>JAOWLH010000012.1:8820000-9330000 GCA_027405865.1 Salix purpurea | reverse complement strand
AAGTTGCGGCGGACCGGACCAGACCGGGCCGGTCCGGTCGCGTGCAATTACGCGTGTGCCCCGCGCCCGGATGCCTTATTTTGTCCTATTAGTGGGGACTAAACCGTTATTGCATTGTGCATAAATGAATATTTAAAAAAAAAAGAAAAAAAAAAGGGAAAAACCCAAAATGGCCCCGCATGCCAGCCCCTCCTCTCCGCGCACGCCAGGGCCATTTTCGCCCGTGCACTGCTCGAATCCACAGTGATTCTAGAGACAGTGCACAGTGCAAAAGGCCACGGCTCTTATTGTGTTTTTAATATGAGCCACATGTCAACTTTTTGTTTCTCAAAATTAACCGATAACTCAGTCCCTCAGCTTTTTTTGCAATTCACAAAAATAAACACAGTCCGTGACTCGGGACCCAGATTCTTTTTCGCTTATTAAGAAAAGACAGCCAGGCAGGCCTAGCACCAGGGCCAGAACTAGCAGGGGAATTATAATTGGGCCGGAACTCGGGATTCAGGACTATAGTAATTGGGCCAGAACTTTTCATGGAAGATGGAGGCGTCGATTTCTGACTTTACTATCAATATTTTTCAAGGCTTTTGAGGATTATTTTTAAAATTTCAGAGACTCGATCCTTGCCTGATCCTCCGAACACGTGCATGGCAAAACCTCTATCCGTTTGAATCTATTTTTGTGATCGGATCCAGTGTTCGAGGTCGGCGGAAGCGTTCTAGACTGGCCCAGAAGGAGATGTTTGGACACGGGCCTTTCTTTTTTAACCCTCCCGTGCCCCTTCCAGGACAAAGATGATATGAAAAACGTAACACGTCATCATGAATCCAGTATGATAATTATATTATTATAAGTTATATAACGCGCAAAAGCACTAGACATAGGTGTTGTGCCATAAGTTTAACAAAAGATTCACTTTGGTTTCCAAACTGTAAAAAAAAAGTTGCTAACATCAATTGAACATATCAAAATAGACGATATTTCTATTAAATTGTTTTTGATGAGGGGAGTCATGTCACGCGTGCTGCTTTACCCTTGAATTTCATGAAGAACTCAAGATGATTTCTTCTTACCTATTGATTTTGTTTCATGAGGTGTTTTATATAGCTTTTGAGATCATAGATAGGTTTATCATGTTTTTCAAAGTGTTTTGAGTAAATCAATTGTTTGAAAATCAAGTTTTTAGTTAAAAAAATTAGCTCTATTCTTTTTCTCATCACATTGATTGAGATATTGGTAAAATCACACAGCGTGTCAATTATTTTTTGAAAAGAAATGAGATGGGTGGCATATTGTCTACCCTAGACAATATAAGCATGGATGCAAGCCTTGATAATAGGGCCCACCAAATTAGCCTAGCTTGTTCGGCCTAACCATTCCTTACACTTTTTTCTATATTTGTTTTTCAATTAATGCTTTCTTTTGTATATTTTTCATAAAATATTTATATTTAAATCAATATCTATCCTCTCCTTTTGCTTACAAAAATAATTTCTAAAAAATAAAAAAATATTTTGCAGACATGTCCAGAAAAAAATACTCTTAAATATGCCCTAAATTGGTCTAATTCTTCATCATGTCCATACATGTTTTTTATTTAATTTTGTTTTGATAACCTCTTTTAAATTATAATAATTTTTTTTTGTTATTTATCTGGGTTAGGAGTTTTTAAGATTCATCACGATTACATATTTCGTGTTTTTTGTCCTATTTTGAATGATTTTTTTATTTAATTTTGTTGTTGTTTAGTTTGGTTTGGTTGACTTTTATTTTATAAGCTCTTTTTTTTATAAAATTATTTTATTTTTATTTTTGTTCCCTAGGATTTATTATTTAATTGTTTTTTGTATTTTCTTTACTTTCTCTTACAAGGGGGTATTTTAAACCCAAGTGGACTCAAATTTATTTTATCTACTTTATTTTAATTGTTTTTGCTTTATGATTATCTTTATAATTTAATTTGCTCTAGTTGATAATTTTCTATTTGCTTTTTATTTAACAAATTGTTGTTTGATCGAAAAAAATAAAATTATTGAATATAAATAAATTTATGATCTATGTTGTTAGCTTAAATATCTAAATTCTAATTATTTATTAATTAAATATGATTTTATTCCATTAAATATATACATGTAAATTTAGATTTGTAATTGAAAACTTTTTATACACAAAAACATATTAAAAAACTTGCATATTTAATTATTATTTTAAAATATTCAACCGCTGCTTATCACTGTTATTGTAGCAGCTAGTAATAAAGAAAAGGGTGCACTTTATATGACCGTTGATTGAATCTCCAGCTCCACTTCCACGTCAGCTCTGGAACTCTCCTCGTAGACCGTGAAGTGAAGCCCCCCCTCTCCTCTCCAATCAAATCTTATTTTAAGCAAAGTTTCTGTCCCCTGTGACATCCTCACTGTCTACCATGTACCTTCTCTCAGTCAGCCCTCCAGTATCTGACTTTCAGTAATCAAGACCAGCACGAATAAACATATTATCTGTAGACTAGTGTTTTTACTTTTTAGTTTTGTCCAGAGGACAATAAAAGAGATTTTAGTGAGTTATCCACTGGTTTATAAGTTGTAATTATTATTTTTTGACATTTTTCTTAATTTTTAAAATTTACTTTTGACATCAATATAATAATAAAATTTTATTTTAATAGATAAATAAATAAATAATTTATTTAAAAATGGTTTTAAATGAAAAAATAAACTGGATTTAAATCTTTCAATTATTTTTTAAAATGGAACTTAAAAGATGCATTCTTTCCATCAACTTCATGTTATTTTTTAAAATGGAACTTAAAAGATGCATTCTTTCCATCAACTTCATGCAGAACACTGCAACTGCATTTGAAGCTATAGTAATTAAGCTATTTAAAAAAAATAGAAATGGTTATGAAAAGAAAAGAAAAGAAACCACTAGAGGAGGTCAATTCCGAAGGCATCGTAGAAAATGCCGGAATAAATAAACCCCCGCCCACACGCTCTTTCTCTTTATTACACAGCTTCACTAAACTAAACTTAACGAAGCCCATCTTCGTTTTGTTCAAAAACATTTCCCCCGATAGAGAGAGACCTCAAAAGGAGCAAACTTTTCTCTCTCTGCCCCTCTTCGTGCAGCCTCTTTTTTGTCTTCTTCAAGTGTCTCCCGGTCTGGTCCTCTAATACATTTCCATTCTGGGTTTTTATGTTTTTTCAAGGTATAAAAGATTTAATTTGTGACTGAACATTCAATGGCTCTTCTGCTCCTGCTTCTCTTATTGACGGTGTCTGCTGTTACTGCTGATGAAGGTAAGCTTCGTTCTTTGTGCTTGCATGGTTTTATTGCCTTTTTTTGAATTGATTCTCTAATTTGTTTGATTTATTTTGGTTTCATACTCTTTATCTTGTTATTCGCTGCAGCTCAGTCCCTTAGCTAGTTTATTTTATTTCATTTTTATTCTTGAAACAATGATTTGTAGGCATTAGTTGTCATTCTGTTCTACCTCTTCGCTTTTTTCTTTCTCTCCCTGTTTACCTCGATTTCCCTTTCTTTTCAAGTTCTTTCTTTTAGCTCTCCAGTTATGTTTGCGTGTGCCTTTGCTGGTTAGCTTTTTTATTTTTGCAGTTTTTTAGTTATCTCTACTAAATAGTTTAAGTTTTTTCGTTTGAAATAGTATTCTTGTTATTCTTATTATTATGTGACACGAGCTTGGTTTTCAGTGATTAGTCTGAACAGGAAGATGGGATTATTTGTAATATAATTTTAGTTTGCCATGAAATAGGTATTATTTGGTTTAATTTGCAGCCAATCACGTCCCTGGCTGTTTTATTCATACTCGGAGCTCTTTTTTATTAGAAGTCACCCTCATTGTAGATCTGGTTGTCAGGGTATTGTAGAAGCCATCCTCATTCCCCTTCAATATCTAGAGATTTGATATTTGAAAAATCTTTGAAGTTGATGATGATCTACTAAGTGCAAGGCTTAAAATCGTGATCAAAGTTAAGAGGGCAATGTTACATAAATTGCTTGATGTGTCATTTATTTACTAGACATCATTTGTTATTTTATATCATTTATAGTCTTAAAGCAGAACCTGCATCTCTCCATTCTTCAAAAAAGCGCAGCTAGCTCAAAATGACATTGTCACAAAGGATGGTAATGGGAATCCATGAGCCAGGTTTCTACTGTATTCACATCCTATCCATTAGCAAACGGATAAATTTTTTAGATATTCATACTTTATCCATTGAACCTTAGGTGTTTATTCGATTACTCATTATCTAAATGTTATTTATTACCCAACATAAAATAAAAGAGTAATATATACTTGGGGTATGTATACATATATATTAAATGGTGATATTATAAATCTTACATATGTGTTTGTGTGTTATGTTAATGTTGGGCTATATATATATATATATCAAGTTGAGTTTGGATCACATTTATGAATATTCTTATTCATATTTTATCCATTAACCCATCGGGTAAGGCAACTACAAAAAAGTCCATCCATTCAGGGCAAGTTACACCGGATTCATGTTAAATTGTCATCCCTACTTGTACGTGGTGAATGCACATCAAATGTCCAATGACTCACCACATAGTGTAACCACCTGAAATAACATTTTCTAAACAAGGGACCTCAAATAATATGTTACTCAATTTGTTGATTATAATTCATTAACCTAACCTATATCTAAGTTCTAGAATGATATATAGTATCTTAAATATTGTACCTAAGCTTAGAAGTAGTAGTAGAAGAGTCCATTTTCAGGTTAACAATGGCATGATGCTTTGTAGACAGAATCAATGATCTCTCTCTACAATGGAAAGGATAGAGCTGTAATTCCATGAGTGGTTTCCTGGTACGCAAAGTTCACTTTTGCCCTTAAGGATTTATCAATGCCCCACTTCTATTCCTATGGTTTAAATTTTTTCTACCTTACCCTTATAGTTCCTGAAAAGTGAAATTTTGCAATGTTACCATTAACCATTAAATAGCCTACTTCCGAATTTGTTTTTTTTTGAGATTTTTAGCAGCTTCTCTCTACATGCTTAATATGCACGGGGAGTTATAATGGGAAAGATAATAAAAGACAATACAAAGTATGAAAAAAAGTGAACGCTTCCTCGATTATTAAACAGGAAAGGGTAAAATGGAATGATTTTAAAAACTGTAGGTGTAATGTTGGGAAACATTAAAGTATGGAGGTAGAAGTAGAAATATTAATGAATCTAAAGGGTAAATATATAGTTTACCCTTCATAATGCTCTTAAGTCTTGATATGTCATTCCATAAATGACCTGGAGCTAGAATTTAAAAGTTCATCAGCATGTCACATTGTTTTCTCCTTAGTTGACCACTTGCCACAAATGTCCATGTAGCTATTTTTTGTATCCTTTTGCATGTCTTTGGTTATATACGAATAAAAAGAGACCCAGGTGAATTATGGTCCTCTTGCAGAGCTCTGAAAAGATGACAAGCAATGATGTTTATATTTACAATTCTTTTCATGCAGATGATCAATGGATATTATGTATAGTGTGTACAAAGTAGATAAATATAATCTGCAATTTAACAGTCATGTACATGATTCAGCATGAGAGGAACGTGTGGGCCCCCATTATTAGGTGGTGCCATCTTAAGTTTTGCACAATAAGAAAAGCGGTTGTTCTTATTATGGTGATTCCAAACTGGGTTGGGATTAGAGGGACTAATTTGATCCTGTTTTTAGGAATTGGTATGGGTAAATTACTAGGTGCTGTCACTGTAGAAAGGAATTAATTTTGCATCTATATTTCTTTTTAGTCTACTTTTTGATTTTGCATCCATTAAGCATCACTGTTAATTCTTGTACTCTGAATGCATTGTGTATGAGTCATAAATAAGGCACACAATGCGTTGATGATCATGGATATCTACCTGACCGGTGTCAAATGAGCTCCAGTTTGCACACTTTGTGCCTGAGCGTATAGAAGCTATTTTCCATGCCTGACTATTTTCTTTTGAATGTCATAATGTTTTCTTCCCTTGTTTGTTTCAGATTTTCTCTGGCCAAGGATTGATAGACTTTCTGAACATAGTTTTGCAATGTCCATGGTCATATTTCACAATATAGTTACAGAAACTTTTAGTGGTTTGATGAAGATGAAATCTTTTCTATCAACTTCTTTGTCTGAATCCTACCATTGAATTGTTTTCTCTCTTTTGTTTACCAGATGCCTTCATTGGTGTGAATATCGGCACAGCACTCTCTGACATGCCAAGTCCAATTCAGGTGGTAGCCCTTCTTAAGGCTCAGAACATTCGACATGTCAGGCTCTATGATGCAGACCGAGCCATGCTCCATGCACTTGCCAACACAGGCATCCGTGTTACTGTTTCAGTTCCCAATGAGCAGCTCCTTGGCATTGGTCAATCGAATGCCACTGCAGCCAATTGGGTTGCTCGCAATGTAATAGCCCATGTCCCTGCCACCAACATCACAGCCATTGCAGTTGGATCTGAAATCCTTACCACACTCCCAAATGCTGCCCCAGTCCTGGTCTCTGCCCTGAAGTTTATCCATTCTGCCCTTGTTGCCTCCAATCTTGATGGCCAAATTAAAGTATCTACTCCTCAGTCTTCTTCCATCATCCTTGACTCTTTCCCTCCTTCCCAGGCCTTCTTTAATCGCTCTTGGGATCCAGTCATGGTTCCCTTGCTTAAATTTTTGCAGTCCACCAGGTCATACTTTATGCTAAATGTATATCCATACTATGACTACATGCAATCTAATGGTGTGATCCCATTGGACTATGCACTTTTCCGTCCCCTCCCTCCTAACAAGGAAGCTGTGGATGCTAATACACTCCTTCATTACACTAACGTCTTTGATGCCATTGTTGACGCAGCATATTTTTCAATGTCCTATTTGAACTTCACCAATATCCCTATTTTTGTGACTGAGTCTGGCTGGCCCTCCAAAGGTGACTCATCCGAGCCAGATGCAACACTTGACAATGCTAACACTTACAACAGCAACTTGATTAGGCATGTGCTTAATAACTCAGGCACTCCCAAGCATCCCGGGATTGTGGTTAGTACATATATTTATGAGCTCTATAATGAGGATTCAAGACCCGGGCCAGTCTCTGAAAAGAACTGGGGGCTTTTTGATGCCAACAGCATGCCAATTTATACCTTACACTTGACTGGTGCTGGTACTTTACTTTCAAATGACACCACAAACCAAACCTTTTGTGTTGCGAAGGAAAGTGCTGACCCAAAGATGCTACAGGCAGCTCTTGACTGGGCTTGCGGACCAGGGAAAGTTGACTGTACATTCTTGTTACAAGGGCAGCCATGCTATGAGCCAAATAATGTTGTTGCTCATTCAACATATGCTTTCAATGCTTATTTCCAGAAAATGGCCAAGTCTCCTGGTACTTGTGATTTTAAAGGGGTAGCCACCATCACCACCTCTGACCCAAGTAAGCAATTATAGTTCCAGCAAAATAAGATTTGAGAACAAAACAACAAACTATATTACAGTGGGGATATGAATTACTTGGTGAGCATTAAGTGTCTAATGGTAGTGTTCATCTAGCATAAAAGCTACTCCACTGCAAAAATAAGTGACCGGCCTGTAAATGATTTAGGGTGTTTAATTCTCGAAACTGCTACATTGTGTTTTTCTTTGTTCACTAGAGATACTTGCACGAGTGAGAAGAGTTTCCTGTTTTTTGTCTACTCCTATCTTGTGTTTTCTTGTTGCATATGCAGTTTCTTATTTTCTTTTACTTCTGCAGGTCATGGTTCCTGTATATTTCCTGGAAGGTATAAACTAAAGCTCATACAATTGATTTAAAGGCCTGATTTTTGTTTCTTTTGCTATTTTCCACTCGTCCATGTCTATGTCTCTTTGCAATGCATTTCATAACTCTTGTTTTGGATTACGCCAGAGTGCCATGAGTAACATTTCTTTACTCTGCTTTTTTTATCACTGTTAATGTAGTTCTGGAAGAAATGGCTCCTTTCCAAATACAACTTCTCTGGCGCCATCTTCAAATTCATCGACATCTGGTTGCCATTCTGTATATTTCTATGGTGCTGGTTCCTTCACAACCTCTGTGATTATAGGTGTTTTACTAATGAGCATGGTTTGCTTGTAAAACTCTGTGCATTTGTATCAGTTGTAAACCTTGGATAGCATTGGAATCATTCAAAACATTTGTTTTTTAATGCGCCATCGGACAACTTGCGGCACACCCAATTTTGTTTTTCCGGGAGAGGAGTTAAGGGGGTGGCCAGGTTGATCGGTCCATATAGCCACGGAGTAGTTTTTCACATCAGGTGGTGGAATTGGGTTTTTCTTATAAACCAGCGAAAAGAACTCTGGGTGATTATTGTAAGTTGTAACTATGATTTTAGGGCAGAATATGTATTCTTTGAACTGAATTTGTGATGTGTTCAATTTCTTATTGGTAGCGTGATGATTTCCAGGGCAAACGCTGTTCCCAGTAGTGTACAATGTGAAATGGTTTTGCTGCACATATTCTTGTAGGCCTTTTGGTCAAAATTGCGTCTCACGCATGACTTTCCGAGGATCGTTTATCTAGTTTTTCTATATATGAAAATAGATTATTTATTTCAATTTTTTGTTCCCATCAATTATTTTCTCTCCCCTCTCACGTATCCATCCATTTTAATGTTGTTAATATATAACAGTTGGGTGGCCAGAATCAAGGATTTAAAGTTGAGGGACCGAATAAAGAAGCAAGCTCAAAAGATCACAAGAGGAATGCACTTTTTAGCCCTGCTCTTACGTGCTTAAACCTCATTCAACTTTAGCATTTACTGGCATAAAGGATTGCTAAGAAGGATATAAGATTCATTATTTACAAAAACCTGAAACGAGAAGCTGAGAGCCACATTAAAACCATCATTCCGATACCTCCCGTATGGATTCATGTACATGAAATATGATGGAGGAAGAGAAAGCTGCGTAAGTTTGAAGATTTCTGTCTCGACATATTATTGAATATCACTGTTCTAATTTCCCGTAAATTCGAGTTTCTCGTTACAAAGTTCACATAGAAACCCAGTGGTGTCTGGAGAACTGCGCTGCTGATTCGCATGTTGCTTACAGTATGCCTTGTTGCAAGAACAACATTTTGGAAGACGAAGCCAGCAATCTGTACACAAAATACCAGAACAAAGAGTCTCTTCCACTTCTTCATCGTCCACACATCGCCCGCACTCTTCACACCTGCTAATGCAGAAGTAGCATCCTCTGCAATGGGTGAATGGCTGCTCTCTCCCACTCTCGCTGGTCGCCCTCGCGCAGTCGAAAACTATCCTTACTTCATTGCACTTTGGACAGATGTCCACGTCAATCACGCGCCTGCTTTCTTTGTTTCTTGATGTGAAGGAATTTCTATGGTGACGATACAGGATAGGCTGTGGCTTTTGCTGCGGTGGGTTCATTTGAAGATGGGAAGAAATTGTTTCCAGGTGTTCTTTCTTCAGGCTGGAGATACCGTTTATCTGTAAACTCTCCAAGCTGTTGTGATGTTGGGATAGTGTCTTCACAATTCTTATGATTCCCTCAGGGGTTAAGCCAGAGCATCCGGGTATGTGGAGCTGAGCCAATAGACAAAATAATCAGTAATAAGGATCTACCCGAATGCTTTCTGTTCCAAAAAAAAAAAAAAAAAGTGCTTCCTTCCTTTTTATTCAAAATTATGGACCAGCTCAAGTGTCAAATGAGGCTGAGTTATTTCTCAGATCATTTTAAAGACGCGCCACCTCCCGAGTCAACCCAGTACAACCATAAGTGCAAGTGGTCTAACCCTTGTGTTAGTGCTTTACTGCTTTGATGATTTACATATACTTGTTGCAAGAGTACTGGTGTTGGGCCTTTGAACATTCACAGTATCTTCTTATTGTGAAAAAAAAAAGTATGATTGAAGCAATTTCAATTGAAAACAAAAAAGGGAGCAGAAATATTTCATGGGATTTCAACTTTATTCACAGTAAGACACTCAATCTACTTATTCCGTTGACCAAAAATATACAATTCAATTGAGTTACTTGAGTTCTTTTTTGCTTCAGGAAGCCGCTCACACGTCTGATTCTTGAAATGTTTCTAGTCAACACCGTCCATTTATTATTTTGATAAGAGAGGTATCTTTTGCTTTAAATGAAAATGCAATCCCCACCAAACATATCTTATCCATACCCACCTTAACCTAGATAATTAGTTGTTAGAAAAACGGTGGCAAGAATCGAAACTCTATCTCCGGCTAAAATATCAAATCTGATTAAATAAAGGGAATATAAGAAACAAAAGAAGGTCAATTCTGATAATCATACCTTACTGATTAAATGATTTTTCTCAATGACAGTTTGAAGGCCATCGTCTGTGATCTTGAAGCAGTTTATGAGAGCCAAAGTTCTGAGTCTGCCATGTGCTCTCGTGGTGATTTGCACCAGAATCTCATCAGACAATCTCGAGTTCAAAGGCCTTTCGATGATGATATTCCGCCACGGTAACACATCTTTGCTCACTGCATCCCTGAGTGGCATGCAAACTTCACTCATGACAAGAAGCTCGAATACATCGAGGTAAGCCAGGACAAAAAATAGAGCCTCATGAGGTGGCCCTGGTTCAATACTATTTTTGGAACCAAGATGAGAAACAAAAGCAGGCAGAATTTGCTGCGGCTCCATAAAGTGTTCTGTGATTTCATGCTCTCTTTTTTCTACATAATTTGAAATCCCCATGTCCCCAATCAAACTCAGATATTGTAATTTGAGCTCAAAAGATAATTTATAGAGGAAGAGAGTTCAAGGAAAGACGGATAAAGGGACGGCACAGCCAGAAAAGAAAACTAAAGGGAGGAGTTGTGAAACCGAGTAACACTAGACACATATAGAGCAATGTGAACCGCACATTTGTAATTGCAACTTCCAGTCATTTGACTTTGTCAAAACCTTTTCATTTCTTGCTTGCTAAGCAAATGAACGCAAGAATCCAAATTATCGCAGATCCACCCATGCAAGCATAACAAAGACAACATTTGCACTCCGTGATCAAAATGAAGGGTCGGCTAGTTGACTTCCTAGGAATTTCGTGTCTTGAAGGCGTTCACTGCACTTGAGATATTTGCAGGTGAAATTGCTAGAGAGGATCCATTGTCCAACAATATCGCTGTTTTGTGTTGCCAGATAATATGTACAAGTTAAATGTATTATCTCATAATAAATATCTAAAGCATGAGAAATGAGAAACCTTGACAAATATATTGAGCCGAAGATGCTATGCTTTCTGCCTGGTTTAATTAATTTGTAATGGAGAGAACACAAGGCAGCAAAAAATGGTAAAAGAGGACCAATCTCTTATGCTCTTATGATGAGGAGTGTTATACAGCTGGAAAAAAACAGAAACTATAATCTTAGCCGGTAATTTTACACAAACTGGCAAATCAAATGTATGATATCAATAACAATATAGAAAAGCGTGGAGCTCAAAATTTATAAACTGTCAGCGGTCTAAAGGTTCGACAGCAGTCCTAAAGAGAAGGATGTAAACCTTGTCGATCGAAAAATACAAGAAACCTCCTGTGGAATGAGTAACATATGAACCAAAGCTAGTTCCAACAATGCAGTGCCAAGCTGGACCATACGCGGCGTCAAATTCCTGCCAAACCAGTAAAAACTGTTAACTGTTAGATCGTTAATGTTAACGGCACTTCCAAGAACAATTTCCATAAATATCATCATTATCTCTTAGGTAACGCATGGATAGAGGACAGCGGACACTTGTCCATATCTGTTTTCTTGTATTTAAACATCAAAGTCTTGCTGCTTCAATGAAGGCCTTCTTTAAAAGCAGTGTGCAACAAAATAATCTGAAGGAAAATTATAAAAAAAACCACCTGAGATACGGGGCCAATTCGCTCTACCAAGTTGAAGTTTGCCAAGTGTCATTTTTCCCTCCCAGCTCCCATGGCATTTCTAGAAAATTCAATCCGGGTGACATACACACACGGTTGCAATAGCTATGTTCCACTAGCACTGATTAGTCTAGAAACTTTATCTTTGGCTTATATTATCAAGGTCTATTAACTGCTTGACTTATGAAAATAAATTTATGCAAATAGACAGGGATGACATTTCCATGCGTAAGAGGTTATCAAGAATCATTGAAGATGGCATCCATCTGGAAACATTACCATAGATGATGGAATCTGCCAATTTTTCTTTTCTTGTGTCCTCACATTCCACCTTATAAATAGCTGTTTCTTTCTCTCCCCATTTTCAAGTTTTCTTTTCATCTATCAAACAAAAGTTTGCTTCTTAAAACAAATCTGATAGGTAATTTCCATGTTTGATGTAGATAATGATTGCATACAAGTAGGTGTTCTGGTGGAGGTAAAAGGAAAATTAAATAGACTGAGAAAGAGGTAAATCTAGCCAAATTCACAGCTGGATGCTTTGGTGTATTGCTTCCTTTAAGTCTCAGAATCTGGAAACAAATGAACAGGTATAAGTAACTATATCCCCAAGAAATATAAGTGATATTCTAGTTTGCATAGAGCATCTGGCTTGCAAGAGCTACCCAGGCTAACATCAACTGCCAGAGACCTACACAAATGTTTGATTGACAGTACACTGAGGAAAGTTGTAACAAGCTTAGGCCTGAAGAGTCAATAAGCTTTGTATTTCAACATACACAGCTTCTATTTTGCTACCATGGCAGTGCATTCATCTCTTTTCTCTTGTTTCTTCTAGTAATAACCATAGCTCCGCTACCAATCACAGAGGAAAGAACACGCAGTTTCCACAATTCAAGTGCCATCCACAATGTAGAGAACCTAGACAAATAGATACGAAGAGTATGTTTTTTCTATATTACTTTTCCCTTTTCAAAAACTGACCTAAAACTGCTTCTAGACAGTTCATTAAGGGAGTTGTAACTCCTTTCTTAAGTGATCTTGGACTTGGACTTCCCCTCATGGGCAGCGCCCCTATTTCATATCCAAGAATTCGGCTGAGCACTGGAGCTGTGAGAATGCTATGCTCTCTATGTATGTACAAATTCTAAGAACTCATTAGCCCTTAGATTTGAGGAGATGTTTTGTTAAAAGCTTTCCTTTCCAGCGGTGACTACTATCGAATCAAAGACTCTGAAAGATGGCTATCAACATAGGATTTAGAAACCCTAATATAGAACGTCTATACAGCAAGCAGCCCAGTTGCTCGTTTTGTCAAGTTTTCTGGGATCATAAGGGTGCCAGGTTATCAACAGGTTGGGTCGCTTTTACTATTTTAAACACAACCTATATGAAAACCAACCAGATATTTCTATTTTTCTCGTACATTTAATGAAATAATTCCACAACAAGATTTGCATAAAGTTATAATTTGACTGAAATTATGTAACATGTATCAGTAATCCAAAGTCTCAACTCTACACTCATGAAGAGAGAGAAAGTCAAATTTGTCCTCCAGCAGAACTAAATTATGGAGGGTAGGTTGATGGTAAACCTATATCCAGATTCACGAAATTCCCCTCCCTCTGAACACATGCAACTAGTGGTTCATAGAAGCTATTCATTCAGACTGGCAATTAACCAAAAAAAATTCTAAGACAAGAAAATAATTCAACCAGCAATGCATAAATTATTTGGCTATTCTAATTAGTTTTGCCTTTTTAGCTCGATTACACCGAGTAAAAAACTAAATATTATAAAGATTAACTCAATGACAATGGTTGCACAACTTCAATTTCCTTGGAACATAAGGAATTCATACTTAAAGTAGAATCACGCAAAGAGTTGGTAAGAAGTAATGGGTTCAGGCCAACTTCGCAGTCAAGAATAAGAATAAAGCCAGTGAGTTTTACATAAAAAAATAACAGCACGAATTATCAATAGGACCACCTAGACTCAAAATTTACTCAGGGCCAATTAATCTACACTAAACACGCCCATAAAAAAAAACCAACAAGCCGATTTAACTTCATACTTCAGCGCATTTGTTGTTCGGGTTAAAGCCTGAACAGTCAACAGGATTTCCTCTATGCAAAATCTACCCGATACCCATTACTATAAACCCTCCAATAACGAAAGAATAAATAATTTATAATCACCAAAACCTTCTAAAGTCGAAGAGTAAACAAAGATCGAAACCCAGAAAAGCAAGGAACCTGTTTGATTTCTAACCTTTTTTAGGGCAAGAGCGAGGCGTTTGCTATCAAGTTTTCCAGGCATGGAATCAAGCTGCTCACGAGCACACCTAAAAGCTCGGTCTTGCAAAAGAACGGGCATATCAGCAGCTCTGACATGAACATTGAGCTTGCTGTGTTGCTCTTGATGCTCTTTAGCTTTCTTTTGCTCTATCAAACTACTCAAGAACTTGCTCCTTCGCTCTAGTTCCAGCTCTGCTCCCTCCATTTCACTGTGCTTGATTTTTTTTTTACTTCTTACTTATTCTCTCATCACTTAAACTAACTATATGATTCAGCAGTTACTGTAAATGAATACAAAGTGTTTGAGGAAAAGACTGAGAGGGTGGCGGAAAAAAAGGAAAGTAGCAAAAGAGGAAATGTTAGAAGAACCCCAAACACTCACTAAAAGAGATGGAGAGGTCAGATCGTTTTTGGGTTAGGCGTTGTGGGGACAAAACTAGTCCTGTAATCGTCGTATGATATATTTTTTTCCTCTCGATGAGCGGAAAGTTTTTAGCCCACCCACGCAAAAATATGTGTTCAGTTGCATGGAGTAGCTGAAGATCATCCCTGATTGTTATATTACACTAAAGACAGAGAGATGCACTTGATACAAATATGTGTACTCAACTTTGAGGTTCATATGATTTAAATAATCTTTGAAGACTTGGTGTATTTATCTTATATCAGCTTTATTTGTTAATTTATTTTAAATTTTGATGTGTAATAAAATATTTTAAACATACGAAAATATTATTTTTTATTGTGCACACCCACACTGTTCTTAAAAAGAAGGGAGGTTTGAATGACGGGGAGAGTTGACCCCAAATCACTTCTTATTTTGAGTGGAAAATAGTGTTACTTTTAGGATTAGCAGACAAGATTTGACGAGTTCTATTATAGCCATGATCAACACTCGGCTCAGTTGCTTTATCAGAGCATATTAATAATTCAGGATACTGTGAATCATTATCGATGTCAGTCAGGTTCATCAAAGAGCTGGTAGACCTCATCGTGCACGAGTTGAATCCGAGTACAGATACTCAAGTAGACACCGATAGTCCACAGTTCTTTCTTAATCAAAATTCAAGGTGGGAAACTTCCTCTTGCTCGTAATATATTTATTTATTTACTAATTATGTGTGAGATTTGTTCTCTGGAAGATAAAAAAAGCAAGACTATTCTTTTCAAGTTTTTGTATATTTATCAGAAATAAATAAATGAAACTACTCCAAGGTTCTGTGCACATTGTGCCAAAAAATGAACCCGTGAAGTCAGTGCAGGCGTTCTGGATTTTGCCTTCAGGTGATCAACATAAGGGCAGTGGGAAATCAGGGGATCTCGGAAGGTTTTCCTTTGTCACGAGGTGAGGAAGAAGTTGACTCTTTGACCGATTTAAATCAGTCCGGCCGGTCATAATTAGTTTAGTAGCTGGTAGGTCCCTGTCCTCCAGAAAACCCTCCCTTCCCTTGAAGCTCAGTGCCACCAGCTTCGGCGACAAAACAAGGCCCCCCTCAATCAAAGATGAGAGGTGGGACCTCTAAAGCGAAAGTCCTTAAACGGTGCGTACATTACAAACGGCAATTGCGGGGCTTAGAAATGAATGGTGTGGGTCCTCGTAGACTCCAAAAGTTTTTCAAACTTGACGGGCCAGGTCCCTGCCCGAGCTCCCTCCAAAATTGCATACGGGAAGCCGGATCAGCAAGCCAGGTCACTTCTTGAGAATCAACGCTTATAAATGGGCAGCCCATGACATGATTGTTAGTGATGCTCTAAAATTTACGTTTGAAAATTACAAAAAAAAAAAGAATTAGATTAAAGAAATGATCGGTGATATTATATGTAATAAAAAAATTATTTTAAATAGCTAGGACATATCGAGACGTAGAGACTGTTTACTGCGTGCCAAAACCATCCACTCGTGCTTGGAGCATTATAAATTATATTAGATTTCGATGACGTGGAAATTAAATACATGTCATTAACTGTCATGCAATATAGAGTGACAGGAGGTTTTTAGAATTCGATTCTGGAATCTAGATGGCGATGCCAGGAGGAATGTGGAGAATTTAAATCAGATAAAAGAAATGCACAATAAAAAAATCTTTATTTTAATATTGTATCAATGAATACTGACGTTGTTCAGTTCAGTTGCATCTCCTGCTACTTTCTATGGATTCGGGACTTGACAGAATCAAGGTTTTCGAATTTATACTTGGCAACTTCACGTCATCACTGGCATGTCTAATTATTAATGGGTTCTTTCCAAATAGTACCTGAATGTCTAAGATTATATAAATACATATTTAATCATGAGAAATCCTGATCAGCATGTAAGATATTATTTTTTGAGCTCCATGGGATTCATCTCCTTGAAAAACTTGGTCTAGTTCCCAAGATATTCCCATTCACTTTCCTTTCATCATATTTCTCATTTATCATCCCATTTTATTTGACATGAAAGTCAATAAAAAAAAAAACACGATCATCTTATGCTCTTAATGTCCTGTTTTATAAGGGTAGCATCGTATTTTCATTGCATTTTTTATATTAAATGATCAATTATACCTGGTAATTCTTCGAAGGTAGCAACTTGCAGGGGCGAAAACATAATAAGAAGGTAAGAAATCATATTTTAAAAAAACAATTGTTCGAGTAGATATAAAAGTGAAAACCATGATGTATTTATAGACGCATGCACGAATTATGTGTGATAAGCGTGCATGAGTGTACCAGTCTCCGTGGATTTTTCTTACTACATGCGAATTAAACAACGCCTGTCCACATATGTTATTGTATAGGGGAGAAATAGAGGTGGATCGGCCATGCCGTGTCTTTATTTATTTTTTTATTGTAAAAACAATGTTTAGATTTCGCGAGCACACTGTGAAAAAAAAAAAACATTGATTTGAATTAGAACCTGACTGTGTCTAATTAGGTGGTTTTATTTTAATTATGCTATATTAAAAAATCAATGACAATAAATTAAATGAATTAAAAAAAATAAGATAGCATGTGATTTTTTTTCTCAAAGAGGGCATGTAATGTAGTTTATTTTTTTGTCTATCATATATAAAATGATGAAATAGGATAAAAAAAAATTGATCAAAGAAAATTGTGTTGAGTTAGCATGATAGACCTAAAATCCTAACAGTCAAGATCGAGCCACCTTGATTATTTTATAAAACTTGTGATACAGATCATGAGACTGATATAATCTAATAGAAAATAAAAAAAATCATAGTTTTATTGTCTTATAAAAACATATTGAATGATGAAAGCATAAAAAATATCAATCCATGTTAATTTTTAAGCCTCATGACTTGAGTCATGAGACCGAGAAAATCTTATTTTAAAAAAAAAATAACGAGTAGATGAATGAGGATAGAAATTAAAATTAAAAGAAATAGTTTAGATTGAAAACAAATACCAAGTTAACAAAAAGACTAAAAAATTCAAAACAATAAAAGAATGATGATCAAAATTGAAATACAAATAAATTTTATTTTTTCATTAAAAGGTGAAATTGAAAAAAATAAATCATCAGAAGAATCCAAAAAAAATTAAATAATTAAAAGATTGAGGATTAAAATTGAAATAAAAAATTAAAACAAATATATTATTATATGATGAGATTAAAAAGTAAAATCAATTGAACAAAGGAAAATAAAAAAATATATAAAATAGGACTAAAAAAGACAACACGTCACAAATTATGATTGAAGTACGTGGTTGAAAACAAAACAAAGAATTTTAAAAGAGTCAAAAAATAAAATCGAAATAATATAACAATAACAAAGAACAGAGTGGAAATCCTCGTAAGACACTGAAAAATCACAAAGGCCAACGTGAATTTCGATGGGACACAGGAGTGGGGAAGTTGTTGATGACGAACCACACAGCCAATGACCATACACGCCGCCACACTTTAAAATTAAAATTATACAATAGCTAAAAGAGCTCGGTCTCCGTTGCACTATACATTATGACTCATTGGCACTGTGGACTGGACATTTGCTGTCCGTGCGTCGCGCGAGTTCGTCCACCCTTTTTTTTTTCCGCCTGGGAACAGTGAATTAACGAAACAGCCCCCCGAAAATGATAAAAAACACCGCCAGACTGGGGGGCTGCGTTGTAATTGCACAGATCGAACCGGTCCTGTCCGGTCTGCCCAGTCGGTCCTCCGCTTATTTTATTAATTTTTGAAAGTGGCTAGATACAGTTATAGCCCTTAATGAGACAAAAACGGTGTTTAAGGTACAGGGGCAGATTCGTAATTGACCATATTTTTTAATTATTTGTCTCAGTGTCTGTCAGGTCGTCAGCTCCACGCGCCAGAAGTTTTTTCATCGCACGTCCTGTTGAGGCGGCGCGTGTGTAGTCATACGGTGACCGGAGATGGGCAACCGCCGTCGTACTGGGTGCGCCTCGGAGTCTTCTTCCTCCCGCGTTGGCGCGTTTCCACATCCGATGTGCCTGGAAGGCCCGTCGGCCGGTTGAAGACGGCGGCAACGTTGCTCTCTCTCCCCTGCACATAAAAGTGCAGGAGATGCCCCCGTGTTTTGCCCTTTTTCACTTCGGTCCCTCAACTTGCAATTTCTTTTCCTGCACCTTTCACTTCTGTTACATTAGCTTTAATTTGGTTCGATTTGGTCCGTCAGGTTGAAATTAATTAAATGTGCACCTTGCACTTCGGTCCTGCAACTTTTTATTTCCGGATTGGGTCCAAAAAGGTCAATAAATTCGGTACACAGGTTTGAATTTTTGCAATTTTGTCCTTGGATTGAAATTGATAAGAAATGTGATTTTCATTTCAGCCCTTCAACTTTTGATTTATGATTTAAATCCCTATTTATTTTTTTAATGCTTATCAAATAATTGCTACGTTTTTCCTAATAATTTTTATTTTCCCTCGATTTTTTTTTCTTTGATTTATTTCTGCCACTTTCATTAATTAGAATAATAATAATAATAGTAATAATAATAATAATAATAATAATAATAATAATAATAATAATAATATATTCTTTTTCTTCCTTATTCTTTGGTTAATGTTTTTGAGTGTTTTTTCTTTCGGGATAATTTGATAATTTAAATTGTTTTTGCAATAATAGTAATAGTCATTTTATATCTAATATTACTGGGGATAAAAGACAACTTAAGAACAAAAAATAGACAAATTTACCTAGGTTATCTACAATTAAAAAACGATACAAGTCACTTTTGTCTCAATTACACTGTTCCTTTTAAACGGCAAACAAGTCATTATTATATGTTTTAATATTTATTTCATATTATCGCCTAAAAATATATAAAGAGATAAAAAAAATGACCTCGATTTTTTTGCAGGAAAAAAATTAATATCAGCATTCTTAAATACATTTAATATAATAATATGATGAATAAATCTTATAAAATAAAATAAAAAATTTGGCTTTGAATTTTAATTTTGTGCTCTTTTGTTCAAGTTTATTTCTTAAAAAAAATAAAAAAATTGGATTTTTCATATTTAAGATCTAATATTACCCGGAAAAAAATACAACTCAAAAAAACAAAAGGTAAACAAATTTGCCTAGATTATCTACAATTAAAAAATATATGAGGCACTTTCCGTTTCAACTACACTGTTCTTTTTAAACGGCAAATAAGTAATTATAGCACGCAAAAAATTTATATTTATTTTTTAACAAAAATTGCAATATTTTTATTTATAATGTATCAGATCTAATATTATTGGAGAAAAAAGGCAACTAATATTTTTTTTTTACAAATTTACCTAGGTTATCTACAATTAAAAAATATAAAAATCACTTCTCATTTCGATCACACTATATAGTATGTGAGACTAGGTATATGTGTTTAATATTTATTGAATATTATCGCCTAAAAATATATAGAGAGAGAAAAAAATGACCTACAATTTCTTGCAAAAAAAATTAATATCGGTATTCTTAAATATATTTAATATAATAATATGATGAATAAATCTCATAAAAAAAACACTTTGGCTTTGAAGTTAAATTTATATTTTAGACTTTTTTTTTTCCTTTTAAGAAACTGTGACCTTTTTTAACATGTATTTTTTATTTTTTAATGTCCAAGTCAGTTGTTCTTTTTTTATTGGTTTTTTTTTTGTTTTTTTTTTACCAGAGTATCCATGACAACAAATTTCTAATAAATCATTTCACCTTCTTAGCAAATTTTCTAACAAATTTTATCAAAAGTTTTTTAGCAATAGCAATATTCAATCACATTTTGGTTGAAAAAACCATTTTTAACAGATTTTATCAATTACAATTATACTAATTAAATATTAAAATCACAAAATACAACATTTATAATATCAATCAATGTTCTACATAGATAAAAAAGCCTAGCGAAGCGGGCAAATCAGCTCGTACAGTTCTAAATGAGGATTTTGGTTATGCGGAGGTGCTGCCCTCACCGCTAGAAAGGGCGCGAGCACCTCCCACACATGTAATACGACTCTCTTTTCCCCCACTTAAATAGCATTTAATATTCGCTAAAATACTAGAATCTCCTCAATTTAAATAGTAATTACAACAAAACCATAGTGAAAAGACTAAAAAGTCTTTGAACAAGCTTTTAATATTTTGATTTCAAAGGGTAGAAAATTGTTATTATACTATACTCTAAAAAGTAAAAAGACAACTTAAAAATCCTATAAGACAACTTAAAGATCCGTATTATAGAATAATATAGCTATCTCATTATGCTTGAAAACTTCAAAAAAACATATTTACCCTTAATTAAACTTTTAACAGTCAACAAGTTGTGTGAAAAAAAATTTAATGACCAGAGTGACTAGTTAAAAAAAATAGACGAAAAGAGAAAACTCATTATTACATTATTTATGTCCACGGGCTTATCTAAACAGTGTTTTTTGAAGGGGGAAATCAGAGTTTATTTATAAGAGAATAAAGTCTAGAATTTATAATCTAAGATTTCACCTTAAAAACGTTGTTTTTGCGTGGCTTTATCATTAAAATTAATGAGGGACTTGATAAAAAAAAATTAAAAAAGAAGATAAAAAATAATAGGAACCGTAAATATATAAAAATAAAATAAAATGGCAAGGGGTAAAATTGAAAGAAAAAACAGATGAGCAGTTTAAAATATAAGGACTAAATATGGGGATTTTTTTCCCCTTCTTTGAACCTTTATTTAACCTTTTAGTAAGTAATCTCCTTTTTTTCTCTTCTCATGAAACATTAAGGGGAATAATTGAAAGGAAAAAAAACCAAGAAAATGAAAAAATAAATAAAAGAATAAGCATCATGTTTGATATAAAAACAAGAAAAATCAAATGGAAAGGGATCAAATTGAAAAGAATTTAAAAACAAATCCAAAAAAAAAGACAAATAAAAAAGAAAGATGATCACAAATGAGTTTTTTTCTTTATTGTTTTCTTTCAAAACAATACCATTTTTATTTTTTTAATTGAATAAAAAATCAAACCATTATTTGTTTTTTATCAACATAATATCATATTTACTTTCTACATAATAAAAAATCTGATTGACCTAATAACCTGGTCATTCAACCTAACCCATGACTCGGGACATGACAGGGGTAGATTTTTTGGCTAGGTTTTAAAAGCATGATAAAAACATTTAGCACCATACATGATAGGAAACTCCATGAAACTAAATAATGAGGGATGAAATTGCTAAAAAAATCAATCATGAAGAGAACTCAAAATAAAAGGAGTTGTAATTATAAGAACGAGACCAAATTCAACAACAACAAAAAGAAATTAAAATCAAATGATTAGTGATGAAATTAAAAAAAAAATCCAATCAAAAAAATATTTTTTAAAAATAAGTTAAAAAAATAAATATCAAATTTGATATAAAAATATAAAATCAATTGTTATTGGATGAAATTAAAAACAAACAAATTAAATTAGATACAATTAAAAGATGAATGACCAATCTGATAAAATACATAAAAATAATTTGTCAAGTAATAAAATTAAAAAACAAATAAATTAAATTCGATACAAAAGATTGAATATCACTTTATAATTTGCAAGGAGAACACATATTTTAAGATGAAGAAGAGAGAGAAAACTATCGTTAAAGTTTTGGTGTGACCTAACAATTGACACGTGTTAATCAACATATAACAAGATATTTTAGCATTACTCTACAAGAGTTAAATAATCATCTTATTTAAAAGTTTAAGGTGTCGGGTGATTTTTTATAATATAATTTATATTATTCTCCAATACACATCTTCTAGTGAAAGTCATTTGGGCTTGAAACTTGCACACAGGTTCACACTACTTGTGCTTAATTTTTATCAAAAAGAATAAGAATTACGAGTTTCAAACTCGTGACCGCCAAGTCAACAAAACTCTAATATTATATCAAAAAATTATTTCATCTACAAAAATTGTTAAAATTATTAAGCAAAATTTCATAATATAATTTATATTCTTTATTAATAAAAAAATTGACCACCAATTACCGAGAGATGCCACAGGAACCGGTCAAAGGGTGAGAGGAGCTCCCACTTGTTGGAGCGTGCTATAGACCTACCACCTATTTTTTTATTTTACCAAGAACTAAAATCTTTGACACCCCATGATAATCACAAAGACGAGAACACCGAATGAAATTACTATTTTACCTCTAAATATGTTTTCCATTTTCTGATCCTTGAAGAATAAAATATTCATTTTATTGTGGATTGCATTGTTAACTATCACTTGACCGTGTATAACTCTTGGACCTGGTAGACGACCTCATGCTCTTATAATTATAATATTCATTAAATGAATATCGTTGAATTTAAATCAAAAGAGTACGATTTAATCAATGACAAAAACAAAAATAACTTGGATTTTTTATATTTTATTTTCTTCATCTAATCTAAACCATTAAATTAAAGATTCATAATGAGGTTTAGATGAACATCACCATGGAGGAACCGATACAGTGGTTCTAACACCACCACCAAGTCCACACCCGCCGACAAGGAATTAACAAAGCATCCACAACGGAACGACGTGAACTATAATAACTAAAAAACCACAGAGTCTTACACAAAAGCTCCCTATCGGCTCATTCCTTCTTCAACATGCGGTGGCACCGAAGCCATCTCTAAGCTGCGATTCTTCTTCTCCACGTTGCCATGCCATCCTAAACAATTTCAAACAATTAAACATGGAATCAAGAAATTAACTCAGATGAGACCTGCAAAACACCTGCGTGTAACAGTCCTGTGCAAAATTATATCCTCACCTATAGACAAGTCATAGCCACGACTTTTGAGCTCGCGATATTCTTGACACAAGGAACAATACTCACAGCAGCAATGAACCAAACAGTCCCCACATGGAGTTTCCCTCAACAAGTACTGCTGCCTCATTTTTGCTCGATAGAAGCAGGAGTAGCAGCACGGACAGCAAGTGACACAGGAAATCAGGGCGTAAAGCGCCCCATTTACTCCACAGGCTGCACGTAACACACGCACATCAAGATAAACGGTAATTTTACCTCTCAATCAACATACTAATCAGCACCTGGAATTAATCGATTAAGTAATTCACTGGTTCCATTTTGTTAATCCCAACTTCTTGATTAATAATGAAACAAACTATCCATCGTCTAATTAATGGTAACACTACAAAATTTAATTAATTGGCGTGGAATATTATAAAGTACTTACATGAAGATCCCTTATCGACAATTTCAGCAATTTTTCCAAAAGTGATGCAGGGGCACCAAAAAGTTACACAACCTGCAAGACCGCCAGAAAAGAATAAGGGAAGAAGACAATGGATAGTTCAGGCAACGAGACACCAGCTACCCGAGCGCACGCTCGGAAATGAAGAGCGTGTGAATAACGCGCCACCAGAAAAGCATTTTTTAAGTGGTCGTCTTCTTGTTTAAACTTACAGTTTCGCCAATCATCGAAGCAGTCACATAACCCAGTTGACCAGGGGCCCTTGATCTTGGGTCGGAGTTCAATGGAAGATCTAGAATCATCAGTGCTGTAGACCTGGCTTGTTGTATAATTCTCAGTCGTTGTTGTACCTTCACTGAACACTGGTGGCTGCGAAGTGGAGAATTTGTCATAAGAAGATGAGTTTGATGAGTACATGATTGGGCTAATTAATTAAGAGCTGTTTTTGATGCACCAGGATCAGAGAGAGAAGAGTTTATGCTTTATAGCGGGTGGTTTTCAGATCAAGCTGAATGGATGGCAGTCGGGTTAACTTAAAGAAAAATAGTATGAAGATGAGGGGAGACGGGAGAGGGGGAGACGGGAGAGGGGAGAGTTTACTTTGACAAGTCAAAGCCGGCTTCATTTCCTACTCTATCATTTATCAACCACCAGTTCATTTCCTTGTAGAAATAGAGATGAAAGTTCACGTGGGAAGTTTCATGGGGCCTCCTACAGGACCATCATGACCTGGTGGTGTTTGGCAATTGGTTGTGAGATCTGAAAAAAGTATTTTTCAGTGCGGACTTGTATGAGCTCCGCTTTTAATAAAATAAAAAATAATTGTCATTATTGCAACCTGCAAGGGAGTCTTGATTTATTTATTTATTTTCAGAATTTATTAGTTTAGTACGTGTAGTTTTTTTATATATACAAATAAATCACAGTTTCAAATTTGTTTAGACAAATAAAACAATTTTAAGAATAGCAAGTATCATTTATTGGATATTTTGTTTCTTTGAAAATAAGTTATATTCGATTTTTTTATTCACTTGCTAAGTTCCATGTCCATTGATAATGAATCTTGAATTTGTTTATTTTTTGAATTTAAAATTTAAAATACCTTTTATATTTAAATAAATACTATATTTGTTGCAACTTCAAATTGAAACTAATTTTATAAAATATTATCTTGAATAAACACTAACTCCATTTCAACTGTGATAAAAAAATAATATTTATTTATTTTTAAAATTTAAAATTAAAATATTTTTTTATAAAAAATAATAAAATTGCATCTACAAGAATTTTCAAGAACTAATTCTATCACTGATTACATATTATTATTATTATTATTATTATTATTATTATTATTATTACTACTACTTGACATGCGTTTTTGAATAATGTTTTTAGCAAAAACTAGCATGGAACGAAACGCGTAAAAAATTATAGACCTTTTCAGCATGTTTTTTTGACATAGAAATATAATCATGACTCGAAAGCGTATGTATCTATTTAATTGAATTAATTAATAATTAATTATGCTAATAATTTTAAGAAAAAAAAAGTGTTGGTGCATCTATTTGACTATCCTCATTGCGAGTCAAATAATCTTTTCCAACATAAAAGAATGAATATGCAAGTATTGTTGACTTATTTTCTTATACCGAATAAAAGATATAATTGTAAATTTAAAAAAAGTCAGTATTTGCATATAAAAAAACAAAACAAGGAATTAATCAAAACATGTAGGATTTTAAGCTAGTGGCAATGAAATTATAAAATAAAAAGGATATTCATCCATATAAAAATAAAAGATAGATAGTTATGATATTTAACATCAACTTTGCTTTTTGATTCACAGTTTTTTTTATCTCGAAGTTCATTGTTTACCAGTGATAAATAATCTTTATTTTTAAAAACTAAATATTTTTTTATATAAAATATGACAGAACAAATTAAAATATTTTTTATATATCTTAAATACATACAAAATAATTAAAAAACAACCTCTGTTTTTTAAAAAAAAACTAAATAAACAATTTAAACGGTAGATAGAAGAAACATCAATTTAATATAAATTATAATATTATTTTATAAATAAATATCAATTAAAAAACAAAATTATATATAAAGAAAGAGATCAAGGATAACCAAGATTGACAAATTAGGTCCATCCACCTAACCTATTTTTTAAAACAAGAAAAATGACATATATTTGAAAATTAATGCATATCTGGGACCGTAATTGAAGTTATTTTTAAAAATATTTTTTGTTCATAAATATATTAAATAATAATTTTTTTATTCATTAAAAAATATTTTTGACACCAGCATATAAAAATAGTTTAAAAAATACTAAAAAAATTAATTTAAATAAAAAAATTCAAATACTTTCAAAAATATTTTTAAAATACAATACAAAACAAGACCTTCAAGGCTTATATGCATGGGATTGAAACTATAAAGTGTTATCCGTTTTGTTAATAAAGAAAAAAAATAAGTGATCGTGTTCATGGTTTTAAAATATAGAGCAATCAATATTTGAAATGTAAAGAATAGAAACTAATTATTTATTTTTCAAAAAGAATTAAGAAAAAAATAAAAATGGAGTAAAGATAAAAAAATGATCGGGGTTAGGACTGTTGTTTAGGAGTCTTTTGATTCTGTGTTTTTTAAAAGTATATTAAAATATTTTTCTTATTTTAAAAAAATCATTTTTAGCAATAATACATTTAAATAATAATAAAACATTAAAAAATTAATTTTAAACTTTATTGGACACGATGCTTAACGCGACTTTTGCTATACTGTGGTTACGGTGGAGTTGGACTTGTTGGTTATAGATAGCTTCGAGAACTGACAAGGCTTTTCGTCTTCGTCTTCGTCTTCGCTACACGTGTCGTTAAATACAAGGCAAATTGTAAATTTCGTAATATAATTAACATATTAGTTAGATTTACGTGGAAACAAATAATTTTTATAATGATTGGAATTTAATTAATTAATAGAATTTACTAATTTAAAAATATAATTTAATATTTATATATGCAAGGTTTGATATAATAAAATATATTAATATATTCTATTATAACAGAAATAATATCAAAATCTTAACATCTAAAATCATAAAAATCAAGATCAAACCGCCAAATAAAACCAACCTCACCTAAAAATATTATTACAATTCACATTGAAAACACTCATAAAGCACAGTAAAAAGCTGACATCTTTTAATATATATTATAAACTATTATAATCTATAGTCAAAATACTAATAATACATTTTTTTTTGACATTTTTAGTATATGTTATAATGATAAGAACATTTTAACTGCATTTCACCTCTTCCCAAATCAAGTCTTTTTGCTCATTCTCTTCCCTCTACCGTACCTGTCCTGTCCTCTCTCTCCTCTTTAAGATCTTCTTGCCCGGTCTTTGGCTCCAGCTTCCAGCCTTCCATCAATAATATTTCAGACCTAAACAACAAAATCTCCATGAGATATTGTCACTTGAACAAGTATTTATATTCATCACTATTAACCTAACTTAGTTACTGTTAGTCACTATATTTTTTAAATTAATTTTTTTAGTATTTTAAAATTATTTTCATGTATTAATATCAAAAATAATTTAAAAAAACTAAAAAATATTATTTTAATATATTTTTGAACATTTTTTAAAAAAATAACATCAATCACGTTTCTAAACAGACACTAGTTAGGTAGAACAATCTGCTGTCTCAAAATTTAATCTAGACTAAGTTTTATTGTAAATAATTTTTGACACACACACACACATATATATATATATATGATATATTGACATATGAGTTAATTGATAATTCAATTGACATAAAAAAAAATGAAATGTGGTTAAGTTAGAATCAAATATATATTTAACAAAAATGCTATTTTAAATAAAAATAATGGACTAAAGGGTTGTTTGGAAAACCAATTTAATTTGCTTTAAATTATTACGTTTTATTTTTAAAGTTAAGAATGGAGAGATAGTCGAGTTTACCTTGACTTGGAAATGCAGACCTTCTTTATCAATAATCAATTCATGTCCTCGAAGCAGAGAAGAAAGTTCGTGGCCTGGCGATAGAAACTGTGTGGCTGTTGGTCATAGAGGTCCCACGACACCGACCATCAATCAATCAATCAATACTATTACTACAAAAAATTATAGAGCGAAGACACGTGGCTTATTTGCGAGTGTCGCGAAGTTACATGGATGTGGAGCTTTGAGAGAAAAACAAAACAGAGATAGAGACCGAAATAAGATAATGATTAAGGAATTTACTCTGTATTTTAAAAATATATTGATGTTTTTAGATTATTTTTATACGATGATGTCAAAAATAATTTTTCAAAAATAAAAAATATTATTTTAATATATTTCTAAATAAAAAATAATTTTGAAAACATCCTCAATAATTTTTATTTTTAGACTATGTGAACCAAACTCCAAAACACACTCAAGTCTCTAGTCCATGCCACAAAAACAATTTTGCTTGACCCAAGTGTAGCCAGAACTCCTCTGATCTGAAGCATGGGACGAACAAGAATCAGCAGCTATTTCTCTCGGAGGTGTTTAATAAAGACAAAAAGAATAAACTGGAGAATGTGAAAAAATGCTTCACTGTCGTTTTTATTATTTTCAACGTGAGAAGAGAGTTACAATTACAAGTGTATATATAGACTTTTTACAATATAGAAAGTATTCTAAAAACAGGAGAGGTGACAGACAAGGCAATATATTTGCCACGATTGTAGTTTCTATCTTAGTATCTTTTTGTTACCGTTACATTGTTATTTTTTAGCAGCAGACTAGATAATTGCCCGCGCGTTGCCGCGGGTAGTTTTTTTGTATATAATTTAATACAATTAAATCTATAACGATCAATTTATATGATAGAAATCAATAAAAATTATAGATTAAAAGATAACATGTTTAAAATTTTGATTTGAGTTTGTAACGTACGTATAAATTACATCTTCTCAAATATAAGAATTGCGTTATAAACGATTACAAAAGAGCGCGCACTAACATTGGAAAAAATAGCAAAATATTTGCATAAGAAAAAAAAATTATTGAAATCATTATTGTGCAGATAATAAAATTATTAAAATAAATTAATAGAAAGAGCAAATAAAAAAATAACAGGGAAAAGGAAGCAATATTCATTTAAAATATTATTATAATAGCAACCTCGGATTCTTAATATCTAAAATTATTATTGCCTCTAGAATAAAAACAACAAAAATTATTAAATTATACCGAGGGGAAAAAAGAAAAAAAAACTATTAAAAACCAATTAAAAATTATCATTATTATTATTATTATTTTTATTATGAAAGAATAGATAATCACTATTATTCTAATAATAGCATACATAAGCATTATTCTTACAATATGAGTAATAATCACTATTATTATTATTCTTATGATAATTATTATTATTATGTTAATAATGAAAGAAACAAAAGTAACTGAAAGATTAAAAATATCTTCGGAAATTTAACAAAAGATAAAAACAAATTTACCATGACTATTATTGGCAAACAAAATTTTATCAAATTATTAGGAGGGAAAAATATAACAAAAGAGTAAGAATTAAAAATCATTAAATCATGATTATTATTATTATTATTATTATTATTATTATTATTATTATTATTATTATTATTATTGTGTTAAATACACTTATATATACATTAATAAAGTAGGGATAAAAAACAAATAAAAGTATAAGGGCTGAATTGAACCTATAAAGGGCATAAATTAAAAAATTAAAAGTCAAAGGGCTGAAATGCAACTTGCATTTATTGTCAATTGCAATCAGAGGACACAATTGAAACAATCGGAACTTTGGTACCAAATTGATTGCGTTATCAACAAACAAACCTGAAATTGAAAGTCGGAGGACCAAACTGAACCTTTTACACCCCGGAGAGAGAGAAACGTCGCCGCCTTCTTTCACCGGACTTAGAGGCGTCAACGGACTGTTTTACGTCACACGCGCCACCGCGGGAGGAAGACCACGCGGCGGCGCATAGTTCTGGCATCCAGTAGAACTTTTTTGGACACCGTAGGACACCGCACGCGCCTCCAGAAGAGGGCGTGAGGCAAAAAAACGTCGGGCGCGTGTGGCGGACGCCCTGTCTAACCGGATTATTTAATTTTAAAAATAGAGACAATTACCGTCCTGTCCCTTGACCGAAAGCAGTGGTTTTGTCTTATTAGGGGCTAAACTCGTCTTTAGCCATTTCCGAAAATAATTAAATATTCTAAATATGCGGCGGACCGGACCGGACCGGTCCGACCACGCGCAATGACGATGGTGCCCCTCAGCTTTAACCCCTATTTTGTCTTATTACCGGGGACGAAATCGTCAATACACTGTTCACAAATGAATATTTTAAAAAAAAAATAGAAAATCAGAGGAAAAACCGGAAATAGCCCCGTTGCCAGCCCCTCTCTCCCGCGCGCGCCAGGGCCATTTTCGCCCTTACACTGCTCGAATCCACAGTAACATGTGAGGAGAGCTACAGTGGAAAACCCACAACGTTTAGTGTTTTGGTAATTTGATTAGCTTCCAATCTTGCAGTGATACAGCAGAACTTCTTGATTTACTCTTTATGGTTCTTCTATTTTGGTTCTTCTATTTCTGGAATGTCATCCATCTCTTGATCTTCTTCATTTCTGACCGTTGCAGTCTCAAAGTGGTCTTTGTGGTTGCTGGTATTACATTTAATATTTAACACTATTTTAAAAATAATTTTTATTTTTTATATTAAATTAAAAAAATTAAGATTTTTAGATTATTTTTATATATCAATGTCAAAAATAAAATTTTAAAAATAAAAATATTATTTTAATATATTTTTAAATAAAAAACATTTTTAAAAATAATATCTATTTGTCTCGAAACAGTTAATTTGTTTCGTACCAAAGATGGTAACATAAGACATACATTGATGTCTTTCAAGTCAGCATCATATTTGCCAACAGGGACGAATCTACGCAAATGTCAGCATCTAGATTGCCACAACAAACTAGGTAACTCGATTAAAAGTTTGGTCCGTTTAAAATCTTAATCCGAGCTAGAGATGAATATGTTCTGAAATTCTCCAGCTCTGTCATGTCTAATTTACCATGCCTAGAGCAAGTCCAATGGTAAGAGCTATTTTTAAGAGCTAAATCTGTAAAATGACTCTTTGAATAGTGTTTATATGGTTTTTTTATTGATGTGTGCTCCAATAGTAAGAGCCATTTTTTAGAGCCATTTTTTAAATAAAATTCAATTATTTTGTATATAGTGTAATTATACAATTCATTATACAATTAATATGAGTAAGTTATATAATTAAATAATTGTTTTTGAGAAACCCGCCAACAATAAAATTAATTTATTTAAAATAAAAAAAAATGAATTTAATTATAATTAAAAGATCCAGAATATTTGAAATTTGAAATTTTAAAATGTTGAAAAACACGCCAAACGTGCATTTCCATTATTTTTTTGTTTCTTGTTTGACTTCTGATGAAGACTTGCACGTTCAAATTGCCATTTGGGTTCTTTTTTTAATATAACCCAACAATGTTCCAGTTGAAATCGTTTGCCAACGACTGAAGCATACATTTGTCGAGTATCATTAATCTGGAAAAACAAATTCAATAAATGAAACTATGTTACATAATAAATATGTTAAACAACTTATTTTATATGTAAATGTTAAAAAAAAAAAAAACATTACCCTTGATTCTTCAGTCGTTTCACTTTGTTGACGATTTTCAATTTGGGTAACAAACCCAACAAATTTCGCATTATTATTATTATTATTATTAATTACCTCCACAACAGTTCAATACACAAAATTTACACAGTTTTTATATCTAACAATAAATTTAAAACATGTAATTAAACTAATTGATCAAAAAATTTGTCATTTTTCAATTTCGCATAATTATTTTTTTCACTAAATATTATTAATATTCGTAATTTATCAATATTACTAATTATTATTTTTACTTAAAATAATTATTAATTATTTATACTTTTCCTACACATTATTAATACCCCACCCGAAACCCTACTTCCACTTTAGCAATAACCCTAATTCCATTTTTTTCAATCTCATCAACTCTCGCCTCCGTCCCTCTCTTCACTCTGCGATCTCGCCTCCGTCACTCACCTCTCAGCTAGCTCTTGCCGCCGTCCCTCTCCCATGGCCATTTTGCCTCCGTCCCTTTCTTCAGTCGTTCCCTCTCTGCTCCCTCTCCCCTTCTCCCTCTCCCCTTCTCCCCTTATTTTGATGAAGAATATTTTCTGTGATTTTTCTTGTTTGGTTTGCTTGGAAAATATTCTGTGTTTTTGCAATTGTTGAATTCGTTGGGTTGCTGTGTTGATGGGTGTTGAATTGTATAATTTGTTCGGTTGTTGTGCTTTTGGTTGGGTTCCTGTGTTTTGGTTGGGTTGCTGTGTTGTGGGTGTTTTAAATCTGGACAATGCAACAACGATAACATTTTAACGGTTTGATTTTTTTTGCCTCTGCGGATACACACCTGTAGGAATGCCTCCCGAAACTGAAGAAGCCATTTTGGCTCCTCGTTTAGCTCTTCCCATTGGAGATAGAAATTTAACAAAAAAAGCCAAATATTTAAAATTTTGCCTTTGCCTGCTCATATCTCTACCCCCGTTGGACTTGCTCTAAGGGCAAGTCCAACGGGGCAGCCAAATGGAAAGCCAAAGCCAAAAATATGTTTTTTTGCCTTTTTTGTTTCATTTATTCTTCTCCAACGGAGCAACCATTTTGATTGCTAAAATGGTTGTCCCCCACTTGATGTGCTATTAATAGCAGGTCGAAATGAGAAGGCTATAACACTGTTTATCATTAATAAATCATATTTAATAGAAAAGGGGGGCGCCGCGGGCGGCACAATATTTTTTCCAATGTAAAAAATATTAATTGTGTGTATTTTTTATTATAATATAAATTTAGCTAAAATAATAAATCTGTGCAGAATTCATGTCAAGTGCAAGTTTTTTATAAAATATATGAATTTAAAATCGATATAAATTTATCTGTTTAGTAGTTTCAAACGAAATAACCAGCATAAATTTATCATCATCATTAAAAAAGCAAGAAAACTCGGATATCTGAATTATTAAGTTCACTGTATTAAGATTAGTTCATTTTATAATTCAATTTAAATTAAACAAAAATAAAATATAAATTGTGAAAATACATACAATAATCAAATAAAAAAAATAAATTGTTAATTTTCTATCAACAAAAAGACGAAAACATAGATTGAAAATTCATCCTGACGTTATTGCCATTATCATTGCTATGAAAGCTAAAATTATTACTAACATTACTGCCAAAACAATTAAAATAATTAACTTTCCATGAAAAATAAAAAAAAAGATTTTTATAAAAAAACAATAAAAAAACAATAACTAAAATTATCATTATTATTGCATAAATAATAAAATCATAAAAATCATATAATCTAAAGAACAAATAAAGAAATAGAAAACAAAAACAAAAACGAATAAAGGGGAAAATAGAGTAATATTACTTTTAAAATGATCACCGATATAAATTAAAATTTCAGGAAAATCTTTAAAAAAATCAAAAGATTTTTATAAAAAAAATAATCACTAAAATTATCATTATTATTGGTTCGGAGATTAGTAAACAAAAAAACGTATAAGAAAAAAACTAAAAAATAATAATAAATTGGTTCGGAGATTAGTCATGGTGTGTCCATGCTGGCCTGGACACCCCGATTATCAAAAAAAAGATTTGGTCCGAGGAGTAGTGGTGGTGCACTTGAGCTGGCCCGGAGATCGTGGTTATAAAAAAAATATATAAGTGAAAAAATAGCTTAAGCTGGCTGAGAGACCATGGTTACAAAAAAATGTATAAGCGAAAAAAACAAAAAAAAAGTATAAGCGTGAAAGCACTGTAGCAATCCATATTGTTTTTTAAAAAATTCGGCCCAAGAATTAGTCGTGGTGTGCTTAAGCTGGACGGAGATCCCGGTTATAAAAAAATGTATAAGTAAATAGAAAACAATATTAAAAAAAGAAAAAAAATATACCAGCAGGAAAGCATTTAAGAAAAAAAAAATATGGGTCCGGGGATTGTCGTGGTATGCATAAGTTGGCCTGGACACCCTGGTTATCAAAACAATTTGGATATGGAGATTAATCGTGGTGCATTTAAGCGAGCTCAGACACCCCGATTATTAAAAAACGAAAAACCAAAAAAATATATAAGTAGAAAAAAAATATAATAAGAAAAAATGAAAAAAAAAAAGTAAAAAATACAAAAAAAGCCAAAAAAAGAAGAAGCAAAAAACGGAGGAAAAAAAGAAGAAAAAGAATAATTAGGAAAAAAAAGCACAAAAAAAAAAGAAGAAGAAACGAAAAAAAAAAAGCAGAAAAAAGAGAAAAAAACGTAAGTAGAAAAAAAAAACTACTATTGCAATCCACAGTGCACTGTGTCTGTGTGCACAGTGCACGGGTGCACAGTGAAAAGGCCACGGGTTTTATATATATATATATATATATATATATATATATATATATATATATATATATATATATATATAAAATAGAAAAGGGGGGCTCTGGATATATACAAATAACACACAGATAATGTAATTATACACACACAAATAATGCATATACAAAATATTAATAATAGAAAATAATGTAATTATATTAAAAATATTTATTTTTGTTTTTATTTTTATTTTTTGTAATTATGTTAAAAAAATTATATAAAATTAATAATTATATTGTTGGAGGGTTTCTTAAAAATAAATATTTAATTATATAACTTATTACTATTAATTGTATAATCAATTGCATAATTAAACTACATACAAAATAATTGCACTATATTTAAAATAATATAAAAAAATGGCTCTCCAAAATGGCTTTTACCATTGGAGCACATATCAATAAAAAAACCATATATACACTATTTGAAGAGCCATTTTAGAGATTTGGCTCTCCAAAATGACTCTTGCCATTGGACTTGCCCTTAGAAAACACTAGCGATATGCCCGCGCTGAGTTTTTTTATCTATGTAAAAAATTGATTAATTCTATATGTATTGTATATTATTATTTTAAAATTTAATTAGTAAAATTATAATTGATAAAATAAGTTAGAAACATAATTTTTTTTCTCATTAAAAAGTGATTGAATGTGGCTATTGCCAAAACTTTTTTAATAAAAACTGTTAATTTTTTTCCTATGTAGAAAACTGATTTTAAAATTTATTGTTCATATTATTAGATTTAAAATTTTAGAATAATAATAAAAAGATAATTTACACACACACACACACACACACACATATATGAAGGTGCTGATATTAAATAAATATCAAAATATATAATTAGTTTAACATATTGATAAGGAAAAAATATTACAAATAATAATAATAATTATTTTAAATGTATTATATATAATAATAAGAAATTTGAAGACCTAATAATATTCATAGAAAAGCAACTAAAAAACTAAATAAATGACAAAATCAAAAAATATTATTAGATTTTAAGATATTATTTGAACCAAAAAATAAAAACAAATAAAATCATTTTTGAAATGATCACGAACAAAAATTAAAATGTAAATATGAAAAACAAATAAAATTAACAATAGTGGAAAAAATAAAAATTGGTGAGACCATAATTATTGTTAGAAAAAAAAATTCCATATTTTTTTAACTTTTAAATTATTATAGTAAAAGTATTCAAGAACAATGATATGAATTTTTTTTAAGAAAAAAACTTAGGTTATTTATATATATTAAAGATCTAATATTAAATAAATACCAAAATATATAATTAGCTTGATTTTTTTAAAAGAAAAGAAAACTCACAAATTTGGACAGAAATAACTTTTAAAAAATTCAATACCTAACTATATTAACAGAAACTAAATATTATTAAATTTAAATAAATTACTTAACTTGCAGAATAAAAAAGAGAGAAATAATAACAAACATTATTTCATTAAAATTTGGACATTAAATAGAGAAACTTAATAACATTGAAAATAAAGGAAAATTGGAAAGAAAAACGAAGAGCATATACATATAAACATGGACAGAAATAGAAACTATGTAAGAAATATGTATAAAAAATAAAGGAACTAAAATAAAATCCAAGATTAAAATTATAAGGGATGAAAAAGAAACATATGTAATAAATTTAATTTAAAGGAAAAAATTGAAATAAATCTAAATATTGAAATTCAATAATTTAAAAAAAAAACCAGAAATTAAAGGAACTAGGACAAAAAGGAAACTAAAATTAGTTATTTGAATATTAAATTTAATTATAGATAACCTAGGTAAATTTGTCAACTTTTTTTTTTTTTGAGTTATTTCCCCCCCAGTAATATTAGATTTGAAATATTATGAAGAAAAATATTGTTATTTTTTTTTAAGAAATAAACTTAAACAAAAGAGCATAGAATTAAAATTTGAAGCCAAAAAGTATTTAAGAATACTGATTTTTATAAGATTTATTCATCATATTATTATATTAAATGTATTTAAGAATACTGATTTTTTTTCAAAGAAAAAATCGCAGGTCATTTTTTTTTCTCTCTCTCTATATATATATTTTTAGACGATAATATTCAATAAATATCAAAACATATGATTAGTCTCACATACCTTAATTCGTTGAATATATATATAACTTGACATATTTTCAATAATGTATTTAATTTAAAGTACAAAATTGAAGTAAATCCAAACATTGGAATTAAATAATTTAACACAAAATCGTAAATTAAAAGATTTGGGACCGAAATGAAACTGAAATCCATAATTAACTTGCATAGAAGGATAAAATTGAAAGAAATCAAACTTTGATACCGAAAATATTAATGGAAGGATGAAATTGAAATCAATGAAAACTTTGTTATCAAAAATATTAAGGATTCCAGCCCAATCCGAAAAATTAAATGACTAGGGACCGAATTGAAACTACACTATATAATCAATTTCAATGGAAGGACGAAATTGAAACAAATATTTTTTTGAACAAAATGATATTTTAAAAAGAGCAAAAAAACAGAAAGAGGCTAGCTGAAAACAACAGCAAAAAAGGGAAACAGACTTCCCCACACATGAACAAGACCAGAAAACGGCCCACTAAACTACCGGCCTACAGAGACTAAGAAACAAAGCTCCACACACAAAGGAACTATCCACTGGCCAAAGGCCTGAACTCCACTCATCACCGGCTACTAACACAGCAACAAAAAGAAACTCCCAACACGCCTTAAAGGCCCATCCTCAAAGACACCCGGCCTCCAACCCAGGAACAACAACAAACCACACGCCTACCCCAAGCTGGACTCCCAAATTGCCAGCGTTTGCTCTGGAATTTCATGCCTTCTTTGATGGTTAGAAACCTGGATTCTAATCTGCTGGTATATGTCTTCACATATTAGGTGCATTGTCCTAGGATTGTTGTGGAAGACTCTCTTGTTCCTCTCCTGCCAAAGGTGGTACACCGCAGCAGCCAAGAGAAGGGGACCAATCATTTGGTGAACTAGCTTGTTATTGTGGTATTTGTTTGCAGTCCAGTCTATTAGGCTACCCCATGCAAGAGGAGGCCAGTAGATTTTGGCATGACCCGTAACCATTTATTTGGATTGATAACAGAACAAAGCTCCAACTTTAGAAGCCCCTGACTTCCTTTTTCTTGCGCCCCCCTTTCTTCTTCCTTACCACCAGAGGGGACCATGCAGTGTCTTCATCCCTAGTTGAGGCCTGGCAATCTGCATGAACTGACGACTCTTCATCCCCAACTTCTTCCCTTGACTGAGAGCTAGTGTTGATCTCTCGGCTGTTGCCCTTCCTGTGATGGATTTCCATGCTACTGTTACTCTCATCCTTGTTTATCCCTTTTCCCTTGGGATCCCTAGCCATGTGAGCATGGGTAATGTCCAGGTTAGTCTTAAGGGTGGGAGGATTCTCCGGTTGCACCGTATCCTGTTTAGGGCTGATGTCATTTGGTATAGACCCCTCCCTTCGCAAGATAACATCTTTAGGGTTGACATCATTGTTTAATGGCACAGTGGCTCCCCCCTCTGATTGGTTGTCCTTTCCCCCCTCATCCTTCTGCTTCCCCTCCTGAGAGACCTCATTCTTCTTCGCACAGCTGTGGCCGAAGCACTTGCAGCCCTCACAACGAGAAGGCTTCCACTCATACTCCACGTTAACCCTCAATGGTTCCCCCAACAGTGGGCATTCCATCTCAAAGTGATGAATAAAAGGTAGACCTGCATCTAGTTCGACACACAGGCTAACGTAGTCCAATCTCCGGTAGTTTATCGTCATTTCATCACAGGATAACGGTTTACCTACCATACTGGCAGCCATGTTTAGGCCTTGCTTGGTCCACAAAGGCAAAGGAAGCCCCTTCAATCTTATCCATACTGAGAGTTTGGATATCTTGCTTCTATCAAATTGAAAAGCTGGGGTCCATTTTTGAAGGATTATGTTCTTCCCTCCAAACATCCACGGTCCCTTTTCAATGACTTCTGTGATAGCTTCCTCAGTTTTGAAACGGAAAATAAGGAACCCGTCCTCCATGGTGAGGACTTGTTCCAGACCATATCTGGTCCACGCCTTCTTGGCGATTAAGCTGACGACATGATATGGCAGTCTACAACCGGTGAAGAACCCAATCATACTCTTTGCCCAATGGTCCCTGTTGTGTTGTAGCATTTTGGCAGGAATCTGAAGGCGGCTACCTGCTGGCTTCTGAGGGACTGGGTCTAGGGTGTGCCTAGTAGTAGAGTCTATGACCCTGACTCTATCATCCCAAGAGGCCGTCTAATCCCTCCCCTGGCTTGTGCCCTTGGGTGGTGTGGCCGTAGGAGGCTTGGAAGCCAGCCCAACGGTCCCGCCATTGTCCCCTAGTTTGTCCTTCTGTGTAATCCCTACTTCTTGTTGGTTTTTGTCCTTTGGTTTGTGAGTGGCGGCTGGGTGGTTTTTGAGTGTGAGGGTTTGTGTCTTCATGGTATTTTCTGCGATGGTTTGTTTGCCTGAGCCTGAGGGTAGGTCCCAGCTGGGTTGCTTGGATGGGGCTGAGAATGGTGTGGTGGTCATTTTGGGTGGTCGGAGGAGGGGTTTAGTTGTGTAGGTTAGGGTTCAGAGCGTGTGGCTCCGTTTTAGGTTGTGGAATTATTGAGAGCACTTCTCTCTAGAAAAAACATCTCACTAGTTAAATTGAAACAAATCAAAACTTCTATAATAGCAATAAGGGCCAGAAAAACAAAGTATAACGTTCAGGGACTGAAACGAATTTTGATAAAAAACAGTTGCGCTGACGTCAGCTTGTGCAGGAGGAGAGAGAAATGGAGGGGGGGATTTCAAACGACCATTGACACGTCTACGGACACCGTAGAGTCACACGCATGTGGAAGAGAACATGCTTGAAAATCATTCTAGATGTCGGTTGGGCGTTTTGGGATGCCGGAAGAAGCCGCACGCGCCGTCCGAAATACGCGTGGGCGCGAAAACGGATGACGCTTCTCTGTACACGCGCCAACAGTACATCGTTGAAACAAATAAATAAATAATTGGCTAATTACCGGATTGCCCCTCCCTGCAATGCCTGTTTTTTGTCCTTTTCGAGGGACAAAAAGGTTATTGCACTGTGCAAGCAATTATTAAAAAATAAAAAAACCGGTCGGATGAACTGGCCCGGATCGGACTGAAAATGGTCAATTACCGACGGTGTTTTTTGTCTTTTCGAGGATTTTTTTCGTTAATACACTATTCATTGGACGGGAAAAAAAAGGTAAACATCCGCGCGCGAAGCACGGGAAAATATTGCGAGTCCACGGTGACAATGAGTCACAATGAACAGGAAAAGACCTCGCTCTTTTAGGTTCTTCGTAATAATATTCCAATAGTATAATTTTTTTCTCAGACACTTTATAATAACTACCATGATAGCCACACTGTACTTGAATGTGAATCAAATTATTAAAAAAACTCATCGTCGTAGGTTTAGAGTTTAGACTCGAGAATGAACTCAACTCCGAGAAAAGGCCTAATGAGTATATTCTAGAGATAAATAATTACGAAATTTTCATAGGCTCAATTATATTTATCTTTAATTAATACGCATAAACACTATAGGTGAATTAGAATAACCTGTTAAAAAACTAAACACATACAAAATAAATAAAAACAACCACTATTTGTCTTGCAAAATCAAATGCAAAAAAACTAAAAATAAGAGAAATAAGTATTAATTGAAATATAATTCAAAGGACCATTTAAAAAAACAAATATATTTTTCAAAAAGGAAAAATTACAAAAAATAAATAAACAGGCGCTACTGGCCTGGCAAAGGAGGCAATCACTTGATATATTCAAGGAACGGCCTGCGAATAGACTCTTTTTAAATGACCCCGTATTTTTTGGGGAAAAAATGCCATAGACCATGCACTGCTTGGAATTCTCTAGATTTTGCAACTGTGGTGATCGAACAAATAGGGTATAATGTTTTAGGCCCCGTTTGTTTGCTGGAAAGTGGTTTTCTGGAAAGTGAATTCCTGGAAAGTGAATTCCGATGTTTGGCAGTGTTATGGAAAATGAACTGGAAAACACTTTCCAGTGTTTGTTTGTGTTATGGAAAATGAACTGGAAAATAATTTATTAATAAATTAAATTTTTTTTCAAGTTTATCTAATATATATAAAATATTTAATATAAAATATTTAATCACTTAAAAAAAAATTAAATCTAAAAAGTATAATGATGAATTTTTTTTATTATATCCTATATTCATACATAGCTTATTTTATAAAATATAACAATATATGTCATATCATATTATAGAGAAATAAGCTTGTGAAATATTTTGTAAGTAAAAATTATTCAATTTTAAAAGCTTAAAATAATTATTTTTTTCATATTAAGAAAGCCAAATTAGTTTATGTTAAGAGTTATATATTTTGGTTTTTTTTTTTGGTATGAAGTATTTTTTATAAGACAAATAGATACAAAAATATCTATATGGGTATTTTAGATAAATATTTTTTTATGGGTAAAGACAATTATCCCTTTAATATCTATCAAATAAACATCAAGAAATAAATATTTATACCTAACATCAAGAAATAAATAGTCATGCATAAATATTACGTTTTAATGTCATTGACATACATATTAGTTCAAATTACAACCATAAATATGGTAGACCAAATTAAACAAGTAAACATACTTGTCAAATAACAAACATAGTCTGAACCCAAATTTTGAACATATTCAAACCATCTTAGCAAGCAGGCCTGTTGTAGTGTTGGGTGACAAACTTTTGAACCCAAATTTTCCTCAAATTAGCATTTTTTGCCATAAATGCTTTTGCCAACATTTCATTTTGGACCAAATGATCAAATACATCCCCAAGAGTTATCTCATCAAAGCCTTCAACTTTCATCACTTCCGCATACAACGCATTAACATCAAGTCTGAGACTTTGAATTGCAAATGCTACATCTCCAATCTGTTTAGACAACTTTTGAACACCATCATCTTCATACATGCGGTTTCTCTTTCTATGTTGCCTCTGTTGTGTACTAGAGGAAGATGAATTCTATTTCTTTCTTCTTCAATAATATATACCCTTGCAGCTATCACAGTAAGGGTTGCTCCCATGCATACTGCATTAATTATTTCACTATCCATAACATGAAAGTATAGTTTTCTGATAACAATACCTAAAAATATAGGGAAATAAATATTAAGAAAATCATATCAAATATTTAGACAATCAATACAATGAATTATGTTCAAAGAAGCTGACAATATACAATTCATAAGTTCACAATGATCAATAAGACTTCACCAGGCATTGAGTACCAGGCATTGAAAATACATGCATTGTATACAGGTGGAAGTAAAGAAAGCCTTTCTTGGAATGAAGTGTTCGAATCCTATAAGACTTCACCAGGCATTGAGTACCAGGTTAAATATATGTAGACTGTAAATGGCATATATTTCTGTTACATCTTTGATATCCTCTTAGTTGTTTGTACTGGTTATGGACATTTATATTTTTCAACAGGAAAATCCCAAGTCTTCTTTAATGATGGAAACAGCTCAAGAGCAAGAAAACTCTCTTTGGATGACTTTTGATGAAACCAATTTTGGAAACTGTATGATATCTTATGGCCCTAAGGATCCTTTCCATGACTTATGTTGTATTGAAATGATATCAATAGTGATTCACATTTTAATTTCCAACATCTAGTGAACTTTTATCGATCTTTAATTCTTTTTTTCTTCTCATATTGCCAGCTTCTTCGTTGCTGACTCAAGAATTTGCAGGTTTCGAAATTCCTACATATTCTTCTGTTATAGAAACACATGAAAACAATGCTGACTGCTATGCAATGCTATATGACCAAGGCCATCTTGGAATGCCCATTGAGGCTGATTCAAGTTTGACAGTTGCACAGCAGATGTTTGACAGTTGCCATAACCAAGGTTTTTATCATTTGATCACACATATTGCAGCCATGATAAGTATTTCTCAAAGCATCTACTGAATTCTTCCAACAACTAATAAGGCATTAAATTCTTCCAAAATGCAGAAAGCAACTAAAAATCACCAACTAAACTTGTTGCACAACAAAGACCACCTATTTTCATATATGTTGTCCTAATTGAGATCCTCTATCAGATATTTCACAAAGCAAGCAATGTTAAGGTGGCTTAAAGCAATCCTATCCACTATCCAGAATCTCCAGCAACCTTGCAAACACGAAAAGGTCACCTATCCTACTCTCTCAAAATATACACCCTAAATCCCTTCTACCATCCACAGACTCAAAACCATGAAACATTCATTTTAACATGATCAATAGACTTTAGGCTAATTCGTAGCTAACATTTTGCTCTCTTTTTGCTAGCTCTGTTCTACATCACAGCAAACACATCACATGGTAGTCTAATTTCCAGAAGGCAAAAATCAACCCAAAATATAAATTTCGAGAAGAAAACTTCAAAGCAACACAAAAAACTCAAAAAACTCAGGAATCAAAATAGCAAAACGAGAAAAGAACAAATTTTTTGAGGGATTGAAGAGGAAAAAAAAGGAATCTAACTTCAAAACAAAACCCAAAAAAAAAAGAGAATTGTTAAGAGAAGACAGAGAGGGTGTGGAAGACGACGTGCTACGCACACACCTTGGATGCTCTCAAAAACTCCAACTTCAAAACAAAACCCCAAAAAAACCAATCTACAAATACTCAACCAGATCGAAACTAAATCAAGAAAAAACCTAAGAAAAAATGAAAACCCACTTCAAAAATCACATAAGAAACAAGAAAAGGAGGAAGGCTTACGAATTCTTTGACGATGCCTTTGTAGACGAGGGTGGCAGGGGTCAATCTTTATCCGTTCTCTTTCTTCTTCTTCACGCTGGCGACGCCGTTGGTCCTTTCTCTTCTTTGATTTTCGGACACAGAGAGGTTATCGGCCGTTCTTTTTCTTTGTGTTGTGTTTTATGTTTTGTGATGTTTTGTGTTGTGTTTTATGTTTTGTGTTGTGTTTTATGTTTTGTGTTTTCGGAGATGTGTTTTATGTCTGAAGGAAAGTGTTTTCCTTTTATCAAAAGGAAAACACTTTCCTTGGGTGAAAGTGTGGGTAAAAGTTGACCGGAAAGTTGTTTCCATTTGACTAATTTTCCAATGACAAACAAACATTGGAAAAAGGGGAAAGTGGTTTCCCGGAATTCGAATTCCGGGAAACAAACGGGGCCTTAAACTCAGTTTTAATTCAAAATACATAGAAAAGAGAGAGCCTTATCAAATCATAAATGAATTTTAAAAAAAAAACACAAATTAAACTGAAATAAATATTTTTTTCAAGATGAGATATGCATTTTTAGGTCATTTCTAAGTTAAAAAATCACTTAAATGAAACTTTTCTCGCTAAATAGAATCATTTAACACCAAGATTGATATTCTATCAATTCTCTTTCTCTAATACTAGATTTCAATGACGATTTTCTTTTCATTTTCAAATTAAAAAAATAACAAATAATAGTAATATTTTTTTGTATTCAAATTGAATTGAAAACATATTGAAGGATCAAATTGATGTTGTTTGCAAGGCAGTCAAAATCGAGATTTTGACACGGATCGGAAAGGGCTCAGAAAAATCGGATCGTAAAATCGTAGAAAGATCGTACCTGAAATGTCCGTACAAAAATCGTAAAATCACAGCTAAAATCGTGTGAGAAGAAAAATCGTAAAATCGTTTGTAAAATATTTCTGAATACAAAATAGCATAATTATGGACATAAAACTTAATTAGTTTAGGTTCATACATGATGTAAAATAACTTCAAAACACATTACAAAATAATTATGTCCCTAAAAGTTCATAAGTTAAAAACTAACAAATTTAAAACAAATCTTCAGCTGGCGTACAATGTAAACTAAAATCAGCTTCAGTTTCACTTTCACCCCCCTCACTATGTCCAGGAATTGCATCAATAGCATCACAATGAAAAAGATTACTAGTACTACCGGTGCCAACATTATTTAACTCTAAACTCCTTGAATGCAAAGTTTCAAAATAATCTTCAGTGGCTTCAGTACTCATCTCAACACCATTAAAATTATCTTCATCACTATCGTCTTCTGTTCCATTTTGTCTTCGTGTTGCACTATCAATAGTTTGAAGTAAATTAATGTTCGATGAACCACCATGTCCTTCTCTTTCAGTCACCCATTCATCATCAGATGGAAGATCATCTACAACGTCATCAAAATCAATGACTTGCTTTTTGTCCTTATCATTCATTTTCAAATTACACATCACAAAAACCAAGTCATTCATTTTTTTCTGCCGTAGACAATTTCTTCGTTTAGTATGAACCTATAAACAAAAATTCACAATTGATAAAATATAAGATTCTTATAAAAAATGAAAACAATATTTGTTTTTTTAAAAAAAAACTTACCATCTCAAACGCACTCCAGTTACGCTCACATCCAGATGAACTACAAGTCAAGCTTAGAACTCGAATTGCAAGTTTTTGTAGCTCTGGACATTCATCTCCATAAGAATCCCACCATCTAGCTGGAGTCTTTTTATCCCTTGTTTTTTTGGCAGCCTCAATGCCAAATAACCCCTTTGCTTCGGAGAATATATTAAGTTGTAAATCAACTTTACCCCTCTCTGCTTCATCAGGCACCATCCGATCCAAGAAGTCATACATTCCATATTTAATATTTTTGTCTTGTTTATAATCAGTAATATAATGATAATGAGGATTCAACCAATAAGCAAATGCATGCAGAGGTCTGTGAAGTTGAAGCTCCCATCTTGCATCAATAATATCCCATACAGGTATATATCTACAAAAGAAAATAAAAATTAGGATATTAACATCAACATTAAATAACATAAGATAAAACAATAGTTATATTAAATAAACAATTGACATAATAGATAATTTGCACCTTTTTTGCACATTTCCAAAATTCACTTTTATCTTCTCTTTCGCTTCCATCATGGCTTTATATATAAAACCCATGGCCGGTATCTCATCTGAATCAACTAATCGAAGAACTTTTATAAGAGGAAATGCTGCCTTGATGCATTTAGAGACATCATGCCAAAACTTGTTGTCCAAAACACAATTTTGAATTTGCCGCCCTTCTTCACTTTTTGAATACCGACTTGACCTCCATTGGACGGAAGTGAACATTGACATCAGTGTAATCTTACAATTGTTCAAACATCCAAGAGTCAAGTATGCAGTGGCAAATCGAGTGGCACCAGGTCTGATCAAATCTTGTCCTTTTATGAACTTTCTCAGCATGGAAATAAGGAGAGATCTTGAATATATATAAGTGGTGATTTTCCTCTCCTTACCAATGGTTACAGCATGCACCTCTAGTTTCTTCTCAAAATCTTCCAAAATCAAATCAATACAATGAGCAGCGCATGGTGTCCAATACAAGTTTTTTCTTTTTTCCATCAACAAATGCCCAGCTGCCTTATAGTTCGCAGTATTATCAGTAATGACCTGCACCACATTTGCCTCTCCAATCCTTTCAACAATAGCATCTAACATCTCAAATACTTTAAAAGTTGTTTTGGATATATGAGATGTGTCTACAGATGATAAAAAAAAAAGTTCCTCTAGGACTATTAACCAAAAAGTTATAAATAGAGCGTCTTTTCCTATCAGTCCATCCATCAAACATAATTGAGCAGCCTGTTTTTTTCCAATCCAGCTTATAGTCATCAAGCAAACGCATTGTATTATCTACTTCTTGCTTTAAATACTTCTCTCTAATATCATGGTAAGATGGAGGCTTAAATCCAGGCCCATGTTTTGCAACTAATTCAAGCGCTTTAACAAACTCAGGGTTTCTAGCACAATTAAAAGGAATAGCACTAGTGTAAAAAAACCTTGCTATTTGTTGACATGCTTCTTCTCTAATATCCTTCTTTAGCATCTGATTGATGGTCATTTGAGCACTTCCACTTCCACTTATTGATTTCTTTCCCTTGTTAATTGAGCTAATTTCAAAATCTTCGTCTGCATCTTCGCCACTTCTAAAAAACAGAGAAGCCTTTCTTTTCTTCTCAGATGCTTCTAGATTTTTCACCAACACATTTAACATCATCTGCTTCACATCTGCTGGTACTTGATGGCATGGCTCAACATCCTTTCGAGTGCAAGCCAAATGATGCTTGAAACGATAAATGCCTCCGCTGAAAATTTTCTGACAATACTTGCATTGAACTTTTCTTGAAGTGTTCTCAATATCTATACCATGTTGCCATCCCACATCAAGTCTATTGCCACTGGCAGTTTTTCTGGATGCCATGTAATCTGCAATTCATTGAAATAATACATCAAAAATGAATTTGAAGCACTGCTTAACCCGAATTAAACCACCTTTAATTTGGCGCCATTCATTTTTGGCGCAAGGTTAAACTAAGTCCAGCAAAATGCCAGCCAACAAAGACAGATGAAGGCATTCATTTTTATCAATTCAACAAGCAACATAACGAGATTATGCAAAATACAGAGTATATATACGGGGCAGTTATCTTCACTGGACATGACACTAAGGTTATGCAAAATTCTACAGCCCCCCCTTCAAAGAGAAGCAAATTTGAGAAGCAAATTTGAGAAGCAGATAAGCACAACTGAATCACTTTTAGAATTCAAGCTTTCTGCATAATCCCAAATCAATAATCCTCGATTTACCTTTTTGCTTCAGGGAAGCGCCGGGACAAGTTTCAGGAATTCATGTAAAATTGCAAACTCATCAAACCGAAATCATGTAAAATTGAAACTAACCCAATTCATCAATATAATTTCTGACATTATTGAGCAACAAAACCGAAATCATTTAAATTTGAAACTAACCCAATTCATCAATATAATTTCTGACATTATTGAGCAACAAAACCGAAATCATGTAAAATTGAAACTAACCCAATTCAACAGAATAATTTATCACATTATTGACCAACAAAACAACAATCAACGCTTGAGAAGAGAAGACCAACTAACTTGTAATGGCGAGTTGGCGACGAACTGCAAGTCTGTAATGGCGAGTTGGCGACACTTGAGATGCTAAGAAGTGAGAACTGAATCAAATGATTTTGGGGGTGAGTGAGACCGTGAGAGGCTGAGTTTAGGAATTTGGGGGTTTTGGGACCTGGGTGAGAGCTGGGATCGTCGAGAAAGTGAAGGAAGGAAGGGTGATTTCTGAAATGAAAAATAGATTTGAAGAAAGAAGAAAGCAGCGGCTGCGCACAGTGAAATATGTCAAACTCGCAAACTCGGTCCGATTTTTACGATTTTACGATTTTGAACGATTTTGACCGAGTTTTGACCGAGTTTGACCGGTTTCGATTTTTCTACCGGTCCAACCTGTTTTTCAGAGCCAACTCGTAAAATCGTGCGATTTTGCGAGTTGGCTCGCGATTTTGACTACCTTGGTTATTTGTAAGGTTTAAGAATTAAAGTAAATATTTTATGTGAATTTAAAAACCATAACCAATTTATGGTGTTTTTTCTATTTTGATCCCTGCCTTTCAATTTTATTTTCTGGTCAACAAAATTAATTTCGTTGTCATTCAATTTAGCTAAAAAAATGGCGCAATCATGAAAAAAGACTAAATTGAAAAAAAGAAGCAAAATTTCGAATAAAATGTAAGATAATAAATAGTATGGTATGGTGTGTGCATTGAGAAAGTGCCAAACCTTTTAGATTTATAGTAATAGAAATATATCGACCTCGATCAAACAAGAACATGAAGAAAAAAAACATTTTACATGGACGTGGCTATCCCTTAATCATTTAATATAGTTTATGCCGTACACGCACAGCCCAGTGGATAAACCATATAATAATCTGTACATGCATTGAGGCTTAAACAGAATAAGGAAAGGTACGGAAGTAGTCCATCATTTTTACAAATAGTAGCGTGATTGTACCCAGCAGATCACCCACTCTATCGGGTCATGCCTCGCTGAGCCACCGGAGCCACGGTGCCGCTTGGTCCCGGCAAGCTCCCTTGCCAGCCTAGTAATTTTCAAAATAAAAGAAAAAACCACCATGAATAAATCAACTGTAATAGAGAAAGTTAATTTATAATTCTGCTGTCCCAGTTGTGCAATTGACCAAGGAATATAAGAGTGAAATAAATACCGGCAGCCATATCGAATCCACGGTGTTTGAGCTCGCGGTACTCTTGACAGAGGGCGCAAGGCTCACAGCACCAGTGGACCAAGCAGTCATTGCAAGGACTCTCCTCCAACATGTGTTCCTTCCTTAATTTGGACCGGTAGAAGCACGAGTACAGGCAGCTACAACCAGTGAACCACAAAAGCAACCCATAAATTGCTCCACTCCAAATACATGCTGCAAAAAACATAAATAATTAAAAATCACAGATAATAATTATATAGAAGCTAATAAATTATTGGCAATTAACTATATACTCACGTGTTTCTCCTTTATCTGTGATCTCAGCAATCCGTCCGAAGGTGATACACGGGCAACAGCACGTGAGGAAACCTGCGAATAATAGGAACAAGTTAAATATAATATAGCTGAAGATCTAAACGAAACTACAAGCTATCTTCACTACACTTGTACTTACAGCCAGGGGGATCAGAGCAGCAGTCACAGAGGCCAGAGGACCACGCTGCCTGCTGTCCTTCTGGTATGCCGGTGACGGGGGGTGGACGTGCAGGCTGTGACCTTGAGTCCATTTCAAGGGCTGCTGCACCTGGCTTTGGTCGATCCATGGTGATGATTTATAGGGAGCTGGGTATCATGAACTCAAAAATTATTGAATGTATGAAATTTGAGATATTTCGTGGTTGTGGTTCGGCATGGTGCTAGATAGGTAAAGCGTCCTTGGAAGCATATATTTGTTAGACATACTTTAAATGATTGAATGCTAAATATATATAACAGCGGAAATTTAGATTATAAATACCTCCAGTCATTGTTGCTCAAGTACCGAAATCAAATGAATTTCCAATTGCAGCTGCAACAAAGCTTTTCTCAAAGCAGCAACAATAATACAAAATAATAAAACGTTTTTCGAGAGGAGTCTTCTGATCTATGTCTACCAGTTAACCGTAGATGGAGTACACAAGCTATTATTTACAGGTAGATCAGGGACCCAACTCACTAATTTATTTTCCAATTTTTTCCTTCCATCAAGGAGATAATTAGCCATGATCAATTAATTGATCCGCATGATCAATCAATTGCTCCCCATGATCAAACCCCATGACCTATCTTCATGGTCATGGGTTTGCATGATCAAGAATATGGTGTGTGTCACGAGGGGCACATAAAGGTAATTTCCATCAATATTTTCACACCAGAAAATTAGACTTGGCGTGAGTTGTGGGACCCATGCATTATGGATTGTTCCTGTCTAATGGCGTCTGCACTTGGATTACCAAGTAAGCTGTCTGCCATTTGCGGAATTCGCAGTCGATGATTTGCTTACAACTTTTTGAAGATAAGATACCGATTAAAAGTATGTTGCATTTGAAATCAGCTTTTGCAGCACCTCCTTCAATACTAACGCCTCTCCCATTGCTGAAGTGAATCCCTAGCAATATATCCTGCTCCCATTGTAGAGATGTCCCATAATATTTAGCTTTGATGACCCGAGTCACTAATGAGTGCGGTTCCATCCCTCTACCTCCCATCCCAGTTTGCCAAGTAATTAAAGCCAAGTTGAAGTTGTGTAGTTGTTGAAAGTCCATGTCCCCACCATCTTTTCTTCTACAAAGTCTTTCCCACCTTTACCATATCATGCCCCGTCCATTCTCCTGATTATTCCCCCACCAAAAAGTATTCATCATTCATTGTAACTCCTCGTATAATGTCAATGGGACAAGAAAGACTCCTATATTATAAGTTGGAAGTGCTTGGGCAACTGAAGTTATCATTACTGTCTTGCCCGCTTTAGATAACATATATGCGATTCTTCCACCCGTGAATCTGGTTCCACATTCTATCCCTAATAGAAGAAACAAACGACCCTCTTATTCCTTCCAATGAGTGACGGCAAACCCAAGCACCTCACATTTTTTGACGGAGGGTGGACACCCGAGATATCTGATATGTGTAGCCTGCATTCATTTCTGGTATTTCTACCAAATTATATGCCCGGCTTCTTAAAATTAATGGGCAGACCTGAGGCTACCTCATACTGATGTAGAAGATGTTTGAAAATTGTGTTTTTATTTGCATTTTCCCTGAAGAACAAGGAACTATCATCTGCAAACAACAAGTAGGAAATTGGTGGAGTCGTTCGACTGACTTTGCACCCATGTACCTTTCTACATGCTTCTGCATTCTTGAAAAGACCTAAAGCTTCACTACACAAGATAAATAAATATGGGAACGAAGGATCCTCTTGAAGGTTTTATTGGTCCAAGTTTTGTGCCATTAAAACATATGGATACAGAACAGACTTCATACAGAGCATCACCAACTCTATCCATTCAGAAGCAAAACTGCAAAACCTAATTTTAATATAATTTCCTTTAAAAGCTCCCAGTTGATCTTGTCATAGGACTTACTAATATTGATCTTCAATGTTGCCCAACCTTTCCTGTCCCTTGTGCATCTCTTCGTGAAATGTATTGATTCGTCAGCAATCACCACATTGTAGGTAATTGATCTGACAGGAACAAAATACTGCTGGTGTAGGTGAAATATTATCCATTAAGATATTCCTCATCCGATTTGCCAGCACTTTTGCAATGATCTTATACAACACATTGCATAAAGCAATCGGACGAAGGTCCTTAATTGATTGTGGTTTTTCAACCCTCGGGATAAGAATCACCAGAGTCTCCACTGGTGATGGTGGAAATGTCTTGCTAGTTAACCAACCCCGACAAGCATTACATATGTCTGCTCCAATTAAATCCCAAAACTGTCGATAAAATTTAGGGTTCAACCCATCTTAACCAGGAGATTTGTCTGGACCCATTTGAAATACAGCTTTCTTAAACGTCATTAATCACCAGTTGGCTGAAGCCGTCATCCTCCTTCAAGAGTAAAAGATACCTGCTTACTTTGAGTTCCCTGATGGACATCCCTTTTCCGGGACTCCCTAGGCTTGCCGTCTTGTTTTTCATGGCATTGAAATTAATCCCTCTGTCCGTGAGTGATTGCAGCTCTGAGACCAAATCTTCAACTCCAGAACAAGTTCCTCATCTTCATCGTCCCAAAAAAGATAGATTCTATCTTTCCAATAGAGGAAGACTACACCCTTGTTTTTGAAGTAGGATCTGTATTTAGCTCTTATTGTTGATTTAAAGAGATATATATATATATATATCGTTAAAAAAGTTAACATGGCATTTTGGGTGATGTTTTCAATACATGGCCGATAATTCGAGTGAAGATGTGATTATACATGTAGAAGATTGAGTTTTGCATTTGTTTTCAAAGTCGAGAGAGGCCATGACCTCAATATATATAAACGTCCAGATTGATGCATACTACAAGTTTCACGCGGCAATAACCGGTAAAGGCAGGAAAGTGAACAAGAGAGTAGAGAATGGCTTTCAACATTTGTAGGTGCAATAAATCGAAAGTAATTAGAAGGTTAAAGTACTGGTGCAATTTCTTCTGCGATGAATAGAATTGAATACAATGATGAGGTGGGGGACGTTAACTACTGTGGGGTTTTCTAGCTATGTCTCACGAGTTTCTTAAACATCAGTCAACGAAATTGTAGGGGAATATATAGTGTAAGTTTTATCATCAAAACACCTCAAGTGTACCAATAACATGAATTGATGATAGAAAACTTATGATCAGCATAATAAGTTTGAATTCAATATAAAAATTTGAAGTAATTAGAATTTTACTAACTTACTTAAATCAGTTAGACACGAAAGAAATAACTATGTACCATATGCATTAGCAATTATCACTTCATTGATTTATGTTAGAATTATTTGCAAAATTAGTGAATCAAAAATACAATTTGGTTAGCCTATAATAATAATATATTAAAGTATAGTGATACAAGTTAAGCAAGATCAGTGAACATGCTTCAGGAATAATTATGCAAAACCTTAACAGACACAGAATCCAAGAACTAAATTAAAATAAAATAAAATTGATAACCATGAAGAAAAGTGAAAAGGTGTAAATTTGATAATTTGACAATAATCGTACTTCCATGCACAAAAACCAAGGGAGAAATGAGAGGTTAGGAGAAAATGAACCCTTGTTTCAGGGAATCAATTTTCTTTTTCCTCGTTAGCCAGGGACAAATATAATTTTTGACAATAATAGTTAGGGTGACCATTCTGCACACCACTAAAACCCTCCTCGTTTACATCGTGGAAATCAAGGGTGGGCTGAAAAGTATGCAAGGAGGCCTACTAAGGGAGCATTGATGTAAGTCGTGGGCTCTGACTCTTGAAAGAATGGCCTGGAATCTGGAAAAGCATCTGTGACGTTGGGCCCACCAACAACCGCACCAACATGCACATTGGGGTTTGCGTTTGGGCTTAGGAAATAGCGAGACCCCTCTTTGCACCTGATGCGAGCAGGGTGCGCTTGCACTGATGGCAACGAGCTGCCCCTGTGGTGGATCCTCCGTGGATAACGTGGACCATATCCAACCATGTATGACATCCTCAGCGGATTATCTCCAAGAATGTAGTCCACCTGGCACGACAAAAAGGAAATGGCATTATTTGTAGAGAGTGTTTCCCCTCCCTCCTATCTCGCATTTAATTTCCTCCTCTTATGGTTAAAGCGAGTTTCGTAGATGGATAGACCGACCCAAGAATTATCTTAATACAAACTCATCGGGTCCGTCCTTTTCTTTGTTTCTGGATAATGGAGAGCACGGGAAGGGAAAAGTTACCTGGCGTTTGGCCAATTGCTTGAGGAGGGCAGGGGAAGCTGTCTTCTCGCCACATGGCACGACCTTATTGGCATGGCTTAGATAATTAGAATACGCCAGGAACAGGAAAGACAATGACGTTACATGCTGCATGTTACTCCCTCCAGCCTTGAAGATCAGCCCCCCTGTTCCATTAATGCCACATTATTTAATAAGCCGCACATATATAGTCGTAAGAAATACTCCAGACCTAAAACTGGGTGATTGCCCGAATACTTTGCTGAAAAGGCACAGTAATTAATCCCCTGGCTATTGGACATAAATGACAAACTTATTCACGTGACAGTGCTCTTTTTTTCGCAGAGAAGGAGCTGGCGTGTGGTGACTGGGCAAAAACAATGTGATTATATAATATTGCATACATTTATAAAAAGGTTAGGAGAGAATACCAGGAGAATATTGGACTTGAGAATGAGAAATTCCAGGCAAAACAGAGCAGATAAAGCCGTCTGCATTGTGCTTGAAAGACTCGAAATATTCTGCTCTTCCCATCAAAACCTCCTGTTGGCACATGAAAAAATTAGCTCGTCTGATATTTTAGGCTCCACGAATAAAGCAGCTTTATTTATCATGTTACGAGAAAATTCATTCATGCACAGATATAATCCTTGCTTTTCTCTCTATGTTTCTTCCAGACTTCCCAGTCACCTCATATTCAAAATTCAGCTAAAAGAATTACTAAAAAACTACTGAGACCGAAATTCTGGAAATCTCTTATCAGAGCATTGTCACGGTCACTTTCAGGAAAAGTGGACGTTGAAAAGATAAAATGGCTCAGAGTATGGGAAGGACATAGACCCAGCCTTTTGGCACATGCTTCCGCCAGGAACCTATTGATTTTGGGACCCACGAAAAAAACTTAAAAAACGGACACACAGACTTTAAGGGTACTTCACGCTGGCGCCATTGGACTTTGGTTAATGGCTGAGGAGAGGGACAGCACCCCTCTCATCAATTCTCATCGACTTAAAGACAACGCATACCCTTCAATAAAAAGCTTCTATCGATGGCATCTTTTTTTCCTTTGACTTTGCATGCTTGAGGAATGAACGGATAGTATTGAGAGGGAAAACTGGTGCAAATCAACCAGAACCAAATCTAATTATGTGCAATCATTCATCAAAATTATTAAGCTTTTATCAAGATTATTTTATATTCACCCCCCCCCCCCCCCCCCCATAGGCACACAAGGATCTAAAAATAGTTGCAGGGTCGCAATTATAACGACGGCCCCGCGATGACATGATTCAAGTTTTGTGAAGTTCATTTCCCTTTCATCTAGGCATTTATCTAAGCCAAACGTATCTAGAATAAGATTTTAAACTTAGTTCATCCGAAACTTGTGGGTCCAGCAATGTGCCGAATCCACACTGCCGTACCCCGCTCTAAACATGTTCATTACTTAGTACTTACTATACATCGCGTGAGACACGTAAATTTTCTATTTTATAATTCCGTTCAGGATAAATAAACAGTCCCCGCATACCACACAAAAACACGAGACAAGGACAATAAAACTTGACAGGACAAAAGGTTCGATAAGTAAGCAGGCATATAAAAGCATATACGGTCCATAAAATATACAATTTTTAACACGTCCATCATAAAATAAGATGATACATGGTAGAGTTAGAGGATACTGGTTAGTGTTAGGAGCTGAGAAAGTTTTTTATTTTTTACCTTGGAAATGAGGACGTTAATGCCAGCATGCTTGTTATCCCAACCAAACTCATTGATGGTATCTCCGGCATGCAAAATTACCTCGTTTTTCACGATGTACTCTCTGTATCTGCGCCTGCGTGTGGCCTTGTGCAGCCACACTGCTCCCCAGAGCAACTCGTCCTGCAATATAATATTTGAAATTCACCATGAAAATTAATCCTGGTCCTTTATTTATTATTTTAAATGCTTATCAAACGGCTGTGTTTTCAAGTCGTGGTACGGCTGAAGCTTACCTGGTAACCATTCACATCACAGTAAAAAGGGCACACTGCAGAGTGCAAGCTATTGCTGTACGCACCGCGGTGGCTGTCAGCGAAGTCGAAGACCTACAAAGAAACCGTATCACACGCTTACACACAGCACAACGGTCAATTTCTCACGATATTTAGTAAACGCATTTTTTGGTGTGGTTGAACATGATAGTGCACACCACTGATCATAGATACAAATGCAATCAGTACACAAACATTTCAAGATAAATTCTTTTTCCTAGCCACATTAATTTTTCTTAATTCTCTATGGTCCATCTCGCTTGATTTTCCAGAGGAGACCCGTTATGCAAAAGTTAAGTCCCCAAACAGCAGTGTGCTACAGACTATATCTCATAGAAGCTAACAATTATGGCATGTAAACTTTAATGTGAAAACCACGGAATAATTTCAAAAACACAAATGCAAAACAGCAGCAAGAGAGGAGCCGCGCGAGAGCCGATTATGAATATGGCTTTACTTTTCACCTCTCCCAAAAGTGAGAAATCTGGAATCGATAACAAATTGAGCAGAAAGTGAAATATCAACAAGCCAGTCTTCATATATCCGGAATCGAAAAATGGACAAGCGAAAAGAAGCCGAGCGAGAAAATGACGTACCCTAACGGCCCGATTGAGAAGCAACCTGGAATAAGCAGGGTCCCGTGAACGAAACACAATGGACGCAGCGGCCAATGCAGCAGCAGTTTCACCAGCAACGTCAGATCCTGGGTGGGACCCATCGATTTTATACACCGTTCTCAGTGTATCCATGTCCTCTGGTCTCTCCCAGCAATTATGATCCGAATACGCGTCACCTAACTGAACATAAACGACGTTAGGTACCGCAGTTACTTTTAGTAAGTAATCAGTCGCCCATTTGACGGCTTTAACGGCGTTTTTCAACTCCGGTCCCATGTTCCTTCCGAAATCGATAATGCTCCATGACAACAACGTCGTCGTAAATGCCATTGGGAATCCAAACTTTATGTTATCTCCAGCGTCGTAGTATCCTCCCGTCAAATCCCTCTACAAAAAGAAATGATCAAAAAATGAAGTGAATTAGCCTGCTGATTAGAACAATGCAACAATGTAAGTTAAATGAAGAGGAAGTTCTGATGGAATGAGATTAATTACGCCAACAGCGGACCCGTCGTGCAAGGCGGAGTCGCTGCGCCACTTGACGCGTTGATCTGGAGGGAGCTTGCCAGAGCGCTGGCCTTCGAAGAAGAGAATGCTCTTGCGGAGAGCGTCGTGGTAGTCATGGCCGCCGCCTATGACTTGACGGGAGGGGAGAAGTATCCATAAAAGAAATGCAGTGACGCGAAAAATTCCCAGAAAAGCGATTAGGGGTTTTCGCGCCATTATTTTGAGTATGGAGCAAAGAAGAAAGGTGAAGTTTATGGGTTTTATAATCGAAACAAAAGAGGGGTGGTGTCATTGGATTCAGGATTACGGACGGATGAATATCCACCACGTGGATGTATATTACTGGATGGAGTTAGAACTCCGGTGCAAAACATGTTTGACCAGGTCAACTCGGGTTGTCGAGTAAATAGTTATTGGGTAAATGCAAAACATGCTCCTACTAAATGAACAAGAGGTTCGGTGGGGTCATTGCTAAGAATGGTTAATAAAATGGAGTGTCCATCGGATCATAGCGGTCGACACGTGTATAAATCTAGAGAAAGAGTAAGGGCGGTTAACCCTTTATATATACTTTTAGAAAAAATGATTTAAAAAACAAAATTAAAAATATATTTTTAAATTATTTTGATGATAAAAAAATATTATTTTAATATATTTTCTAGTAAAAATAATTTTAAAAAACAATATTATACATGATACCAAACAACAACATAACTTTTATCTATACTTTTTTGAAAGTTTTTATTATTATTTTAAATTAAAAAAGAAAATATTATTTTTAAATTATTTTGATGTGTACATTTTAAAAATAAATTATTGTTTTTATATTTTGTAAATTATTGTTTTTATATTTTGATGTATACATTTAAAAAAAAAAATTATTGTTTTTATATTTTGATGTATACATTGTAAAAATAAATTATTATTTTTATATAAAAATTACTTTAAAAAATAATATTAAAATGTTATCGATGAATGTTAAAAGAAAAAAAAGTTGCAGGATTTCCCATTCAGCTTTTATATATATACTAGCAACTTGCCCGCGCGTTGCCGCGGGTATTTTTTTGTATATAATTTAACATAATTAAATCTACAATGATAAATTTCTATGATATAAGTAAATAAAAATTATAGATTAAAAGATAAAATGCTGAAAATTTTGAGTTGAGTTTGTCACGTAAGCATAGATCACATCTTTTAGAATATAGGTATTGCGTCATAAACGATAACAAAAGAGTGCGCACTAACATCAGAAAAAAGAGCAACATATTTGAATAAGAAATTTTTTTTTACTGAAATCATTATTGTGCAGATAATAAAATTACAAAAATCAATTAATAGAAAGATCAAATTAAAAAAAAGGGAAAAGGAAGCAATATTAATTTAAAATATTATAAAAATAGCAACATCGGATTCTTAACATTTAAAATTATTATTATTATTATTATTATTATTATTATTATTATTATTATTATTAAAATATTATAACAATAGCAATAAAAATTTTCAAATTATCCTGAAAAAAACACACTTACAAATATTAACAAAAGAGTAAGTAAAAGAAACAATTAAATTTTAATTATTATTATTATTATTATTATTATTATGTTTATTTTAATTATTATTATTATTATTATTATTATTATTATTATTATTATTATTATTATTATTATTATTATTATTATTATTATTATTATGTTAGTAATGAAAGAAACAAAAATAAATGAAATACTAAAAATATCTAAGAAACTTTAACAAAAGAAAAAAAAATCAAAAAAATAAAAATTATCATTGCTATTACTGTCAAAACAATAAAAATTATTAAATTATCTAGAGGAAAAAAAAACATTAACAAAAGAGTAAGCAAGAAAAACAATTCAATTATTATTATTATATGAGAAAACCAATTATTATTATGTTAGTAATGAAACAATAACAATCTGATTGCGTTTTTACATATGTAAGTAAAAGAAACAATTAAATTTTCAATAATAATAATAATAATAATAATAATAATAATAATAATAATATTATTATTATAATTATTTGAATTATTATTATTATTATTATCATTATTATTATTATTATCATTATCATTATTATTATTATTATTATTATTATTATTATTATTATTATTATTATTATTATTATTATTATTATTATGTTAGTAATGAAAGGAACAAAAATAAATGAAATACTAAAAATATCCAAGAAACTTTAACAAAAGATAAAAAAAATTAAAAAGAACTAAAAATTATCATTGCTATTACTGTCAAAACAATAAAAACTAATAAATTATCAAGAGGAAAAAAAACATTAACAAAAGAGCAAGCAAGCAAAACAATTAAATTATCATTATTATAATTATAATTATAATCATAACTATTATTAATATTAGTATTAATAATTAACAATATACAATATAAAATAACAAAATAAAAAGAATAAGGACCACAATGAAAAATAACATATATGATTAATTCCAATTGAAGAATACAATTGAAAAGAAAACAAATCTTGGGACCAAAATAAATCATGAAATAATAAGTTTAATTGCTGTGTAATGTTACAAAAAAATTAGAAGAAGAGGGACTGAAATGAAAAGGTGTATATATGACTAATTTTAATTAAAGGACCAAATTAAAAGCAATTCAAATATCTGTACCGAATAAATTCAAGGAACGGAAAAGAAATCAGAAATCCAAACATCAGGGACCACAATAAACTTTGTACAAACATCGGTGACCGAAGCAGAGTTTCCGGCGGCAGGAGAGAGAAACGCGGCCGCAGGTGAAAAACCGTCCACCGGCGCTCACCTGCGCATACATGACGGGAACGCGCCGCGACGGACGATAGAGGACCTTCGGGCGCATCTTTCTGCACGGCGTACGCTCATTTCTGACGCCGGGAAGACGCCGCACGCGCCGCCTGAAGGGCGCGTTCGCCTGGAACGCCGCTGGCGCGGCCAGGCGACGCGCCAGCTGTCCCCCTGACTAATGACCACACGAACCTTGTCCCCACTGGTATTTACGAAAATACCGGGGGGGGAAAGACGCCGCAACCCATGTTTACTGTGCAATTTTTTGTCGTTTTCGGGGGCTTGTTTCGTCAGTGCACTGTGCACAAAAATGTGAAAACCCGCCGGAGCCCCTCGCCAATGTGCTGTGTTTTGTCTTTTTCGGGGGCTAGATGCGTCAATCCACTGTGCACATTGCGGCTATTAAAAAAAAAGCCAAAAACCGAAAACACCCCCATAAAATACACACAAACCGCCGGAGCACCAAGGCCATTTTCGCCTGTGCACTGCCGCAATCCACAGTGGATTGTGAGGCAGTGCACAGTGGTTTCTACAGTGATTTCTCAACGCCTAATGTATATTGTTAATATATATCATAAGTGAGGACGGGGTGATGGGTGTGCAGGCTGAAAATCATGATAAGGGGAATAATTCCAAGTCCTCAGACAGGTTGACTGGGGTTTCGGGTATGGGAAAAATGTGGGTTTTCTGCTTGAAAGTTAAAGTTAGTGGGTTTGTCAGGGTTATTTTTTAAATATTTTAAAAATAATATTTTTATTATTTTTTGAAAATTAATAAATATTTTAAAACACAAAATGAATCTATAAATCAATGTTAAAAACATTTATTTTATGGTAAAATTACTATATATATAAAAGTCGTGGCCAATTCACTGTGCACCAGTAGTTTTTTTGTTTTTTTTTTATTATTATTTTTTCTACTTGCGTTTTTTTCTCTCTTTTTTCTCATTTCTTCTTCTTCTTCTTCTTCTTTTGCTTTTTTTTTCGTAATTATTCTTTTTCTTCTTTTTTTCCTCTGTTTTTTGCTTTTTCTTTTTTTTTTCCTTTTTTTTGTATTTTTTACTTATTATTTTTTTGTATTTATTATTATTATTATTATTATTATTATATATATATATATATATTTTCTACTTATATATTTTTATATATATATATATATATATATATATATATATATATATTTTCTACTTATATATTTTTTTGGTTTTTTGTTTTTTAATAATCGGAGTGTCCGAGCTTGCTTAAATGCACCACGATTAATCTCCATATCCAAATTTTTTTGATAACCAGGGTGTCAAGGCCAACTTATGATTACCACCACAATCCCCGGACCCACATTTTTTTTCTAAAATGCTTTCTTGCTGGTATATTTTTTTTATAACCGGGATCTCCGACCAGGTTAAGCACACCACGACTAATTCTTGGGCCGAATTTTTTTAAAAACAATACGGATTGCTACAGTGCTTTCAATCTTATATTTTTTTTTTCTTTCGCTTATATATTTTTTTGTAACCATGGTCTTTCTGCCAGCTTAAGTTTTTTTTTTCACTTATATATTTTTTCTTATAACCACGATCTCCGGGCCAGCTCAAGTGCACCACCACTACTCCTTGGACCAAATCTATTTTTTGATAATCGGGGTGTCGCCAGCGTGGACACACCATGACTAATCTCCGAACCAATTTATTATTATTTTTTATTTTTTTTCCTTATACGTTTTTTTCTTCACTAATCTCCGAATCAATAATAATGATAATTTTAGTGATTATTTTTTTATAAAAATCTTTTGATTTTTTTTAAAGATTTTCCTGAAATTTTAATTTATATCGGTGATCATTTTAAAAGTAATATTACTCTATTTTTCCCTTTATTCGTTTTTTTTGTTTTCTGTTTCTTTATTTGTTCTTTAGATTATATGATTTTTATGATTTTATTATTTATGCAATAATAATGATAATTTTAGTTATTGTTTTTTTATAAAAAAATCTTTTTTTTTTTATTTTTCATGGAAATTTAATTATTTTAATTGTTTTGGCAGTAATGTTAGTCATAATTTTAGCTTTAATAGCAATGATAATGGCAATAACGTCAGGATGAATTTTCAATCTATGTTTTTGTCTTTTTGTTGATAGAAAATTAACAACTTATTTTTTTATTTGATTATTGTATGTATTTTCACAATTTATATTTTATTTTTGTTTAATTTAAATTGAATTATAAAATGAACTAATCTTAATACAGTGAACTTAATAATTCAGATATCCGAGTTTTCTTGTTTTTTTAATGATGATGATAAATTTATGCTGGTTATTTCGTTTGAAACTACTAAACAGATAAATTTATATCGATTATAAATTCATATATTTTATAAAAAACTTGCACTTGACATGAATTCTGCACAGATTTATTATTTTAGCTAAATTTATATTATAATAAAAAATACACATAATTAATATTTTTTATATTGAAAAAAAATATTGTGCCGCCCGCGGCGAAGTGCAGGGGCATTGTCTAGTAAAATATAAATCATGTAGGATGTGCAACAAGCAAGCTGCTCAGGGTCGTGTAGAATCGATCAATCAAACGGATAAAATTTAATGACGAGTTTCCTATCTAGTCATTAAATTTAAAATCTTAATCTTGCAATAAGAAAATAACTCATAAATTCTTGTTTTTTTTCTTATCTGATCTAAGACGTGGAGTTAATCCCATACTATTAGAAGTTGACTCCAATGTAGGAATACCAGGGGGACACAGTACCCTAAGGATTTGGAGTCCAAGTTCCCCTCTCCTGGGCGAAGAACTTTTTCTAAGTGGGCCGCTTTATGACTCAGTATAGATCATGGGCGAGGACCAACCGTCGATAAGGTAGTAAAGAAAAAACTGCAGCAGAAAAGGCCCATCTTATATGGGCCATCCCCATGGGTAATTCCATGTGATGTCTCCGAGTTTACTGGGCGGGCAGAGTATTCAACTCCAAAAATCTGAATCGGAAAACTAAATCAATATATAAAAACACCGTACTAGAGTTTGGCTTGTATTGTGTGAAGACAAACGACACCCTAAAAGTATTGCAAGTGGGAAAATCAAAACGCGACAAATCACAAGTGCTAAGAGAGTTCTAATCTAATCAAAAACAATTTATTGAAATATCCTTTTATTATATTAAGAATTGAAGTAAATCATGAGTAAATTTAAATACTGTTATATTCAAAATAAAGCATTAATTAGTGGTGGCATAAAGAAGTGTGCTCCAAACCCTTTTTTTTTTTTAAATCATGAAAAAGACATAATCAAATGACACTATTGTCCAGGAGCAATATCTAGCTCCTGATAAACCCGTTTTATATTGTTTAAATATAATCTAAGGCAGTATATATATATATATATTTATGAGACACAAAATCAAATAAATTAAATTGAGACAATCATCACACAAAATTTAAGCTGCCTTGAACTAGCCGAGATAAGCACTCAATTTAGCAGGCCGCTTAGGAAATCAGGTAAAACCTGCTGACAAGCAGAGTGCGTAACTTGGTAATTGATATTTACCCCTAATTTCCACAGGGAAGTTTTTACTAGGAGAAATTATTTGGGATCTCGATCACGACGATTCGAGAAAGGATTCTAAAATCAAATCCACAACTAACCAAACACCTTTTTTCAAATGTATAACTGTTAAAAACCTGGACATTTTCCCTCATTCACGGAGTCGAATTCGCCCCTCTTTTTTCTTGACAGTGATGTTGTGGGGCATCTGTGCATAATAGATAATAGAGTACCAAGGGACAGCTTTTTGAGAACATCATGCGTCGTCTCTTTATTTTTACAACAAAATCTTAGGGTTCTCTTGAAGATGAGATTGTTGCCCTTTTTAAAACCTGTACCTCGGCCATTAGCTAGACCAAAGCACTCGGGCCCCAGATGGTTTTAACTCATATCGCGGTGAATTCATTACATTACAGATGCTTTCAAGTAAAGATTATGTTTCCTCCTCCTCCTCTTCCTGTCCACACATCATTCTCGTCGCTTATCAAGCGTCGACATTAGTCTGAATCGAGTCAATTGCGCCGTTTCGTCCGTGACAAATATGTATTTTCAAATGATCTGGCTGACATTCCGACCCCCGCTCCATCATTTCAAAGCTAGCCTTCAACTAACAAAGAAAAGAAACTATTCTCTCAATAATTAGTTCATGTGTTCGCAGGGGGGAAAAAACAAGAGAAAGAAGAAGTCAAATCAGACCCATGCCTACGTGCGTAAAATCTCTTAATAGTTCTCGACGAGGAAATTATTTTATCAGGGAGACCCCTTTACCCATTGAATGAAATTCCATCTCCATGTTCAACAAAGTCTTTATTTTCATATAACCAAGAGGAAATGTATTTTGCAAAGATTTTGGAACAATTTTAACATATTTCTGAAACATTCAATACGTCATGACCGAATTTCTATGCATGGAAAACCATTTCTTTGGTTTTCAAAATAAGATGCTGTGGAAATAAAGTGGTAAGCTAGAATCCACATCCGGGAAATGAAATATAATGAAACAAGCCTTGTCACCCATGCAGCACAGTGCTAGCAAATACGAGAATTGCCAGGGCAGAACTTTCACAGTATGAATTCAAGAATCTGCTCTCCTTTCCTTCCTTGACTGGTCAGGATAAAAAAGAGTTCTGGAAACAGCAAATTTGCTTTGGATCATAGCTCCCAAATAAAGTCACTGCTTTTGACCATCTCCTGCTCAAAGCTGAAGCTGAAGATACCAGGCGAAAATGGTATATGGGACCCACCCACCACCACAAAAGGCACAGGGAAAGTGCACGCTTCACACTAGTGGACGAAAGGAAGGGCTAGTTTACCAACCGCCCAACCAACAACCCATGATCAAGCTAACCTCCCATAGAAAAGCTGGTCGGCTAAACCTTAATCCCCCATTAACGCCACGCCACTGTAACTAATTAAACAAGGCAGCACATCATATTAATACGCAGTGGTTTCGTGGACCCAGACCCAAAGTCTCTCGATTCCTTGAATATGATTGCCTATTCTAGCCTTTGAAAATGGAAACTAAAAATCTTATTTGTTGCCGGCCGGGAACAAATGATTCAGCATGGTTGAGCGGTGGAAAATATAACATGGCCAAAAAACCCGGACCAGGAACAATGGCAAGAAAAAAACAGAAACTTGAATCTATTAGAAGTATAGATCATATTAACTTTCGGACAAACTTCTATTAAAAAACAGACAAACAAGAGAATGAGTGCTGTTAATGTTTCATCCTTTGCCGCCTTTAGATAATATTTTATATTGAACAAGAATTCTATACATTAAATAAATATATCTCTTCTGTGAAAGTGAATAATTGAAATATCTTGAGGCTTGAATTAGGGAAGAAATCTTCTGGTAAGACTCGTATTGCTCCAAGCAGAACACGTAATTCTTCTCCTCGATTGCAAGTGGCTCCGACCTTTCCAGGATAGGCTATGTACTTGGTATACGAGCAGGATATAAGTGGAGATTAGCAATAAGGTCTACTCCATCAATTATGTTCCACTCGGCGGCCGCAATCCTTGAGCTAATGGAAAATAATCTACCATGCCCACCACACTAATGCTTTCCCACTGCACGCGCGATTTCTCGCCTCCATAGATTGCATTAAGAGGCGGCTCTACACAATGGACCTCCTACTTGACCTAATTTACCAGTGCAGGGCAAATTTACCAGGCCCAGTTTCCAAATTTTACATGACAGTTTTACCCTCCTGTTTACACGTGCAGCTCAGCGCTATGTGGTGATATATTATCAGGTATATGCTGGCACCCTTCATGAGCCAGACTTGCAGCCATAATTTTGTGCAGAACACCAGTAAAAACCAAAAAAGAGAGGAAAAGGTGAGAAGGCCGTTCAGACTTGAAAATAGAAGGAAAAAAACTACTGGTACTGCCGGCTCATTGATGGCCACTTAAGCAAGGGTGAGTATCCATGCACAGTATTTTTATTTTTTACTTAAAAATTAATTTTTTTTTTGTGTTTTTAGATTATTTTTATATGATAATATTAAAAATAATTTTTTAAAAATAAAAATAAAATTATTTTAATATATTTATGAATAAATAACATTTTAAAAAACAATCTCAACTAAATTATGATGTTAATCTTACTCATGATGCACGCAGCTATAGTACATGTCCATGATTTATGGCATGGCTACCTTCTAGCGACATGAAAGCGTGCAATGTGATGAAATTTGATTTAAAGATACGCAGGTAATACCTCTCTCCCCCGTCAATATCAAAATCAATATCAATATCAATATTATTTTTTTATTCCGATTGAAGTTTTTTTTAAAAGAAACAATTATTTTTTTAATAAAATATGAGAACAGTAAAATAGATTGAACATTTTCCACGTATAAATATTTAGAATATGCTCCACCATATTCATATTAAAACTGAAATTTTAAATAAAAATAATATTTGGACTGTTGATTTTTTTTCAGCATTACAATTAAATTTGATATGAAGATTTAAATTTTAAAAATCATGATGTAGACTATTTGTTTAGCTCAACTTTAAATTGACTGGCATAGGTACAAGTCAATTTTAAAATCACATGGTAGGTTTAAAAAAAAAAACTTCCAATCCTAGTTATGAATTGAATTGTTTTATTATGTGAAAGAAAACATAAAAATTGATTAACAATCAATTCAAAATTAAAATATTAAAATAATTAAAAGTTTAATATTAAATGACAAGATATAGAAAAACTATTCTTGTTAAAAAAATATTCTATTGTTTTTTTTAAAAAAAAAAAAACAGACAGTAACTAGTCCATCTTATTAATGAAACACCACGTGCTAACTAATTCAGCCATAACAAGCTGTTAATATACGTAAATTAAAATAATATATTAACTTAGTTTACTATTTATTTAAACAATTAAACCTACAATATATTTTTTAAATAATATCACAACATTTAAAAACTAATAAAAGCAATCGAACCTACGAATTTTAAGGATACTTAATGATTTATTTATTTATCATTAGTACGAACCCATTTACAACAATGCCATCGCCGCCCAATTATAATAATCTCATCATAATATCAGAGGGAAGATATGTGTCTGAAGCAAACAGTGGCAATTGTGTGATTATGTGAAAGCATATTGGACATGCATGTAATTCCAGTACTGCAATCGAGTCGTCTATTTAAGCATTCAAAAACACCTAGCAACACAGGCACTCTTCCCTCCACTCCGCATTCACTAATCCCTAGATAAAACAAAGCATAACAAAAAACCAAACACTCTCTAATCTCTAGCCTCGAAGAGAAGAAACTAAAAAAATATGCCTCCACAAGCGCAACGCCCTCTGCTTCTCCTCCCTCTCTTCCTAACAACCCTCCTCTACTGTCAACCAATCTCAACTGTCGCTTCACAGGACCCTACCTTTTCTCCATCCAACGGCACAGATTACATCCGCTCAGGCTGCGGCGCAACACTATACCCCGAAATCTGCTACGCATCTCTCTCTCGCTACGCCAGCGCCGTACAAAACAGCCCCCGTCGCCTAGCTCGCGTGGCCATCGGCGTCAGCCTCTCAAGAGCACGTCGCATGGCAAACTACGTCTCCAACCTGTCCCGCCAATCAGACTTCGGAGCCGACAACCGCGCCGCCTCCGCCCTTCACGACTGCTTCTCTAACTTGGGAGACGCCGTTGATGAGATACACGGGTCGCTTAAGCAGATGCGGCAGGTTGGAGCAGCGGGGCCGTCGACAGAATCGTTTCTGTTTCAGATGAGTAACGTGCAGACTTGGATGAGTGCGGCTTTGACAGACGAGGAGACTTGTACGGATGGATTTGAGGATGTAGCAGATGGGGCGGTGAAAACAGGGGTATGCAACCGTGCGGCGGATGTCAAGAAACTCACAAGCAATGCTCTTGCTCTGGTTAACAGTTATGCTGCTACAGGAACGCCGTGATAAATAACATGTCTATTTATTTTCAAATAAACTTTTGGTTTAAATATAGAGTTAGCGTGTGAGTGTAATGCATGGTAGGAAAGGAGGGGGAGCCTTACGGGTTTTTTTGTTGAATGTTGACTGGGAGAGTGTTTGTTGTGTATATGTGGATTGATTTGCAATTAGTAATTTGATTTGCCAAAAAAACAAGACAACGAAGGAAAAATGAGAAACCAAGAGCACAGTAACCCCAACCCCGGAAAAGTGGAGGTGCATCTGACGCACGCCATTAGCTTTTTCAAAAGAAAATCAAAGTGTGCCGAAATTTAATGAGCTCTCGATGGAATTGTCCTGATCACGCTCTCAATTAAGATGTTTAATGTGGAAATTCCAGGAATTGGCGAGAATGGCCCATGTATATATATATATATATAATGATGTCACAGAAACATGAAGTTAAATGAAATTAACAGGGCTTAACCACTGGCTCCACGTGCTAAATTAATGTTATTTGTTTGTTATAATGGCATGATTAATCATGATTATGATGGTTGCAATCTCCACCAACGAATTAGCTGGAGTGCCGAGGGGCTCCTGTGAGCTAGGGGTGTGCAAAAAAACCGACCAACCGATTAAACCGAGAAAACCGAAAAAAAAATAACCGAGAAAACCGAACCGATAAAAAAAACCGATTAAATCGATTATAAAATTCTAAAAATTTTCCGGTTCGGTTCGACATCGGTTTTGTTATGCAAAAACCGAGTTACCCGAACCGAACCGGTTCAGTTCGGATAAAGCGCTCACTATAAATATAAAGTTTCAACTTTGAAACAAAACCCTAGCAGCCCCGCTTTGTCCCTCTCGCCTCTCGCCTCTCCCTCGCTCTCGCCTCTCATCGATGTTCGACGATTACTTTGAAAAAAAAACCTGGCAGCCCCACTCTGGCTGTCTCGCCTCCCTTGCTCTTGCCTCTCATTGATGATTCGTTTGAAAAAAAACCTTAGCAGCCCCCCTCTAGGAAACAAACAGGGAACACTTTTCACTTTATTCTCACCTTTACCCATTTCTGAATATCTTAGACTTGGTTTCTTCCAATCGTATTTTTCTTTCTTTCTTGATCTGAATCGCTTACCAAACTCGATTTCGATTGTTGGGTATTTCAGAGTTTGCTCTTTTTATCTCCTAATTTGCAGTTATTTTTGCTTGATTCTGTTAGATTTTCCTTTTGCTTCCATGTGCTTCGTTTTGGTGTGGATTTGGTGTTCTGGGCTCTTAAGTGATGGGGATGATGGATTGTTGCATTAATGGTTGTCTCTGATCTGGGCTTCAAGTGTTTTCTGTATATGATCTGAAATTAAAATGATTTTGCTATCCTTTTTCGGGAAAGATCCTTGCCTTTTTAGATTTTCAAAATATTTTCGGTTTTTACAATTTTTTTATTATAAAAACCGAACCGAACCGAACCGAAAATGGTCGGTTTTCACTAGGTTCGGTTCGGTTTGGTTGTTTTTTTTTAAAGAAAAAAAAAATTCGGTTTGGTTACTTTTTTTTTATAAAAACCGAACCGAACCGAAAATGCTCACCCCTACTGTGAGCAAGATTTAGTGGGGATATGCAAGTGATAAGCACATGCGTTCGCATTTTATTCAATAATGATGTTTCTTGAGCTATTGCTCTTGGAACAAATTAACATAGAAAAAAAATGCACAGGCGATATGAATGAGAACGACTTTGATATTCTCACAAGTCAATTTCCCCACGTCTCGTCGCGGCAGCACCATATTTTTTTCAATGCAATAAAATATTAATTGTGTAAGAAATTTTTTATTGTAATATAAATTTAGCTAAAATAATAAATTAATGCAGAATTCCAGTCAAGTGCAAGTTTTCTATAAAATATATGAATTTTAAATCGATATAAATTAATTTGTTTAGTAGGTTTCAACGAAATAACCAATATAAAATTATCATCATCATTAAAAAACAAGAAGTTTTGGATATTTGAATTATTGAATTCACTATATTAAGATTGATTCATTTTATAATTTAATTTAAATTAAACACACAAAAAAAATTGTGAAAATACTTGCAATAATCAAATAACAAAAATAACTAGTTAATTTTCTATCCACAAAAAGACAAAAATATAAATTGAAAATTTATCCCTATGTTACTCTCATTATCATTGCTATAATAGTTAAAATTATTATTAACATTACTGCCAAAACAATTAAAATCATTAAATTGTTCTGAAAAACTAAAAAAAAAGCCAAACATTTTTACAAATAAACAATTAAAAAATAATCAAAAAAATTATCATTATTATTGCGTAAATAATAAAATTATAAAAATAATTTGATATAGAGAACAAATAAAAATAACAGAAAACACCAAAAAAAACAAACAAAGGGTAAAAGGGAGCAATATTAATTTTATAACGACCACCGACTTAAATTAAAATTTCAGGATTGAACCGATTAAAAAACCTAATAAAAATTAAAAACAAAAACTAAACGTATATATGCATAAATACAAATAAAAAATAAACATTGTTCAAGAATGACAAAAAGAAACCAAAGGAATTAATATTAAATAAAAAATTCAAAGAATAAGAACCGAAAATAAAATATATAATTAATTTCAATCGAAGGATAAAATAAAAAACAAAGAAAAATCTTGGGACCGAAACAAATAAAGCTATTTTTAAAAAAACATTGCAGTGTAATTTTGTTAAAAACTTAAAAGAATAAGGACCGCAATGAAGAATAGAATATATGACCAATTTCAATTGGAGGACAAAATTAAAAGAAATGAAAACCTGCGTACCGAAAATTAAACGAAATAAAAAATAAATAAAAAAATCAAAAGGATAAGGACTAAAATGAAAATCAACATTTATAATTAGTTTTAATTGTAGGTCACAATTGAAAACAATCAAACTTTCAACTAAAGAAATCAAGAATAAAAACGAAATCAAAACCTCAAGGACTATAATTAACAAACGACACACATTAAGGATTAAGGCGTAAGTAGCGGCGGCAAGAGAGAGAAAATGGAGAAAACATCTAAAACTGTTAGCTGGTGATTAACCGTACATCGGCGACGGACATGCACGACACCGGTGGACAAGCGAGAGGGAGGCAAACCAGGACACACAACGACAAATGCAGTTTTGACCGTCTTAGAGGCGCGTCCGCATTAAACACTGCAGGGAGCGTCCGAACGACACGCCCTATAGTGTCTGAGGAAAAAATAATAAAATATTGGCTAATTATGTTTACACCCCTGCACCCAGTCAAAATTACAAAACAACCGGAGTAGAAAATACCACGCTGCCCCTAGTTACAGTGCTCGTTTTTGTCTTTTTCGGGGGGTATTGCAGTTGATTTATTATGCAAAAATGTTGGAAAAACTAGAACACCCCTGGGTTTGGGTGAATTTTTTTTTCGGGGGTTATTTGTGTCGTTTTATTTTGGATCAAATCCGGAAATACCATCCATGTCCCCTGAAAAATTCAAAAATACCCTCGGTCCCGGGGGTTAATAATATTCAGTCCTGTGGGGAAATTGGTAATTTTATTGTCATAATAAATAGTAAATCCAAATCTGTGTTAACAATATCAAAAGCTACAGTAAAACCGGGACATGTTTTTTTTAATTAATATTTAATGGGCAAAAAAACATAACACTCCAAAATCTCCCTTGAAAATACATTGATTCAATGGACTCGATTTAAAGTAGAAGCCCGGTTCTATAGGCTTTCTAGCTTAAGAGAAAGAGCTATATATATATAATGGGCTTATACAATTTATCTTAGTCCAACACTACATGATATTTTATATTGATTATTTCATGTATAACACAATTTAAACTATTGTAAATATAAAATTATATTTTGCTCTTTATATTCATGAAAATACATGATTCGTGATTATAAATACATAATAAATTCTTTAATAATGAGATTCACAACATTTTAAATCTTAACACCGTTCATTCAACACACACACAGATATATATATATATATATATATATATATATATATATATATATATATATATATATATATATTGTATTTTTTAAATCAAATTATTAACTTAAAAATCCAATAGTCCACGTATTCATAAAATAAAATAAAAAATTGCATGCACCAACTACACGTCACCCAGACTTACAAGATACCATAAACTATCAATTACCAAGCCCCCATTTTGTTCATATCAAACTACTGAATACCATAACAAGAGAAAATAAATCAAAAAAAATAAATTTAATAAAAAAAACTAATTATTCAAAGCATCAACTTTATTCATGATCATCTTGAATTTTGTTACCCACTAACTTTCTCAAGACAAGCTTTCTTTCTTTATTTTTCCCATTTGATATCTAATCTAGCCAGACATTCATTAACTATACCATGCTGAGTTACCTCTCTCGGACCTCTGGTCAAACTAACAGCAACGAGACATCAAATTAGTTTACGTTTTGTAAGAAGATTATCAAATCAGTAGGACGACATAGTATATAGTTTGGCTAAGGATATAATAGCATACAGGAGAAGTTGTTTTTAGTGCTAGCAAGCTACCTCTTATCGCTATTGTTTTAAACTTACACGACCTCTTTAATTTATTTACACGCTACATTATCAAAATGCCCTTGCCTCCTGCTTTCTGGTTTTCCGGTCAGCAGATAATAAAGAATAACGTCGAAATATCTCCTGTACTCAATGTAAGTGTTTCAATTTTCACAGGAGAGACTCTTGAGAAAAATAAAATAGGAAAAACACCCCGGAAATTCTTTTCTCCAGAAGAAAAGGAAAAAAAGGGAGACTTGATTTACTAGTTCATCCCACTCTGAAGAGCCCAGAACCAGAAAACCCATTAAAATAATAAAACCTGATTCCACAATGAATCCAAGTTTGAAAACCTCAAAATCATTAGGTGGTACAAAATATGTAAGGCAACATTAATGGATTGAATTTCTCAACCATTTTAGCGTGGTTCCGAGGAGACGGCAGAATGAATGTATTATTTCCCAAGCAAGGAAAAGATAAAGATTTGCAGCCCGTACAAGCTAAGTAAAAAATGGCCCGCAAAACACACAGTCGACAAGTTTGGCAGCCAGTGAAAATGAATTCACTGAAGAGATCGTCGGAGCACCGGGTTCATATGTAAGAGTATTGTCCTTGTCTCTGCCTTTTTTCGATGACAACTGAAGGATGCTGGCGGGTTTGACATGCAGGGCTCAAGTTTAAAAAATCAGGAAGCATTAAAACCGGGAGTGCAGTGCATGTGAATGGTCCATCACAGAGGCCGCTCATGACATTATTAGAATAGGTAAATTATTACAATATAATATAAATAATATTATTACCTCACCTAAAAATTTAAGATTTTAAATAAGATGATTTCTTGATATAAATTATATTCTATAACTCCATCTAAAAATTTAAATTTTTAATAGAAATGGTTATTTTAACATTACAGCGTAGAAGAAAGAGATTGATCTGCCTCGATTACAAGGCTTCAGCCTGTGATGGTGCTGGATTTTGGATGTATGCTAGGGCACATGATCATCCCGTGAATGAAAACATTTGCAGGTGAGGATTAGGAGGAGATAGAAAGGAGCGCCATCGCTAACAGTTGTATTGATCATGGCCTCACACAGGCTGTATTGATAGAAAGGGTCACGAGATGCAAGCTCATTTGCTTGTCGCCTGGTCTATCATCCACGTGCCTCGAATAATTGGAGCTCTGTTTTTCTCGTCCTCAAAATATTTACCATGGCATCATTCTCTGCGTAGGTATATAATTTATTAAAACAAGGAACCGGAATGCAACAATTTCCAAATAAGTCCAGATGTTGTTTTTCATTTATTTTTTACCCTCAATTTCACCTTTCAATTTCTATTAAAAAATCTTTTATTTTGTTATCATATATCTAGGTATTTGTTTTTCTTGAAAAATAATAATAAACCTATTAGAGTCCATCACTTAAAAAACCGAGTTTAACACGTTAATCAAAAGAATAAATATCGATATAATATTTTACCGTTTCAATATTTTTTAAAAATATTTTGAATCAATCTTCGATAAATGTTTTGTTTCAATTTCTAGATGATTATTTGGTCCTGGTTTAATTTTAACGAGGCCATCATGGTATTTAGATTTGCATTATAGGTTTGATGGAATAATTAATATTTACTAATTCAATATGTTACAATGTTAATTTGTTTTTTAAATTCATATTCTTGGATTTTTTTTTTATGATCATCTATATTTTTTCTGTATTAAAAAAATAATCGAACCGGGAGTCAATAACCTGTTATCGTATGTAAACTAACAGAGATAGGCTATGTTTGATATGGATTTTATAAATTAATTTAATTCAATTCATAATCTGAGTCGTTTTTAGCAAATATATTCTTACATCAAGTAATTTTAATTAATGTTAATGATAAACTATCTATAGAAAGTGATTTGAATATTATAGTCCAAAATAAAAAAAAAAAACTATAATTTAAAAACCATGTCTAACCAGTCACAATTTTTACGTTCACTTTATTTACATTGCATGTGCCATGATATCTCCAGTATTAAATTTAATGTTAATATTTTAGATCACAATTAAATCCTAGTTATTTTCCTCCTCTCCGCAACAAAGAAATTAATTAACAAGCTCTTTTGTCATGTTAAGTTGTTCCATTAGGAAGCCTACTAAACCATGGTTAGTTTTAAATAAAACATATCTCAAATAAAAATTAAATCAATCCTTCTGTAATTTGGTGGATTTCACGTGATCTGCCATCAAGAAAAGGCAGAATGAGTATTTATATTAACGGTTGAGTAGATAATACCACGGCAATATTCAATAAGGAATAAGGTAATACCCGTCTTGATAAAAAAAAAAAAAAAGCATTTGATTTTCTATTTCAATTTATTTTTTCATGTACAGATCTTTCTGTTTTGGACTTAAAAATCTATTTATCTCGTTAGATTGTTATGTGGCCTTTCAGACCAAAAAAAAAAAAAGTTTTTGTACTTTTTAAAATAAAATAGTTTTTATCCGATGCTAATAAAATAAATTAAAAAAATATGCATCGTCAGAAGTTTTGTATCATTGCATTGATTCTGATATGAAAGCCTGTTTTTAAGGTCCGACAGAGAAGATCAGGTGTCATAGAAACTGTACATGCTATGCTAGGGTTCAATCATGAGCTAGAGGCACGGAGGTGAGGTCAATTGCCCACTGTGTAAATCCGGGGCTGCGTCCTGGTGCGACCATGTCGGGCGTTCTTGTAAATTACATGATACAGTAACTGTCTCCAACTTTTCAATGACAAAAACAACCCAACAGCGTTATAATTCGGGCATTTATTTTAATAATAGAGCTGTTTGGGTTAGCTTGCATGCAATATAATTAATTTTTAAATTTATTAAATATCTTGCAAATCTAGTGGATAGATAATACATCATAAAGATGATATATATACATAAAAAACTTGAATTCAGACCCAGAGGAAGGGAACAAGTCCAAGTGTTCAGTGTAGCTACACTGGTCAGGTTTATATATATTCAAGGGACTTAGAATTATATATATATATATATATATATATATATAAATTGATGCAGATATTTATGTTAATAATAATAAAAAAGTCATGCTGTTTTCTCTAGGGGATGTTTGGTACTGCGTTTCAAAAGCGTATTTGAAAAAAAATTATTTTTATTTCTACTTTAATTTTTTAAAAAATTAGTGTTTTTGGATCATTTTCATGTTTTGACATCAAAAATAATTTTTAAAAATATAAAATATAATTTTAATATATTCCTAAACAAAAATAATTTTTAAAAAGAAACTCAAACACACAAACAAACAGTAAATTAGTCCAGTAAATGTTACGTGCTCCAAACTATTTGATTTATCATGGAAATATTCGGCAAGACGCAAGCATGTTGAGCTGGTCTAAGATTTCGAAGCGCATCATAGAGAACACCAATAAGATGAAGGCCATATAACTGGTAGAAACCCAAGTAGAGCAAGGCTGTCCTAATTGCAAACCCAAGTTGATTAGGACCACAGTATACTTGGGCCTTTGAAATGGTCCTAATCTAATTGGGCTTCGAGATCATAAATAGGAGAGAATTGAGTTAATTGTTTTTTATAATCTCGAGCCCTCGTTACAGAGCCTGCTTTAATTAATTCACAAGTATATAAAATTACCACTCCATATGAAGGATTTTGAAAAAAATAAATGAAAAATTAGAACCCCACCCATATCGAACCAATTTATGGCATGGAGAGAATCCAAAAAAATAAAAAAATCGAGATTAATGAGATATGAAGGATATATTTGTCGACTCATGTAAAATATGCTCCTAAAATCTTTAAATTCAACAATACTTTAAATTCAAGCTTATTCCCACCATGGAGCATATCGATCCAAACACATCCCAATACTTTCAACTCGTGGGTTAAACGCTGGTTTGATAATATCTCACGATATTAAGGGATTCTTGAAGCATGCTTTTGCTATTAGTAGATAGGCACAGGGCTGGCAGCATTACACGTGTACATAGGGTTGGTGTTTGTGCCAGGCTCCTGCGAGACCTGTTCCCATGAGATCACGTGGCTCCCCAATAGCATTGATAAACGAAAATATAACCCTCCTGAAACCTCAATTTAGATCACAAGCTCACAACTTTCCTCTACCTAAACCTAAACAAAAAGTAAAATACCATCGTAATCAATGCATGCCCAAAACATTCACGAGTAATTTCGTGTGCTCTTGGAAAACTAATTCCTTAGATTTTTTTCGATCTTCAATACATTCTGGAAACTCTCTCCCATAAGATCACTTCCACTATTTTCATGATCACAAAAATTTCATTAAGATATTTTTTTTTAATTAATGTGGCTGTTCGGGCCAACTTACATGTGATTTGACTAATCCTACAAGTTCTGAAATTAATGATCATACAAGCGTCAAGTAACCAAAAACCACAATGTTCAAATCCGAAACCACAAGAAAACAAACCTCTTAATCCTGAATTTTTAGTATTGATCACCTACTGGATTAGATGATATCATTCTATAATTAATTATATAAGCTATCTAATGCCAACAAATTTGTGTCAATTGCAAGGAAAATGAATTGCCTGTCCATTATAGTTGGCCAACAAGCTCAAACGTATTAGTCTTCCATTATCTAATGTTATTTTCACCACTTTCATACGAAGGAGGTTAATAAATGGTAAAAAAAAATGTTGCAACCCAGTGTGGTGATTGAGCCTGCTCAATTAAAATCCCAAGTGCCATTCAAGAACAACCATAGACTTTTAGTTTTTAGCCTACAACTCTAATTTTTTTTCCACGTAAGCATCATGCATGGCCGGATGACCCCACACACTTTGAAATTAAACTTATAGTGGTTAAAATATCTTGCACACGCAGCCCCCCGGTTTTAACTGCAAATTAATTATGTACTTGCTAAGATTTTCTAAAATTATAGGATCTTGTTTCATTAACGTAGTTGTTTTAAGTGCAATCTTTTATTTAGTTTTTAAGATTCAATTTCCATAATTAGGGGATTTTGTCTACTTTCATTAGGAAAATAGTAATAAGTTTAGGATTTTATTTTATTTTATTTTATTCAGTTTCCTTCAATAGTATTAGGGTTTCTTCGTTCTTATATGAAATGATGCGATATTAAGCTGTTTATATTGTTAAGGGTTTTGACGTGGCGTCAACCTTGAGTCTCGCCATCCATAGCCACGAATTGTAATCAAGACAACAACCTGCTTAAGTTAGTTTTGTGGCCTATATATACATCGATTCTCTTTGCGTTTCTTTGATCCTTCAAACCAATAATAATAATCAATAGCCTCCGATCGAACTCGGGTCCTCCATGGATAAGCAGCAGGTTCTTGGCTTTTTGAATGCTTATTTTCTATTTTATTCACTTGCCTCTGTGCACGGTGGCACGGCCATTTCATGTGACCGGACCCCATTTCCTGAAGCATGCAACTATTTTATCGACACCAATATCTCTAAAATCCCACCGTTGTTTGCATTACGCGACCAATCCTTGTTGATTACTATGAACAAAGCCATAGAAGCTCACCAATTGGTGTCATCTATGGACTTGAGCTCATTTAATCACCAAGCCAAGCTGGCATGGGATGACTGTCTAAGGCTATACGAGGATGCGGTCGATCATGTTAACCGTTCGATGAGCTCTATCAATCCAGTTGACTCTCAAACTTGGCTAAGTGCAGCCATCGCCAGCCAAAGAGCGTGCGAGAATGGCTTTATTGACTTTCACATCGTCTCTTATTTAGAATCCTTTCCAAAAATGCTACGCAACCTCACCAAATTGCTTAGCAATACGCTTTCCTTAAACATGGCCATAATCTCCTCACCACCTATACTGTCTGATACCAAACAAGATGGTGGCCGCCGAAGATTGCTAGTTGATCATGGATTCCCATCATGGGTCTCGGATAGTGACCGGAAGCTTCTCCAATCAAATGGCCGGGCTGCACCGAAGGCTGATATTGTAGTTGCTCAGGATGGGTCTGGTGATTACAAAACCATATCCGAGGCAGTGGCTGCATCTGTTCAGCTCAGGAAGGGGACTGAGAGATTTGTTATATACGTGAAAAAGGGTCTTTACAAAGAGAACGTGGAGATTAAGAAGTCGATGAAGAATTTAATGTTTGTTGGAGATGGAATTGACGCTACAGTAATTACTAGTAGCAAAAACACTCAAGATGGCACCACAACCTTTCGCTCCGCAACTGTTGGTGAGTTTTCTTTACTTACTATCAATTATTGGAAATCAATTAAATTACAATCTTTTAGAATTGAAACCATTTTCATACAAAAACATCGGATCCAATATATATATATATATATGTATATATGAACGTACGCGTGCATGTGTAGATTTTGATTATGTATACTATTCTTTAATTCACATGGTACTAGATCTTGCAAAGTATTTTATTTTAAATGTTATTAAATTGAGGAATTTAGAGCTCAAATATTTAAAATTGCGCATCTAAATCTAACAGTTCAACAATCCAAAGATCGAGGAAACAAATATACCCCGGTCAATCACACCAACACTTCAGCAATTGACCTCACATGTATATACTATATCACATCATTGGAAATAAAATTTGTTATTGGGAATAATTAATGTATCCACCATAAATTATAACTGCTAGAAAAAGAACAAAGTTGAAAAAAAGAAACTTATGATGGTGTATATTGCTCACATTGATCTTCATGCCTCCCAGGTGCTTCTGGTAAAGGCTTCATTGCCAAAGACATGACATTTGAAAACACTGCCGGGCCACAGAAACACCAGGCAGTAGCCCTGCGATCTGGTTCCGATTTCTCTGTTTTCTATCGCTGCAGCTTCAAGGGCTACCAAGATACCTTATACGTGCACTCTCAGCGACAATTCTACAGGGATTGTGACATATATGGCACTGTAGACTTCATTTTTGGTGATGCTGCTGTTGTTTTGCAGAACTGCAACATATATGTCAGGAGACCGATGAGTAAGCAAAAGAACACTGTCACGGCACAAGGAAGAACTGACCCGAATGAGAACACAGGGATAGTAATCCATAATTCGAGGGTTATGGCAGCTTCAGACTTGAGACCAGTGCAGGGTTCATTCAAGAGTTATTTGGGGAGGCCATGGAAAAAATATTCGAGGACTGTGCTCTTAAAGAGTAATCTAGATGGACTTATTGACCCGGCGGGTTGGTTACCATGGAAGGGTGAGTTTGCTTTGAGTACTCTATACTATGGCGAGTATATGAGTACTGGGAGCGGAGCAAGCACCAAAGGGAGGGTTAAGTGGCCTGGATATCACACGATCACAAGCCCAAAGGAGGCCGGAAAGTTCACTGTTGAGAACTTCTTGGCCGGGAACTCCTGGATTTCGGCTGCCGGAGTGCCCTTTGATTCCGGTTTATAAGAGTGGAAAAAGCAGAGGAGGGTGTTTGTCAATTGTGATTGAACAGTGACCTCAAGAGGGGGCCATATCTAGTGGTATAGATTATGTGTTGGTTTTTCTTTTACATTTATGGATATGTGATATCACAGGAGAAGGATACGTTCAAGACTATACATTTAGCCTTGATACCGTTCTATTTCCTGTCATTATATCTTTTATCTAGCGAACCTTTTTGTCTTGAATCTTTAACTCATCGACTATTACTCATGCACGAATTAATTCGAACATCAAATCAATTAACCACTTTTTTATATGGTATATTGGGTGCTCGATGTTAGGTTTCAAGAGTTATATGCAACCTGTAAAGTAAGTTTCTAGTTCTAATTATCATGCATGGGCTTCTGTTTGATACCTTGGTGTATAATACAGATTTAAACCATATAGTCAATGGTAACTCCATATATGCATTTCATCTCTACCTTATTCGATCAGCTGTATGCTTGAACTATTAATATTTGCCAAGTACCCTTGTTACTTGATGTCACCATGTATTTCCTTATCTAAAGGACGAGTTTGATTAAACTTCTGTTAATTATTTTCTCTTTATCAAATTCGATAATCGAGTTTTAGTTTTATCTAAAAAAATAAATAACGAGATATCCATTCTAGACTTTATGCGCCAGTCTCTTTTATTTATATATTTGTTGAGATTAGCTCTCTAATATTCTCTCGTTTAATTATTCGAAGTGATGATAATTTCTCTTTAATTTAGAGGATTGTTTTTAAAAATTAAATTAAATAAGCATGTCTGTAAGAAATAATAATCTCCCCACGTGTTGCGCTCCTTGTTACCCAATTTAACTGATATTCTTGAATATACTTAATTAGATATACATTTCGTCAATGTAAACCCCCCGATAATCTTCATAAAATACTGTACTTGTGATTACATACTACATAGTAACTCGATCTAAATGTATTCATCAAGTAATTAATAAATTTTGTTGAACAAACTAATTAATTCATATGAAATCCAACCAATTTGTCACAATCTAACTGAAAAATATTTTGATTATATCCATCGATGTAGACTTTCAAGACTAGCTGGCGAAGGATGGGGGCTGATGATCATGGAGGCACAGACATGTTTGGTCTTTAAGAAGTTCAGCACGGCGCATGTCCAATGAGATTGAAAAATATTACTTCATTGATCGATTAAATAGTTGAGAAAGGGACTAATAATAATATAATTCATAATTCTTATCTGTGAAGGCACAAGTCACTTATAGCGAGGTGTTAATGTAGATGCCAAAGCAAGCAAAGTCTCATGAAAGACCCTACTATTTAAAGCAAAGTAAATCGGGGGTTATAAAATTCCATCATCCAATATAAACTTGGATGTATCACACATAATAACTATACTGTCCCAACATGCAGATTGAACCTATGTCAACAGTAGATAAACAGGCATTAATTAAGAAATATTGAAGTGCGGTGATAGGAGAATTATACGGGGGGCGGTGTGTGGATATGTACCACCCTCTGCTAATGAGATTTTTACCGTGTTGACAAGTAACAATGTATTGATCTTTATCAGAGATAATAATTAATAAGTTTGTAATATCATTATTTTTTAAATGATCAGTCTCCATTATTAAAATGCTTATTCGTGCTTGGTTCAAACCTGAACGTGATGCAATCTGATAATCGTGCTGAAAACTGCAGGTCAAGACATCAGCAGGCATCCTTCATGCTTCCAAGCTCCAAGACAGCAGGGCAACACGTCAATGGCAGCCAGCTTCCGCATGACACGAGAAGAGTTGGCTGCTTATTTTGAGCGTCAAAATTTTGCCTTCTGTGAGGCAGAAACAGGTAAAGCAAATGTGGTATACATAACTGGGTTTATTATAAGTTTAATCATATCAGCTTATCAAGGACTTTCCAGGTTGAAGGCGATCAGTCCCCACTGCTGCGCATAGCAGTGAAAATCTATGTAATGACAGTTGGTGCAGATCGGGCAGTGAATTGCTGCATCTTAGAAAGACCAAGAGCAACTGCCACCTGAAAAGAGGCTCATAAAAATCAGCAGCGATAACTGATGAGATGGATGATGGACAATAAACAACAGATGAGATATGGGATAATACAAGAGGAGCTAGTGCATCTTGAGAATCTCTTCCAGTTTTTGATGGATCTTTCTCGTATTGTTCAATGTAGAGTCTGATGGTTGCACCTTCTGAACCGGTTCCCGAGAGGCGGAAAATCTGCACCAATGTTCATGGAGAGGATGACCAGTAAATTCTTTACTTCAAACAGGAATAATATGTAACGATTAAATAATTCAGGTTATTCAAACAAAAAATCAACTGAATTCGATCTCTGAGCTTCACAAAAATTATTAATTCATTAAGAGGTACAGCAACGAAAAACCAAGCATTTGCAATGCAAACTGCCGAGGATAAACACTATCATAGTAGTTCAGTCCCATTCCAAAGACCTTACTCAAGCTGAAAGCTTTGCAAACAGGAGAATTATCTTACCAGTCTTGAGCCATCCTCGAACAAGTATCGAATGCCCTGGTGTTTTGAAATAGAACCATCAATAGGATCTTTGTATTCAAACTCATCAGCATGAACAACCTTTGACACATCTGATCGTATCCCACTGACAATCCTGTATGGATAAACAGCACAGCTTCCTCAATTATTTGATTAAAACATAAAATAAGGATGATTGATAAATTAATCATTATTCCTTTTGGTTTGTATCATTTCTTAAAATCAAGCTATTTTGAAAAAACTTCAGGTCATTAATCAAATGATATTAGGCTCTTTTTTCCTTCTCCTGGAATCACTATATATTAATAAGAAGGAAAAACTGACTAAATCAATTTTAGTGATTACGTGGGCGGCAACAGAGTGATTCAAAATTGAGTTCTAATGTTTAAAAAAGTCATCAAATCCAGGTCAAAGGCAGTCTACTCCAGCTCTTATGTCAGAGACCTCGATTTTAGCTCCACTTTTAGTTGCAAAGTTTCTAGTCCAACACGTCTACTCCTTATTATCAAATTTATATTTTCTTCAGGTTGAGACAGATATAAACTCTAGATAACTGGCACAGTGGAACTGGTAACCCTCCATTGGTTCATCTCTGCAGAGGCAGCACTCGTGTGCTTTGATGGGGCCATAATCCCCCCCCACCCTTCAGAAACAGAAAACCCGGGTTAAGCTCTAGCTCCAACCCTGCATCATCTCTACAAGTTTCCCCGCATTCAATAAGTTTAAGCCCAGGCTTCACACAGCTAACAGCAACTCAATATAATATGTAAAAGATATCACTCCATATCTTGAAAAAAAAAAGTTGGAATTTTAGCACTTAAAATACAAGTTGGAGAGTGCTTTAGTTGGTACCTTAAAATAAGTTTAAAAGGCACTAAATAGAGGAGTTGCATCCCATCACTTAAAAGGATCGATGGAAATGCTAGTTTAATAAAGCGATTTAAATATAAACAGACATACTCATTAACTTCGGAAAGGGAAGATTGCAGCTTGACCAAGTATGCCATTAGTTCCTTTGCTGCACCTGCATCAACATTCTTCAAGAACAATGTACCAGTTACATGGCAGTCTGAGATCTGTTTCTAGAGATAGGATGAAGCATCAAGAGAACATAGTACCTCATAGTCATATCGAGTATAGTAGTGACGACCATAGGTAGCCCAATGGTTGCGAACTATATCTTCAACTGTTACAAGTTCTCCACCACCAAGATTTTCTTTATTCTTGTACGCCAGTATGGATAGCCAAGCCAGAACTGCCCAAATTCCATCCTTCTCACGTATATGGTCTGACCCTGTTTGTGGATGCCATGACAACAAAACAGCCACAAGTTAATAAGAATTCCAAATACAAGATGATTTACTGAACATTCAGAAACACCAAAACACTAACCAGTTCCAAAACTCTCTTCCCCACAGATTGAACATAAACCAGCATCCATCAAATTACCAAAAAATTTCCATCCAGTTGGGACCTGGCATTTGAACAGTGAATAACCAAATTATATGGCCATACAGTCGCATAGGAGGACCCATATAAAATATTAATCATGACATGGCGTACCTCAAAAAACTTCAAGTTCAGATTTTTCGCCACAACGTCAAGGCCAGATGAAGTTGGCATGCTCCTAGAAACAGCAAATACAGAAACATTATACAAAAACTTCTGCATAAAAGGCATCAAATCTGACAAAAGACCTATGGTATCAAGATATTATCAAGAAGTTTGCTGAATCCTCAAGTTTTCATTGATATGGAATAACGGAAGCAAACATGAGATATAACTGAAGCACTTTAAGCCAGTTGACATATACCCAAAACAAGAAAAACATTACACAGCACATGAAATATGCACATATGAGCTCGGAAAACAAGAAGAAAAAACAGATGCATATAATTTAGTGTTCCTTTTCATACTAACTACCTTGAATGATTCTCAATAATGCAGCTTAAAAGGAAGCTTATTTCAATGAAACAACAGCCTTTATCATTTATACAGCTAATAAAATAGGCTACTAATACAACCCTTAATCTATATGTTGCTTATCATCCTATTCTTTTTACTCTTCATCCTTATCTTCTTTTGGACTCCATCTTGTTCTTTGACAACTTTTGCAATGGTAGTTACATGGAATAAACAAGCTTCGATGTCTTAAAATATTAATATATCAATGTCAATTACTAGCTACGGTTTTGCATGTAAAATTTCTAGAAGATTTTCCACTCTAAAGATGATAATGTGATTGAGAATATTATGTCAAGCATGCCACGTTTTGCTCTGCATATAAAATATTAGTTGTTAAGGGGCATGTTGTACATTGCATCCATTAAGATTTACTAGTAAATACAGTGCATTCACAAAAAATAAAGAAGGTAAACAGAGAAATGTATAGAACCTAGCAACTCCTTTTAGACCTGCAGAGAAATATGGTATGGCCTCCACTGCATTTGCAGCAATGATGGAAACAGAATCTGATGGAGTAACAAAGAACCTGCAAAAGTATCAAGAGTTGTAAATGAAATATTTTGGTGTGAAAGTAACTTTTCTAACAAAAAAAAAAGGTTAGCAATACCTTTTACCAAGGATCATATTGCGATCTGCATCACCATCAGCAGCAGCACCAAATTCTGGTGGTTCAACTTCAGAGTTAGATTTACCCAATCCCATGCGAGAAACCAATTCCTTTGCATATGTGAGATTGGGATCCGGATGCCCTCCTCCAAAGTCCTCCTGTTTGCATTGGGCAAGCAAAAGCATAGAAATTCAAATAAATAATAAGCACTCACGATGAAAGAGATCTTATTAATCATTTATCACGTATAGTATCACAAACTTAGCAACACCTTGGGTACACAGTTCAATAAGGAGCTCTCTTGTGCTCCAAGCTCCTCCACAAAAATGCGTTTTGCATAAGCCCCAGCAACTCCATGTAGCGCATCATAGCTTTAACATGATGACCCAAGGAAAGCAATCATCGAGTTGACATGGCATATGTGAGAAACATAAATTTACAAATGATGCAAACGAGACCATCTAGATACCAGAAAGTGAATTTTGGAGAGGTGAGGAGCTTCTGGATGGACTCAAAGTCAAAAATTGACCTGGGCAATTGTTAAAGGAAGCATTCAATATTTTGAAAAAGAAGATAACATGATCAATTACAGTGAATAATAAAGATCACATGATCATCAAACAGCCTGTCATTCATACAAATACAATGGCAAAAACGTTTTGCAGTGTCCATCCTGCAGAGCAAGATAACATCATAACATAAGATTCTACAGCATATACAAGAACTGATTGCCTTGTAAATTATCGGTGACATGTATAGTGTCAAAAGCCATAGACTTTTGAGAAGAATATTTCACGATGTGCATGACTCCTTAATTCTATCAAAAATAAATTTATGTAATCGTACAAATTTCAATCAAATTAACAAAAAAGGTCACCATGGTTTCCTTTTTTCCCCTTTTATTTTGTTTTTAAGTGCATAGATACAGCAATAAATCCTTCACTCATACTTTATTTTTTTCAGTAAAGACCATCAAGCAAAAATTAATACAACACTACCATGAAAAAAATAACCACTCTACTTATCATGCGTAGCATGCCAGAGAAGACATGGTGCAAATTCTTGAAGCTTGACTTCAAACAACAAAGGGGCTGAGGCAATTTTGACAATGATATAAAAATCACACTTCGAAGATTGAAAAAAATCATATCATTTCACTTTTTCTACATACTATAAATGAGCCAGAAAATTCCTAATGGGCGCGCAAGGAGTATCTCAAATTTTATTATATCCTTCTGCATCATATATCAATGCCAACAATCATCATGTTTGGAGAATTCAGTAAGCTAAATAACAGTGCATAACTCAGACGAAAAGAACGGGGAAGACATTAAAAAGCTCATAAAGTTTGCTTACAGGTATGCATGTGATCGCTTATATATAAATAAACAGCCTCATTAATCATATTCAGTGAGGACACCTTATAAAAACACAACTACAGAAAACTAGCAGTTTAGACAAGAAAGAGCTTACTTCATCAATTTGACATAATCGCTAGCCGAGTCAAAAACCTCAACATCAAACTGTCCATCATGCCCATTAAAGCTGGTTGCACCAATTGCTGTAATATCCACCTGGATGTAATTGACAAATCATGACATACAAACAGAGTTAATGAAACCCTGGTAGCAGTTTGATAGAAATACTACGAGTCTACAAGGAAAATGACACATGAGGTGACGAGGTGAAGGGTATACATCAGGAAGATCGGCAGTTAAGTACTCCTTTATTGTTTTCGTGTTCTCATAAATCTGATCTGTTATTCCCTCAGGAGCCGGTCCACCACTTTCCATGTTATATTTGATCCCAAAATCCTGCAAAGGGACAGAAAAAGAAACATAATTTAGATAACATGCCAGGGGATTTCTTATTTTCACAAAATAAAATAACTCTCAGCCATTTGTTATGAGATAAGAGTAGATTCTCTTGAGCTGCGATGCTCCAAATGATTTTAACATGCATCATCAGCTGATATTTGGCAAGATTAGGGCGCTTTAGTTTTTAATTTGTTTCTGTATAGCTTCCTAGATTGGAAGCTGATTGTACTTCCACTTCTTTCAGGATTAATGCATTCTCTTTTGTCAAAAGGAAAAAAAAAAACTAATAACAAAATCTGACCATTTTATTAGTTATGGCACGATGCTAAATGATCATTAATACATATCAACATTCTCTTTCTGTTTTCCACCTTGAGGAGGCATCATATCCCATTTCCTTTCATCCAAAACATAGTAAGGATAGAGGAGCAGTAATTGTCACTATGAACCACAATCCCAGACCAAAAAGAAAACAGTTTCTTGTTACCTCATTTGGACCACCTGGGTTGTGACTTGCTGTCAATATAAATGCTCCTGTTGCCCTGGATCCCTGATATTCATGCTCAGGAGTAAAGGACTCGTTATGCATAAGACTATACCATTATTATTATTGAAGGAATGAGTCCAGCTTACAGAGACAAGTCGAGAACTTACATCTACCCCAACTCTTTCACGTATTACAGCAGACACAGTAGGAGTTGAAAGCAGTCCATTCTGACCAACCCAGACACGTCTTACTCCATTTCCAGCTGCCATCTTAATAATTATCTGCCAATCAAATGATATAAATTTGGATCAGATATGGCTTTTCCATTGAGGTTTTGATTGCACAGAACATGAAAACTATTAACAGTCACAAACAATAAAAAAAGATGACTGCATAGACTTGGATGCAGCTCAATATTGAACAGTCTGCTGAGGGCAGGAACACATAGCCATGCTCAAAACAAGTAGTCAACAAAGAACTTGCAATCAAGCATGCAATACAACACAGCTGTCAGAGGTTAGGGAGATGCTCGTTAATTCAGCTTACTTAAAACTCGTATAATACCCAAGAGAAAACATATTTTAGAGCTTATACTACACAAAGGAGGTTTAAATTTTAGGACAAGTGATTCAGAGACTTTGTAGCCATGTTCAATAACGAAGTTGTTTTCATGGTTCACACAAAACAAAGCGTCAGATGTTGATACATTCAGTATACCACCCTTTTTGGTTGGAACACTTTTGTTAGGGAGGAGTAGAAATGGAAGAACATCAAGTGTAAACTTCAGCTGAGAGTTTAAACACCTCACTCTACTCCGGTGATCTCTAGCCAAGTATTAATTGAAAGATGACTGCAGACTCAATCTAATGACAGAGGATTGAATTTGTAGCTCAAATGCTTCAAGGGTAACAGTGATGATCAGAAACGTTTTCATATAAAGTGTGTGTAAGCTATTAGATTCTTTTGCTCATAAAGAGCTTAAGAAAAAGGTATTTATTCAGAGCAAAATGTACAGAATACATGAAATCAATCCATCAAAATCAACAAAACTTGATGGTGAATCTTAGACCTGTCTATCCATCTACAGCCCGATTATAGATATATTCCAAACTTCAAACAAAACTGTACAAGTCTGCAATGTAATGTGACTGCATGGCTAGACGAGCACGCACAGAGAGACATGCATGCAATGCACGTGCACATATACCTAATCGAGCTGGAAAAATATCAAAAACCTAAGCTCTTCAAAACTGGAAATAGATTTAACAGCGTGGTAGCAATAGTTCAGCCAAAGAAAATATCATAATCTGGTAGCATTATAACTGCAGCACATATTACATACAGTACCTGAATGGCATCCTTTGAGAAATAGCGACCATCACCAGAAACAACAAGTGTGGCACCTGCTTATAATGGTAAAGAAAAGGGATCAAAAACAAAATATCAGACATAAATTATGTTGTCGAACAGGACACGCACAACAGTTTTGCATTAGACAGACACTGTGGTGATGAAATGTCTGACTGTGGGAATGCTTGCAAAAGAACAACAACGGATAATTCAGTGACCTCGACAAACTTTTAATTAAAAGCGGAACTTCATTTTTCACATCTCATGCACGGACATGTAATTGGTCAAAAATCCGAGCCCGTTTAGCATGACTAGTAAGAAGTAACTTTGACTTCGAATCATGGTTCAGAAATTAAGTTACTTATCACAAGTCACTTAGACAAAAATGAGACAAGTTAGAAGTGTATTTGACAAGAAATGAGTCGGGGCAACTTTTCTGAAGAAGGAAGGTATTGTAGGTTAGAATCATCAGGTTACAAATTTTAACATTAAATAAAAGTTGGCTCACTTTTGTAACAACTTGTTAGGCCCAAGTTATTTCTAGCCAAACATATTTATTACTTTCCTTTGAGTCAAAAAATAAATAAAAAATCACTTAAATCAATATTCAAAACTGAACCTTGTTGAATTTGTTAAAGTTTTAAACTACATCTTCTGATCATTATCAGATCACATCATCAACTGCGATATGGTCATCAAAAGCACAAACTTCTTCTACAAGTAATGGAACAATTTACACCCCTGCTGAAAAATGAAATACAGGTCCAAGAGGAAGTAACCAACACCGCTCAAGCAAGACCAGACCATTTTGTTCTGCCAATTAAAAATTGTTTTATATATCCCAAATTCAAGGCGCAGGAGTTTTTAATGACAGATCAAGTTTCAAAATGCAAGCCATTCTTTCGCATAACTGACAGATCAAACTTCACCTCTAACTTTTTGTGGAGTAAGTGCAGTGAAGGTTGATTGGACAAAATTCTCCAGATAATTAGGTTGCTTGAACACCTTCACCTGAAAAGAACCCGAAAAAACAGAGGAAAAAAGCACTTGTAACAACTGCAACAAACGCCCGGGAGAACTTAAAGATAATTCAATCGAATAAGAACAGACAAACAATAAAAACAGATCAACAAACAGAGATCGGATTCACAAATATTCAATTCAAATACAATAAATATAATCGCGAAAATCAAACAAAAGACTCGAAAATGAAATGCGACAGATCTGATTGCAGATTGAGAATAACTGAAAAGGAATAAGAAAAAAGAACCGAACCTTCTTGCGGAGGCCAGAAGTTCCAGGTTTCTGGCCATCGAAAGGCGTAGTCTCCACTGGTGAAACATTGAAGAGCGCCATTTTTTTCTTTTTTTTGTTCAGAGAGAATAAGAAGAAGAAAGCAAAACGTAGACAGAAAGCTTCAGCACTACAAAATTCTGGTACTTAAAAGAAGAGATTAGAGAATGGAAGGGTGCATGACGAGGATTATTCGATGTGGATGGACAATTTGAACCTCCCACGTAACCTTCCAAGTTGGAAACCATGTCCTTTGTGATTCAGCTGGCTCGGTGGTTGGCGGTGGAGTGGTGACTGGTAACCTTTCTGAGAGTGACAGTGAAGCAAAAGAACGATTCCCTCGTTTTTCTCTAATTGTCATTTGAGTTTCTGAACAATACTGAAGGGGCAAACTGCGAACAGGCCCAATTTGTTTTCAACCTTATAAAAAAATGCTAAGAATTACGTCAATTGAGTTTTTTTGGTTTTTAAATTCTTAAGATAATGTAAGCATCTATAAAATTTAAAAGAATTACGCCATGACTGAATTAATAAATTTAGTTGATTTAAATAAAAAAAGCGTAATGATAATAAATAAATTGATGAAAAAAATTATCAACATAAAAAAATCAACAAGATCAAGAACCAATATAAATAAATTCATGTTAATGTGTAATATTTACAATAAGGTTATGATATTGGTGTAAAATCATTAAAAATAAAGTTTAACTATAAAACAAATCAATGTTTATGGATAAAGTTATACAATAAAAGAAAAAATTGTGACAACCCGGGATAACTCACTAACTTTCATGACCTAAAGAAAATATAAAGATCAATTCACATAAATTAAATATTAAATAATAAAATAAAATAAAAAACTTTAAAAATTGTTTCAATCCGGAATAATCCACTAACTTAGTTGTGTTTTTTAATTCTTTTGAAATACATGTTTTACTTAAAAATAAATTAAATTATAATATTTTTAGTGATTATTAATAATTTTAATATGTTGATAAAAAAATATTTTAACGTGTTATTTTTTTTTTTTTAAAAATGACCTATTTCTGCGGGGGACCACACCACATCGTACCCATTACATTAAATTACATAATCATTTTTACTGTGATCTTAAATTATAATATAATAATTATTGAAAATTTAGATGGTTCTTAATTTCAAAATTTATGAAATTAGTTAGATACACACAAGTTAACTTGGACACATTAATTAAAAAAACATTGAATTACATATTTCAAATTAAATTATGAGCAATAAAAAACAGGATGGAAATGATGCCTGAACCTGCTAAACGGTTTCAAATGAATCGACGAGGAGCCTGGTAAAAAACATGCCAACATACATCACAGCTGCTGGCTGCACCAGAAATGAAAAAGGGAATCTCGAGGCTCATTTATCATGGCCTCTGCTACTCAGGAGCAGAGACCCGATCTCGCAATGAAATTTCAAAACTCGTCAAAGCCCGCCTAGTTTTTCAAACTTCCAATTACTATAAAGAAGAAAAATTGTACAAAGCATTCATTCAAGCCTGCCATCCAAAAAGTAACATGATGGTCATATGCTGCAACAAAACACGAAGGCTGTAAGGCTTCCACGCAATTTATTTCTTAGAAAAAGGTAAAAAGCCTACTCCAATGGCAAGCATTAAAAGAAAGTTCCACCTAACACTTTCAAATTGTGCTACCTAAGAACAATGATATCATTAAAAAAAATATATTAAAATAATATTTTTTTTTAAATTATTTTTAACAGCTACATATTAGAATAATAAAAAATATAAAAAAAACCTTAATTTAAAACAGGAAATAGAAACAAAAGCACAATGAGAAACACCATCTTATTTCCTAAGAAATTAAATACAAATGTACCATGAACACAAAAAATATAAACAAAAGCAAGCGTGAAAAAGATTGCAGAATCAGGTCTCCTGTTTCCTTTTCGTTCTGTAGAGAGAAAGAGACAACGATTAACAAAGGGGACAAATACACCGCCGCTGATCAAATTTACAAGGCAAATTAAATTAAAATTACAGGAGTCACGTAATCCAACCCTCCCCCTCCCTCCAAGCTAAACATTACAATAACGCTCACCCCGTTTTAATTTAAACTCAACCCCCAGGGAAAAACAAATAGAGCTAAGCTAAAGCTACAACATCAATTAGTTGTTCTCTTGTCTACCTAGACGAGAGAAACCTGAAAGAAAGAAAAAAACCCCGAAAAGAGTGAATAAACTAATTTCTATCTCTCTCTGCTCCTTTGTTTCCACTCAACCAGCGACGGGGGCCACGGCCGGCTTCACCTTAGGCGGCCTTCCCCTCCCTCTCGGCACACCGCTGGGCGGAACAGCACCAGAACTCGCAGCGGAAACCGGCCTGTTAGCGTTCTTTGGTGGACGGCCACGTGGCCTCCCACTTCCAGGACTTTTCTTTTTAGGGGAAGCCACGGGTGCGAAAGGATCCCTCGGTTTGGGAGGGCGGCCACGTGGCCTGGGAGGTCCAGCAACACTTCCAGGTGGGGTTGGAAGCTTAGGCTTGGGAGGGCGACCTCTACCTCTCTTTGGAGGAGCGTTAGGGTCAGGCTTCATGTAGTTGTTCTTGACCAAGACTAGCTGACCACTCTCCTTCATTTTGTTCAAATGGTGAGAAAGTAGTGTGCCGTGTGCAGGAGGCAGATCGGGGTGTGTTGACTCAATTTGTTTCGAAATTGATGTCTTGTTTGACCCTTCTTTCTCGTTCAATGCCTCGACAGCTGCCATAATCATCTAAAACCAGGAAGAAGAGAAAACAGTACATCATAAAGTAGTCAGAAGTCGAAAAATAAAACAAGAATAACATCGATTGTCTTGTAATGAAATGTCACCTCCGGATACTGAGGGGGAGTGGAGGATTGTTGCTGTGGCTGCTGTTGGGGCGGAGCTAGCGCTGGAGGAGGAGGTGGAGCTAGCGCTGGAGGAGGAGGTTGGTGGTTATTAGAATCTTCAGTGGTGGTAGCCATGGAAAGTGACATCCGTTTTCTTTAGGAGAAGGAAATGGATGGATCTGTGTGTGTTTGGTGTGGAGTGGGGAGAAGGGTAAAGGCGAGGATTTAAAAGGGAGGGGTTTTGTTAGCGAAGGGTTGGAAGGCTGTGCGTTGAGGAAGGATCTGACGGTTGGGGATTGTGTTTTGGGGTTTTGATCGGCCGGGTATGGTTTGCTTAAAAGGGAAGGACTCGGATTGATGACGTGGTGGGGGACTCGTCTGGAGCTCGCAAATTTGTCAAATTTGAATTTACGGTGTTGTCCCTGTTTTTTTATTTTTTTGTGTTTGTACAACATTGAGGTGCTTATTGCCTGAGATGTATAGCGTGGGAGTTAAGAACGTGTTGCATTGTTATTGGTTGTAGAAAATGGAGGTGGAAGTCGCTGGGAAAGTTATTTATTAGAGCCACTGAAAATGCGACACTAAATGAAGCCCACGTGATAATAAGCTTGTCTGATTATTGGTATTTTAGGACCCAGATCCGGCATCCAAGTGCGGGAAGTGGGGCCCGCTTTAGGACCGGAAGGTAGGTGATTCTCTGCATCTGAGCCGTACGTGAGAATCTGTAAGAGATCGAATATTGGTTGAGCTTGGTATTGACTTTGCATCAATGACTGGCTTCCTACACCATCAAGGATCAGCGTGGTCTCGCTGCTCAAATTCAAAGATCATTGTTGATCGTACAAATCAGGGCAGATGCTCCGTGGATAGAGTTGGATAGATACTTCTATGTTTTTATGTGGATTGGTGGGTCCCTTTCATTCTTTCAATTGTTCGTGGTAAACAAATTATGCTAATGTTCTTTCTCCTGGCTTTGGTGATCTTACTTTTTAATATTATTTAATTGTATTTTTCACAAAGTAACAGTAATTAAAATGTTAAAATCCATCGTTTAATGTTGATATTATATTTATGAATATATTTTTTATTTGTTATATGAATAAAAAAACTCAAATTTTATCTCACTATTTAAAAAAAACACATAAAAACTGGAAGTTTTACAGTGTACGGGACTAAGTCAAGAAATATAAGATGGACTTTAAATTTGGACTTGAATGTTTTCAGAATGGACTTTGAATCTGAACTTGAATTTTTTTGAAAAATAAATCTTTCTTGCAGCATGAAAACTCACCATTGCTTAGCCAGTAATAGCAGGAGAAAAATCAAAGTAGGAAAAAATTGAATCTTACCAGAAGAACCAAGATTTTTATAAATCAGGTCATGTTGGTTTACTTGAACATAAAAACTAATTTTGGAATTAATTGGTGGAAATATTAGTATTTATCGTTGGTTTTAGTGTTTGATATTTAAGTTTCATGAAAACAAAATTGTGTTTTTATAGTCAACAATTGACTAAAAACAGGGTGTTTGCATAAAAAAGTTTGCATTTTTCAAGTGCATGTCAGAAAACATGTTATTTATCCTAAAATAATATTGTGGCCATGGATGGTGCGGTCCGTAAGTGTCACATTTTGACTCGTTGAAACTCGAAAATATATAATATATAATTCCACAGAAAAAGAAGGACAATGTGCATTTGAGCGAGGTCATAAACTTCTTATGTGCAGTGATGCCGTTTTGGTCAGGGTCCAAACAAAAGCAACATGGATGTTATCGTTTGGGCTCTAGTGAAATGGGCTCTGCCATTTGGACACGGACCAGAAATTTGGCCGTCTGGCCCAGATGACAACAACAACTGTTGTCGTGTGGACTACATGGCCCAGGCAACAGCAAATTATTTTGATTCATTTGTTTTATTTTTTTTGTTTGATTTGAAATCCATTTATGGTGCATCACATTATTCTTTTTATTTTTATCATCATAGATAATATTTTATTTTAAAAAATGGACATACTATTTTTTTTTTGTGATCTCATGTATCATTCATCAATAAAACTTTATCTTAAGAAATATAACAGTAGTTAGAATTTTGTAAGAAAAACCAAATTTATATACCTTTTATTTATGGAAAACTACACAAAAATCAATAAAACTACAGCACTGCAATTTATGGAAACGATTTTTTTTTAAAATAAAGTACATGAGTTTTTGTCTCTTTTTTAAATGTTACATTTGAGAGTTGTGATTTATTTAAATACGGCAGTTTTTAATCATGGTTTTTCTTGTGTGGTACTGTGATTGAATTGTTGTTTTTAATTTTTAATTTTTTTATATTTTTAATGAGCTGATATTAAAAATAAAATTTAAAAAATTGAAAAACTTCCGTACTTTTTTCAAAAATAAATTTCCAGCGGGGGTATCTCCGCTGTGTTTGTTTGAAAAACACCAGCTTCAAAGCACGCGCCCTACAGCTGAAAAAAGAGAGGAGCGCAAAAGCTATCTGAGATGCCATTGGTTGTTTGTTTTTGCTGAGGTGAGCAAGAAAAGGACAGAACGGAATGTTCTGTTCCAGTAAATTCTTCCTATAATTATCATGATCGGGGATTCAACTTTTTGTCGGCGCAAAATGACTCTTTGTAGATGTGCTTCAAAATTATTTTTTTTAGAAAGTGAATTTTATTTTTTTATTTTAAATTAAGTTTTTTTGGTATTTTTAAAATATTTGATATATTAATGTCAACAATAATTTTAAAAAATAAAAAATATCATTCTAATATTTTTTGAATAAAAATTACTTTGCAAAACAACTTCAACCACACTCTACCCAAACACGTGTAGAACGAGCAAAAAAGCAATTTGGTGGCCAGGATCAAGTTTTTGTTTGATAAGCAGACGCAGAGTGTGGTGATATATTTCTTATGCCCATTCTGTTTTTCCCCGGGAGATGCACGGAACCCCCCTGCTCGTATGGTCGGTTTCCTGAGCAAGTGTCCTTGTGGACGGCTTCTCTAGAATGAGAAACGCCGACGAGAGCCCCAAAACTTCCACGTCATGCCACCGTCCTTTTGTTTCAACAAAAGACCATCTTATTGCCAAAACAACATTCCATAGAGACGTTCACAGCAACTCCTTAATCTTTTCTGCTTCCAGTCTTGGCTCGAGCAACACATCGGCCTCCATGAGGCCAGCCACTCAAATCCTCATGTTCCTCTTACCTTGTGACACGTTTCTTGTACAAAAAAGAGAGCAGAAGATAGGCCGGCTGGCTCTGGACCATTTTGTGAGTGCCCGTTTTCCCTATCTAATAAAGTAACAAGGAGAACTGAGGTTCCACAATTGCTTCTATTTAACCACTTATTCTCCGTTAATATTTACACACCAAAAGACTGAATTTCATGCACCTATGTTACAAAAAGAATTTAAAGAATCATATTTTAATTTGCTTAGCTTTCAATTGGACGTTTGCCACGAGGATCAAATAATCTAGGGGTTATCTGAGCTGAGGAAGATCCAGTGGCAGTATTAGAATTTGAACTTGAATCAAATGTACGGGAATCAGATTCACCAAATGTTCTAGCGGTATCGGATGTTCCAACAGAGGAAGACATTTCTGCTGGTCTACGAGATCTATATCTAGAACCAATAATTCCAGGTCTGGTTGGTTCTTCTAGACTGACAGCTTTCTTCGACAACAGGACAACAATACGTCGCATATCTGGCCGTGACTGCGGGTCACCTTGTGTGCATAGCAGCCCTATATGAATACAAGTTTTTACTCGTTCAGCAGCTGCTGAGGATGCTAGTGTTGGGTCCATAATCTCCAAGCTCCTATTTTTCTTGTGAAGCTTGTATGCCTGCACCAACAGCAAACCAAAGCTTAAGACCAAGCGAATGCTGGGAAACACAATTGCAGAACTATACAATTCTCCGAGTGCTTCTCCCAGAGTGCTAGTAGACACCAGTCATTTCAGAACAGACATGTAAAGTCCCCCCCAGGTCATAAATAAGTTTGCCCACGTGAGTTAATTGAAAATGATTTCGGCACTTCAACTCATCAACCAATTTTTTTTTCCAATTTTCTCCCAAACCAAATTTAACAAGAGATGATTGGAGTCTCAAACGGAAAGCATTATTAAAATTGATGAACACAAGTAAATGCGAAACCTACAACGGCAAAAGAGATGAATGGAGTCGCAAACCGAAAGCATTATTAAAATTGATGAACACAAGTAAATGTGAAACCTACAACACCATAAAGCACCATGACATTAATTGGTTAGATGATGAATCACGTCCTTACCCAATCAAGTAGGTTCTGTGCTTCACCGTGCCGTTGACTGAATGTTGAATTTCTCTGGCCACTGATCAGCTCCAGAACCAAAACCCCGAAGCTAAATATGTCTGCCTTCACCGATAAACGTCCATGCATGACATACTCTGGAGCCATATACCCACTGTCACCAATCATAAGCATAATGTAGTATCATTCACAAGTTTTATCATAGGCACTTGGACTCTGTACAGTCATAAAAATATGGCCTATATTATGGTGGTTGGAATTTGAAAACATACTTGGTACCAGCAACACGGGTCTTGACATGTGTTTCATCTTCAGGGAAGAGACGGGCCATGCCAAAATCAGCAATTTTAGGAATCCATTTATCATCTAGTAAGATATTGCTTGCCTTGATGTCACGGTGGATGATGCAATTGTGTGAATCCTCATGAAGGTAAAGCAAACCCCGTGCAATGCCAATTAGTATATCATATCTCCGATTCCAATCAAGCAGTTGTCTTTTATCAGATTCTGCATGGTGATCACAATGACTTTTTTGTTTGGAAGACTGCAATGTTAATGAAAAACCAAGTAGAGGACTTTCATGTTTTCTCTCTCTTTCCATTGTTGATTATCGTGTTCCAATTTAATTTCATGAATATCATGTTGTCCTTATTTATCATGTATCGGTTTAGGAACTTAGTGATTAGAATGCAAGTTGACAACCTTCTTCTATGATTGATGAATTTCACTCATCCTGCACAGGTGGGCTAGAACTGGTCAAAGGGGAACCCTACAGAAACTTTATAAAGAAAAGTCAAAACCTCATGAACTGTCTCTCTCACAAGGTGAGCTAGCTGACAGACACAAGTTATTAATGAAACTACGCTGGCAACAACAGTTTTCAGGAATGAGCTCACGATGTTGGAATAGGTGGTGAGCAAGGAAATAATCTATGCCTAACAAATATTTAATTCTGAAACAAGAGATCATGACTGGAAGCTAAATGAACAAAAGAAAAGAAAAGAAAAGTTGGAATGAACATCATAAATGAATTAGAAAGCAAATAAGATCAGCTGAAAGTATAACTTTAATTTTTAACATTCAAGTCATGAAGGACTAAATATTGTATTTTTGGTTTCTTGGCACCAAAATTTAGATCATGAATGTTCCCCTAATTCTGCATCACAGGTTCTCTGGGGAAAAAATGGCTTTAAGATTAATATAAAGCAGCCAGGCTGCTGAACAGATCAATTGCTTTAGAAATGAACACTTACTGCATGATCCCTTTTAATCGAACAAAGAAATCACAGGCCTAAACAAATCACTTGAAAATATAGAGCCAATAAACTTTAAAAGTTCCAAAACTCATTGGTAACCCCAATCTGAGAAAGAAAATCCAAGTTCATTGAAGTAAGTTCTGCAGAAACGTAAATTGGCACTGAGCAATTGTAGGAGTTTAAATTGAAACTTAAACACGCTAGTACTAGTTGACTCAACGTCATTCAGCTTATAAAAAAACAAGTGCAAAATAATGAGACAAAAACATGAAAAGGAAACCTAGAATAATAGACTTTTAACCGGTACTTACTGAACAGAAGCTTGTCAAGGCTCTCATTAGCAACATACTCGTAAACCAGTAGCTTTTCCACACCATGTGCACAATATCCTAACAAATTAACAACGTTTCGGTGCTGGACACGTGATAATAGCTTGGCCTCATTCATGAATTCTTTCTTCCCCTGATTTGAGCTATGGGACAACTTCTTCACTGCAATCTCTCTTCCATCACTCAACTTTCCCTATTTAAAACATTCCAGAGTTAGAAGAAGGTTCACTTTTTTTGCTAACGAGAACTAGGAGCTTTTCCCTCATCAAAATTGAAATTCAAGATCAGAGTGTCTACAAGATTGGGTGAAATATTTGATTATCCTGAAGTGCAATAGCATGGTTTACTAACAGGCAGCTACAACATATACATATGGCCTTCCCCTCAAACAAGTTATCAGATGAAAAATGTTTTCTCATTAACTCCACTACGGAGTGATGATCCCTCATTAACGTGTAACTCCTTAAAATTACTAGAACTTTAAAATTACTACCCATACATTTCTTTACACTTGTTTCATACAGTTGGAGTATTAAGCTGCTTACATCTTTAAGGCTAGAGCTTAATGCACATGTTATGCTGTTCTATATCCCTCAGTTCTCAATGGTATGCATGGATTAGTTGAGGACCCAAAAATGGGGGGGAAACCCATCAATCCTTGAAAGAAAAAATCAACAAGATCATAAACGACCGGCAGAATTTGGGGTTCACTGCAACACCCAATTAGAGAGAAATAATTACCCTGTATACAGGTCCAAATCCACCTTCACCAAGCTTGTGAGTTGGGTGGAAATCTTTGGTAGCAGAGACCAAAGCATCGAATGAAAACTGCTTCCTTTCCTGTGCAGCAATATCCTCCATGTCCTCTCCGAGTCTCTCTGGGCAGTCAAATCACATATCAAACAATGAAGCACAAAGATCATAAACGAATTAGACACGTAGCATCTCAGAACTTACTCCAAGAGAATGAACTGGATTTCTTAATTACCTTTGCTTGAATTGAACTTGAAAGGCTTCAGCAGATTCTGCATGAACTTCTTGAGCTTTGTCATGGTTTTCAAGAATTGCTAAAAAAAAATAAACCATGGGCAAGTACTGTCACAGAAGATAAGCTCTGAAATTTTCAAGTGAAAAAAAATGTGATCTTGATTGGTTTCTGGGTATTCAAGTTCTTGAAATTCTTGATTGTAAGGGGGAGGTGACTTGATTTTTCTTTCGGAATTTTTAATGATTTTCAGGTTCTTGCCAAACAAGAGAACACAAGATAATCTCTCAGGTCACTAAACGTGTCGACCCTTCATTGACTTGCCTGGATATTTTTGCTTAATTTTATTAGTATTATGTTCACTCGTCTGTTTATATATTTATGTAAGAGAAAAGTCAAAACCAAAACACGAAACAGGGACTTCTTCAACATGGCAGGTAGGAGTGAATTGAAATAATATAATATATTTTTATTTTAAAAAATAATAATATAAAAATATTTTTAAAAATCAAGTTTTTTTTTTTGAAAAAAAAACAATTTAAAATTCAGTATCATACACTGGCAGGTGGTTAATTTTTTGAAACTCCGAAATGAGATTATATTTAAGAGTATTTTATGTTTATCAATTTATTAAGATAATAGTTTTTTACTTTTTAAAAATAATTTTGAACTTCGTTATTTAGAAATAACTAGCGATATCCCCGCGCGTTGCGCCGGGACTTTTTTATTTATGTAGAAAATTGATTGTTTTTATATGTATTGTATTTTGCTATTTTAATATTTAATTAGTAAAATTATAATTGATAACATCTGTATAATCGAAATGCAAAGTGGGTCGTATATTTTATAATCGTAGATAATATAGATAAATATTTTTTAATTAGTTGCATTTTTTCCCTAGTAATATTAGATCTGACACATTATAACTAAAAATATTGTAATTTTTTTTCCAAAAATGAACTTATATTTTCAGCGTGCTATAATTAGTTATTTTAATGTTTAATTACTAAAATTGCTACAAATAAAAATATGTTAGGAATGAGTTTTTTGCATAGTATAATTAGTATGCTTGCCCGCGTATTTATATAGTTATAGCCGATAATATTCAATAAAATATTTTTTATGTTATTCGATTAATTCATTATATTATTATATAAAATATATTTAAGAATACTGATATGAATTTTTTTTATTCAAAAAATGCTAGGTCATATTTTCTTCTTTCTATATATATTCTTATGTGATTAATATTAGAACATATTCAATAAATATTAGAACATATAATTAATGATAGACTAAAAATATTCAAGAAACTTTAACAAAAGATAAAACAAAAAAATAAAATAAAAATAAAAATTAGCATTGCTATTACTGTTAAAACCATAAAAAAATTTAAATTATCCGGAGGGAAAAAAATATTAACAGAAGAGTAATCAAGAAAAATAATTAAATTATAATAATAATAATAATAATAATAATAATAATTATTATTATTATTATTATTATTATTATTATTATTATTATTACTGTGTTAAGCAAAAAATGAAAATCCGAAGAAATTTTTTTTTTATGTTATCCGATTGATTTATTATATGATTCTATTAAATGTGTTTAAGAATATTGATATTAATTTTTTTTAATATCCTAGAAACTTTAACAAAAGAAAAAAAATAAATATCATTGTCATTACTGCCAAAACAATAAAAATTATTAAATTATACGGAGGAAAAAAAACATTAACAAAAGAGCAAGTATTATTATTATTATTATTATTATTGTGTTAAGTACAAAATTAAAATCCGAAGACAATTTTTTTTATGTTATTCGATTTATTGATTATATTTTATTATTATTATTATTATTATTGTGTTAAGTACAAAATTAAAATTAGAAGACAATTTTTTATTTATTTTATCCGATTTATTGATTATATCATTATATTAAATGTATTTAAGAATACTGATATTATTTTTTTCTATTTAAAAAATCTTAGGTCATGTTTTCTTTTTCCTATATATATTCCTATGAGATAATATTCAATAAATATTAGAACATATAATTACTGAAAGACTAAAAATATCCTAGAAACTTTAACAAAAGGAAAAAAATAAAATATCATTGTCATTACTGTCAAAACAATAATAATTATTAAATTACACGGAGAAAAAAAAACATTAACAAAAGAGTAAGGAAGAGAAACAATTAAATTATTATTATTATTATTATTATTATTATTATTATTATGAAAGAAACAAAAATAAAAGAAAGACTAAAAAAATGCTAGAAACTTGAACAAAAGATAAAAACAAAGACATAATATAAAAAGAAAAATAAAAATTATCATTGCTATTACTGAAAAAAAAAATTAACAAATTATCCAAAGGAAAAAAAATTTGTCAAAGAAGCAAGTAAGAAAAAGAATTATATTATTATTTTTATTATTATTATTATTATTATTATTATTATTGTGTTATATTAGAAATTATAAAAATTAAAAGTATAAGGGCTGAAATGAAAATAAAATATAAAGGGATGAAAATAACAAATTAAAAGTTTAAGGGCTGAAATGAAAGTTAGATTTATTAACATTTTGAATTGAAGGACAAATTTGCAAAAATTGAAACTTCTGTACCGAATATATTGAGCCTTTTGAACCTAATCGGAAAATTAAAAGATGAAGGACCGAAGTGAAACGTTAACATTTCATTAATTGCAATCGAAGGACCCAATTGCACAAAATAAAAACTTATATAACTGAAATCAGTGTCATATATACAATTAAAAGTCAAGGGACCGAAATGAATTGATACAAAAGTCGGGGGGCTCTTTTACGTGCAGGAGAGAGAGAAACGGACCAACCGGCTTTAACCGGCCACCGCCGTGTCCACGGCCACCTTGTGGTGCAACGCACCGCACCGGGAGGAAGACCAAGAGGCGTCGAACCGGATTGGACGGCGACAACGGTAGACCATTTCCGGCCACCGTATGACACCGCGCGCGCCTCTTGAACGGGGCGGACACGCGCCTGACAGATTTTAAAATATATATAAATAATAATGGTCAGTTACCATTATGTTCCTGACCTTAATTAATAGATTTTGTCTTATTAGGGGCTAGAACCGTATTTAGCCATTTAAAAAAAAAAAACCCATGCGGCGGACCGGACCGGTACGGACGCGCGCAATTACGCACTTAACCCTCAGCCGGAAACGTTATTTTGTCTTATTACCGGGGCTAAAATCGTTACTACATTGTTCATATACGGAAAAAACAAAATAAAACGGGTGGACGAACTCGCGCGACGCACGGAGGAAAAAGCTCGCGTCCACAGTGACTTTGAGTCTGTGTGAACAGTAATTTTTACTGTTTAAATGCCCATTTTGTTTTAGTTATTAGTTAATTTAAAAAACTAAAAAAATATTTTTAAAATTCAGTAGCAAATAAAGAAGAAAACATGGATGGTGCGTGGTATGCAAGATAAAAATAGAATTACGTATTCATTTTGGTAACTGCCAGAAAAAAACTTTGCCTCCAGAGCAAGGAGCTAATTCGCTTCCGCAAGCAAGTAGAGAAAGAACGCCGCTTCTGTCAGTTGACGCCACATCTGATGTCATCTCCGAGAAAGAGAGCAATTCCAAATTTCCAAAGGTGCATGCTTTTATACACGGTTTGTCATGCGGGGGTGTTCGTTTTTTATATTTCAACATGTTTTTAAACGCGTTTTTTTAAGAAAAATATGTAAAAATTTTATATATGTTTTCCTGCTGGATATATTTTATAATTTTATTCTTTAATATTTAATTAATTTTTAAGGGGTCTTTGTCTCAAATTAGCTTCTACAAGGTTGTCATAGCTTCAAATAAATAACTTAATATTTGGTTGGTGTTTACTTTTACGAGTGTCTATTTTAGCTATTTTATAATTAAACAAAAAACTATTTTAAATAAAAAAAAGTCATCACACACAATGGAGTGATATGAATAAAAAAATAGTTTCATAAAAAACATTTTAGCTGCGATTCAAAATAATTTTTAAAAGTATTTGGTTAAAATTGTTGTTGAGTTTGAGCTTAATGAAAAACAGTTTCAAGTGTTTGGTTACCAAGTTTTTTATATTACTTTCAACTTATAAAATTACTTTAAAGTTTATATATATTATTTTTTAAATATTTAATAATTATAATAATAAAATATAATTAATAACTCAAATAAATTAGACACTTGCTTTTATTCTCCCATCAAACTGCTTGTAATTTCATCACGAACTATAAATCTATACATGAAGATCTCTGTGATCTCGGAACAATATATAGTAAAATATCATCTGAAACAAAATTAAGATTGCGAGATAAAAATTATATTATGATCTCCTTCTAACATATTTATTTATATTTTAATTAATTTTTAGATTATATTAATATTAAAAATAAATTTTTTATATAAAAATATAATAAATAATAAACTAAAAAATACCCCTCTCCCTACCAGTGTTGTAAGTTCCGTTCCGTTCCGGCCGAAACGGCCGGAACGCCCCGTTCCAGAAGCAAATCCGGAACAAAACGGCGACGTTTTTGTTCCGGTAAAAATTCCGGTCAGTACCGGTAAATCCGGCCAAATTCCGGCCGGAACGCTCCGGTTCCGTACCGGGCGTTCCGTTCCGGGTTGCATTGTCCAAACGATCTGAAGACTACAACTTTCAGGAATGATCAAATAAAAGAAGGAAAATCCACCGACTCAAGCACAAGAAGATCAAACAAAAAATACAAAATAAAATCAGATCTTTGAGATCAAACTCAAATGTTAAAGTCAAAGAAAAGCAAAGGAATCGAAAATCACTTCAAAAAGATATGATTTGAGAGGGAGATTTATAGGTAGGTATTACTGTGGAGAATAGTGTGCTTGATGATTAATGTTGAAAACAATTGTCGTTTGAAGAGAAAGACTGGGAGAATGGGAATCTAAGTGTTTGTTGCAATTGTATTGGTGGAGACAGGAAAGAGATGAAACAAGGAAAGAGGGACATGGCAAAAACGACAAACAGTTGCGCCATGGGAGAGGGAGCAGAGAGGGAGGCGAGATCGCCATGGGAGAGAGGGAAGGAGGCGAGAGGTGGGGCGAGCAGATTTTGAGAGCTAGGTGGGTGCGGCGCAAACGATAAAGGGTAGGGTTTCGGCGTGTGTGGGGGGTGGGGGTATAATAATAATATTTAGGAAAAAAAAGGGTAATTAATAATATTTTGTAAAAAAATAATTATGTGAAATCAAAAAATTATGAATTTTTTTGATCAATTTGCTTAATTATATGTTTTAAATTTACAGTTAGATTTATAAATTGTGTAAATTTTGTTTTTAGAACTATTGTGAGGGTAATTAATAATAATATTTAGGACAAGAAAAAGAGGTAATTAATAATAATATTTACTAAAAAAAAAAATTATGCGAAATTGATAAGTTGTGAATTTTTTGATCAATTAGCTTAATTACATGTTTTAAATTTACAGTTAGATTTATAAACTGTGTAAATTTTGTGTTAAGAAATGCTTTTATTTTAGAACATTTTACTTTCATAATATTTTAGAATTTTAGAGATGTTTCTAATTTTGAGATTATGTTTTTTTGACTTTGTGTTTGTATTGTATAATTTAAAGTTCATTTATCTTGAATTTAAATTATACTTGTTAAATTAATATTTTATTTTTTTCATATATATAATTAAATAAATATGAACAGTACAAAACCGGAACGGAACGCCGGAATGCACCGAAACCGGAACGTTCCGTTCCAAACAAAAAACCGGAACGGTACCCGGAACGGATTTTACAACTATGCTCCCTACAACCCTCTGTGCCACCCCTAACCGCCCTCTTTCCTCACGAAACGCAATTGTTGTTTTCCATGAAACACGGGTTTCACATATTTTTGAGGTGAAGTCCACATAATTTTTTAATTTCTCTATATTAACTAAACACCCAAAACAACAATTTTTCCTATATACGTCCATTGTTTTCAATTTTTCCTATATACGTTCACACCTCACTTCCACACACCATTGTATACGTCCATTGTTTTCAATTTGTCACTGATGTTCAGACGACTGGTTGCGCCGCCAAACATGATCTTTAAATTTTACAGCTCAGATTATTTTATTCTTTTTCTTTAATGTTGTCTTACATGCACGCGCATATAAAAAGTCCTTTTCCCTCTTCTCGTTCTAAATTATTTCTTACCTTCCGTCAACCCTGCTATCCTGGATGGAGAGACCAAATTAATAAGCATAGTCATCGAAAGTTCGAAACAGCTTAGTATGAAAAGGGATACGACGTAGTGTATTATCAGGTCAATAGATTAATCATTAATTACTATGTTAATCAGAGTTAATTATTTTCATTAAATTGATATTATTTTAATTTTATATAGAGTTATTTCCATTAAGTTAATTGAGCTTAATACGGTCAAAACTAATTGATTAATACTTTTGAACCCTAATGTTTTGCAAAGAGATCCATTGAACCAGATCACGATAGCAAACATAACAGGATCACAGAAGGATAGATGAAATTCATTAACTCAATGATACCTCCCTAGATTCTTTCCTGTCCGTTTCTTTATACATCAAATATTTAAACCACATCTTTTTTTACCCCCACCTTAAAAAAACATATATATTTTTAATAGACATATATATATATAATCCACACTTCTTCAATGCTCAATGAGATGAGCTATAGCTATATGAGAGGCAGAGTCAGCCGGTCATTTTTTTTATTACACGATTCTCAACCTTGGTTTGCTAAAATAAAATAAAACTTGCCATCGTTATCACTTTTTGTTATTCAAATCATATTTTAAAAATTTTAAATTTAAACCATCATATCCATGTATATAAATTTAACACCTGTCACCATCACCAGCTTATCCATGAAAAGATCTAGGTTAACTGGGCATGCACAATCTTTTATCTCATATAAGATCTCCGTTGAAACAGAAAACCAAATAATCTACTCTTTAATCTATAGTTTTAAAACCTAGCGAGTCATCTCGGGATATAGTCGAGGCAGGGCCAAACCCATATTGGATTTAAAATATATATATATATAAGAGAAGCAAAGCTTTAGGTGATGTGGTAAAAAAAAACCTAGGTTGACCGGATAAGATTTAGATACCACGAGTTGATCTGCCCGCTCCGCTAGGCTTTTTTATCTATGTAAAAAATTGAATGATTTTATAAATGTTGTATTTTGTTATTTTAATATTTAATTAGTATAATTATAATTGTTAAAATCTGTTAAAAATATTTTTTTTCAACCAAAATGTGATTGAATATTGCTATTGCTAAAATTTTTTTGATAAAATTTGTTAGAAAATTTGCTAAGAAGGTGAAATAATTTATTAGAAATTTGTTGTCACGGATACTCTGGTAAAAAAAAAACAACAAAAGAAACTCGGTTAAAAAAAAACAACTGACCTGGACACTAAAAATTAAAAAATACATGTGAAAAAAAGGTCACCGTTTCTTAAAAGGAAAAAAAAATAGTCTCAAATATAAATTTAAATTCAAAGCTAAAGTTTTTTTTCTAAGATTTATTCATCATATTATTATATTAAATATATTTAAGAATACCGATATTAATTTTTTTTGCAAGAAATCGTAGGTCATTTTTTTTCTCTTTTTATATATTTTTAGGCTATAATATTAAATAAATATTAAACACATATACTTAGTCTCACATACTATATAGTGTGATCGAAATGAGAAGTGTTTTTGATATTTTTTTAATTGTAGATAACCTAGGAAAATTTGTAAAAAAAAATATGAGTTTTTTTTTCCCCGGTAATATAAGATCTGACACATTATACATAAAAATATTGCCATTTTTCTTAAAAAAGAAATATAAATTTTTTGCGTGCTATAATTACTTATTTGCCGTCTAAAAAGAATAGTGTAGTCGAAACGGAAAGTGCCTCGCCTAGTTTTTTAATTGTAGATAACTTAGGCAAATTTGTTGACCTTTTTTTTTTAGTTGTATTTTTTCCCGGGTAATATTAGATCTTAAATATAAAAAATCCAATTTTTTTTAAAAGAAATAAACTTGAACAAAAGAGCACAAAATTAAAATTCAAAGCCAATTTTTTTTTATAAGATTTATTCATCATATTATTATATTAAATGTATTTAAGAATGCTGATATTAATTTTTTTTCCAGAAAAAAATCCGAGGTCATTTTTTTTATCTCTTTATATATTTTTAGGCGAGAATATGCAATAAATATTAAAACATATAATAATGACTTGTTTGCCGTTTAAAAGGAACAGTGTAATCGAGACAAAAGTGACTTGTATCGTTTTTTAATTGTAGATAACCTAGGTAAATTTGTCTATTTTTTATTCTTAAGTTGTCTTTTATCCCCAGTAATATTAGATGCAAAATTAATATTGCTATTATTGCAAAAACAATTAAAATTATCAAATTATCCTGAAAGAAAAGACACTCAAAAACATTAATAAAAGAGCAAGCAAGAAAAAGAATATATTATTATTATTATTATTATTATTATTATTATTATTATTATTATTATTATTATTATTGTGTTAATGATGAATAAAGCACAAAAATAAACTGAGTTTTTTTTTTCATGCTATAATTACTTAATTGCCGTCTTAAAAGAACAGTGTAATCGAGACGGGAAGTGGTTCTTATATTTTTGAATTGCAGATAATGGAGATAAATTTGTCTGCCTTTTGTTTTTTTGAGTTGTATATTTTTATCAATAATATGAGATCTGCAATATTCGAAATCTAAATATTATAATTTTTTTTCAAAAAATAAACTTGAACAAAAGAGCAAAAAATTAAAATTTGGAGCCAATTTATTTTAATTTTATAAGATTTATTCATCATATTATTATATTAAATATATTGAAGAATATTGATATAATTTTTTTTCCTTGAAAAAAGCCGCGGTATTTTTTTCCCCTCTTTATATATATTTTTAGACGATAATATTAAATAAAAATTCAAACATATAAGCAGTTTAGTATGCTTTAATTTGACATAAATATACAAATATATAATTAATTTCACACACTTTCAATAAAAAAAAATGATTATTATTAGGCGATAATATTCAATAAATATTCGAACAATTCAATTATTATTATTAATTTTTTGTTAATTATTATTATTATTCTCATTATTATTATTATTATTATTATTATTATTATTATTATTATTATTATTATTATTCTCATTATTATTATTATTATTATTATTATTATTATTATTATTATTATTATTTTCATTGTTAGCATTTAAAAAATATTTGTGATTTAAAAAAAACAAAATGAATGTTCACATGATTACTACCAGGAATAAAATTTGAAGACTAAATAAAAAGAAACCCCAACAAAAGAAAAGATAAAAAAAATATTAAAAACCGAATTAAATAAAAAATATATACATAAACTTGCATAAATATACACATAATAATAAAGGAAATCAATTTCAATAGAACAATTAAAAACATAAGGCCCTAAATAAAAATAAAATATATGATTGATTTAAAGTGAAGGATTAATTTGACAACCATTTATACTTTTGCACCAAAAATATTAAAAGCTTTAAGAGAAAAAAAAATTAAAAGAAGAGGGACTGAAATTAAAGTGTAATATATAATGCATTTGACATGAAGGACAAAATTGAAAACAATATAAGCTGCTGCACTAAATCCATTAAAGGATCTAATAGCAAACCGAAAAATTCAAAGAAGAAGGACTGACATGCAAACTACATATATATCAATTCGAATTCAAGGACGAAATTGATAGAATTCGAAACTTCAATTACAGAAATCAAACAAAAGCCAATGGGACTGAAATGCATGAACCATAAATCGGGGGACTGAAGTTGAATCCGGCGCTGAGGAGAGAGAAAAGAGCAAATTAACGTTCAACCGAATATATGAGCCTCTACGACGATCATAACACCACACGCGCCACTCCATGAGATTCATGGAAGGGTTGCGCATCGTTCTGACCGGCGGTTGCAAATTTTTCACCGCCTGATATCGCCGCACGCGCCGCCTGAAGCGATGGAGGGGCGAAGTTTCGTCCGACGCGCCTGTACGGACGCCTGACAGCGCTGACGCAAGCGCACAGTGACGTATGCGTCAATTATGAAACAACCCCTGAGCCTAATTAATGTATTTTGTCTTATCGGGGGCTACAGACGTAATAACACATTTTAAAAAATATTAAAAAAAAAGTTCCGGCGGACTGGTCCGTACGGGTGCAATTACAACTGTAGCCCTCAGCGTAAACCGTGTTTTTGTCTTATTATCGGGGGTTGTTTCGACATTACACTGTTCACATCAGGAAAAAACAAAAAAAAATAGGGTGGACGAACTCGCGCGACGCACGCCGGATAAAAGACCACTCCACAGTGCCAATGAGTCTGAAGGAACAGTAGCAACCCCGAGCTCTTTTAGCTCTTTTGTTAATATTAGTTAATTGTCCACACTATTGCAGGTTTAGTAAACAAGTTTTTTAACAATTGAGATTAAAATAATTAATAGATTTTGTCAGTTTAAAAATAAAATATAGCATCTATACATACAAGGTTTGATATAATAAAACACATCATATTATAACAACAACATCAAAGGCTTAACATCTAAAAATATCATTACTATTATTGTTAAAACAGTAAAAATTATTAAATTATCCTGGGGAGAATCGAAAAAATTAATAAAAGAGGAAGCAATAAAAAAACTAAAATTATTATTATTTATGCGTGAATAATGGAAAAATAAATTCAATAAAATAATAAAAAAAGCCCAAAAACTTTAACAAAAGACCAAACAAAAAATAAAAATTATTAGCTAAAAAAATCATGACATGAAAATAAAAAAAAAACAAAAGAAAGAAAAAATGAAAAAAAAATATATTATTTTTCAAATGATCATAAACAAAAACTAAAATTTTTGAAAAAAATGTTATCTCAACAAGAGAGAAAATAATAAAAATTAAAAACCAAAACTAATAGCACACATGTATGGAAATATGGAAAAATAGGGAATATTTAAGAAATATGGAAAATTAAAGGAGTTAAAATAAAAAATTAAAAGCATAAGGGCCAAAACGAAAACCAAATATATTATCAATTTCAATCAAATGACAAAATTAAAAAAATGAGGACTGAAATGAAAATGTAATACATAATCAAAGGACAAAATTGAAAAAATCAAAGCCTTTGTATCAAATATAAAAGAAAGAAAAAATGAAAAAAAAATATATTATTTTTCAAATGATCATAAACAAAAACTAAAATTTTTGAAAAAAATGTTATCTCAACAAGAGAGAAAATAATAAAAATTAAAAACCAAAACTAATAGCACACATGTATGGAAATATGGAAAAATAGGGAATATTTAAGAAATATGGAAAATTAAAGGAGTTAAAATAAAAAATTAAAAGCATAAGGGCCAAAACGAAAACCAAATATATTATCAATTTCAATCAAATGACAAAATTAAAAAAATGAGGACTGAAATGAAAATGTAATACATAATCAAAGGACAAAATTGAAAAAATCAAAGCCTTTGTATCAAATATATTAAGGGATTTAAAACTAATCCAGAAATTAAAAGAATAGGGACCGAATTGAAACATAAATATATAATCAATTTTAATCAAAGGACCCAATTGAAAATAATCAAAAATTATATAACAAAAATTAGGACCATGAAAAACAATTAAAAGATCATGGACTGAAATGAAAACACCAAAAGTATGGGGGTCTGCCTTGTAGTTTTGTATTTAGGAGAGAAAAGGGGAAAACAACTTTCAATCGACCATCGTCGCTAAACCAGCCACCGTGGGACACAACGTGCCACACCATGAAGAAGAGTACGCAACGACGCATCGGGTGAGATGCTGGATGAGCATTTTTACACACCGGAATCAACCACACGCGACGCCTGAAGCGGGCGTGAGGCTGAGAGCCATCACCCGCCTGTGTCACACATGCACGCGATATTCAGCAGATAATAATAATAAAATGTGGTCAATTATCGGAACACCCCATACAGCCAAATCTTCAATTTTGTCTTATTGAGGGTAGATTAATATTTAGCCATTTTCAAAAAATAGGACATTCCTGTGGCACCCCTCTCAACTAGAATTGTTTATTTTTGTCTTATTAGGAAGTAGATTAGTATTTAGCTATTTAAAAAAAAATATAAAATGTTTGTGGAGCCTCTCCTAGTTACACACGTCTTTTTTTCTTTTTTAGGGACGAAAACATTGTTTTACTGTGCAAATAAGTATTAAAAAATGAATAAACCAGGGGCCTAAACCAACCCAAAAACACACTATTAAAATCCACAGTGTTTTGTCTCACAATCTATAGTATTTTCCTGATCTCTTTTAGTTTATTTTATAATGTTGATTATTTTTTTATACAAATAAAACTAAAGCTAAGAGCACTTATATATATATATATATAGAGAGAGAGAGAGAGAGAGTATTTCATAAATATAAAAAAATAAAGGAATTAAAATCAAAAAATAAAAGTATAAGGGCCAAATATAAAAACCAAATATATTATCAATTTCATTCAAAGGAAAAAATTCAAAAAATTAAAACCTCTATACCGATTATATTAAGGCATTTAAAATCAATCTGAAAATTAAAAGAATGAGGACCGAATTGAAACCTAAATATATAATTAATTCAATCAAAGGACCTAATTGAAATAAATCAAAAATTATATAACAGAAATCAAGACCATTGAAAACAATTAAAAGTTTAGGGACTGAAATGAAAACACTATAAAACTAGGGGTCTACCTTGTACTTTATCGTGCAGGAGAGAGAAAAAGGGGAAACAACTTTCAACTGACCACCATGGACCACGACGCGCCACACATCAGGAAGAGGACACGACGACACATTGGGTGAGATGCCAAATGGGCATTTTGCGACACTGGAACCAATTGAACATGCTGCCCAAAGCTGGCGTGAGACCGAATACCATCGGTCACGCGTGACCCATGCGTGCGCAGTATTCAACAAATAATAATTAAAAAAATATGGTCAATTGTCGAAACACCTCTACAACCAAATCTTCAATTTTGTCTTATTGGGGGCAGATTAATATTTATCCATTTTCAAAAAAATAGAAAATTCCCGTGGCACCTCTCTTGACCAGAATTGTTTCCATCTTATTAGAGGGTATATCAATTTTTGTCTTATTGGGGCAGATTAGTATTTATCAATTTTTAAATGTAAAATTCCCGTGGTACCCCTCCCGAGCAGCAACAATTTTTTTGTGTTTTTTAAGAGATAAAATGTTTATTTTATTGTGCAAATAAATATAAAAAAATCAATAAACCGATGAACCGACTAACCCAAAAACACACTATTTCAATCCACAATTCCACAGTGAATTCCTGATCTCTTTTAGTGTATTTCATAATATGTTGATTATTTATTTTTATAAAAATAAATATTGTTTTGATATATATATATATAATCGAAATGATCTGATGACTTGGTTAAAACCGTGGCTCGAGTCTAAACCGTATCGACCATAAAAATAAGTTTAAAAACTCTGCATGCATCATAGTTCCATAATCTGATTATCTCAAATTCAATTAATAGGATGTTTAACATTGCGTTTCAAAAGCTCTTTTGAGAAAATTAATTTTTTTTCTCAAATTCAATTAATAGGTTGTTTAACATTGCGTTTCAAAAGCTCTTTTGAGATTTTTTTTTTTTACTTTAAATTAATTTGTTTTGAGTTTTTAAATCATTTTAATTTATTGATGTCAAAATTATTTTTTTTATATAAAAAATATTATTTTAATGCATTTTTAAATATTTTTTTTCTTAAGAAAATAACTTCAACTACTTAAATGATCATGGGACATCTTTGCATCAAAGTATTAATTAGAAACATTATGAAAGCCACCTAACCTTGACTTCTTTGTTATTAACGTTGTTAAACTCCGCCGAAAGTATTTGAAACAGTGATAAAAATGATTAGAGCTGCTGGAATTCTGCATCTTTTATTTTGAAGCTGCCTCCATGTAAACGAAGCAAATGATAATGCACGTGGAAAGAATATTAGAGGAATGGTTGCAGGACTGTTATCTAATAAGTGATATAGATGTTCAATTAACGAATTGAAAAATTAAAACAAGTTTTCAGAGCAAAGTGATTATGCAGTCGCATAATGAGATAACAGAGTACCAGGTTGATTTCTTCAGGGGGAAAAATAAAAAATTCATTGGAAATAGAAAAGAACGCTGTGCCAATAGCAGCAATTCCCTTTTAATTTTGTCACAAAATTGAAGTCTGAATCCCAAAGGAGGATAAAAGTGCTAGTTGAGCGATGCATTCATTGGAGAGAAAAAAAATAAATTATGAGAGGAAATTGTATTCTCCTCGAAAAAAATTGCATTTTATGGGTCTAGATTAGCGAGTAAAATCCTGATTGTTTTAGATTTTTATAAAAAATACACGTCCTAACTCAAACTGGAGACTTATTGTATAAATCATAAGTTTTTTGTCATCACGCAATGGTTGGAGATAGGTGCTGCAAGCATGAATCTAATTTGTTGGGATAGATTTAGCATGTGATTCGAAAAGGGGGATAGGATTTTTAATAGGTTTTACACTAATTAACACCTAGGGCAGCTCAGGACAGATTATAAAAGACCAACTTGATTAACAGGTTGGAGGTCTGCCATGGTTGTTCTTGCTTGCTGAACATTTAAATATAATGTCCAGGCGGGCGATCCAAGCAATCATTTAGGCTAACCTCTAAATCCGACAACAATGATGATTTCCACGTATTTTTCTCTGGCATTTAATGTTCTTGCTATCCAAATTAATTATTTTGCCTGGTTGTTTTGCCAGCTCGTGGAGCATGTTTTTTCCCCACACCTAACTGTGATTGCCGAGACAGTGTAGGAAAAACCATTTTTTTTTTCCTGAGAAAAAAACCTTGTTCTTCCATGCTCTCATGGATCTTTGAAATCTTATACAAATAAATTAAATACACAAGGAAAGCTAATCCTGCAAAGTTTTAAAAAAAGTACCAGGTCTCCTGTTTACCCTAGTTTTGTTGGGCCGTACCTACCAAGAGGTGTTTGATGCTTTAAGCATCATCAAATATGAAAGCAATCTTTGCTTCGTATTCTAATCATCTAATATTTTATTTCCACATCATTTTCTAACAAACATCTCTGTCAGTCAATCCTCGTAACACAGAATATACAGCACGAGGAAACTCCAAAACAGAATAAACACTCACTCACTTTATATACTTTACAAATGGATACATTTAGTGTACAAGTTCTCAACTTAGCCCTTACAAATAATAAACAAAACCCACATGATGAAATGATGCGTAGCTGAGAAAGAAGAGGGGCTGGCGTTACTTACCCTTTTCCTTTTCTTCCCAAAGATACTTAAAAAAATTGCAGTGTTCTAGTCCTAGATGTCTAATAAACTAATACCTCTGCGCCTGGCACTGGGATCTCTGTTGGATCACTCCAGCTTTGCAAGCCAGGCCCTTTCTCACAGCATTCAAATGACAGCTTGGCTTCACTTCACTAGCCTACACACACATGCACTCACCATCCTCCTTCCCCTCAAAAGGGGATGATAAGCTGAACCCACCTAAAAAATTGGGTTTACTTGGACAGCAAAAACTGTTAAAAGGAAAAACAAAAAAAGAAGAAAGTAAGAGGGCAGACTTTCAATTTCATAGTCCACCAAGATCACCGAAAAGACCATCGCAGAAGCCTCCCCCTCCATCGAGGGGCTTCCCATATGAAATATTTTTCTGAAAAGATGGCGTTGCATTTGGTCGTATCCCCTGAGCAAGAATGTCAGGGCTCTTCCATATTGAATTTGCAGCTACTAATCAACCTCAAAAATGCAGCCTGCGTTACCGAAAATAGATAATAAATCAATCAATTTCTATCCATCTTGACTACACATAATAGTTTTTGAAGAGAACGTGACACTAGAATAACTGAAGGCGTAGCAGATTTACCTTTTCTCTTCTTTGATGAGGTTGAGAACAGTTGCTCTACAGAGCCCCATCTTCCAGGTTCCTTGCACGATGTTCCACATTTCTTAGATCACGAAGATGTTGTAGAATCTCCTGCAGCAGCTCTATCCCCTTATCTCCTTTCCTCAAGGAGGTCATGCAATGCTTAAGAAACTCTCTATCTGCCTCGAGTGCTTGTAGCCTTTCATAGACATGATCCACCTCCTCAAAAGCGAGCTTCTGGCAATTCATGTCAAATTTGTTGGCCGACTTTTGCAATGCAACAGAATCAAACCCCTTCGAGTGCCCATTTAGCACTTCTTCACTTTCGGAGTCGGTGGCATCAAAAAATGGGAGAAGTCTCTTTGCCTTTGCACCGATGTTTCTTCTTTCTTGATGATACTTTCCATTCATTTCCTTGTATTGACCATTTGCAACTCCATTTGATTCACTGCTATAATCACAAATCTCGCTGTGGCCATTTCCATTCTCTTGATACAGATGCTCAATCGGTTTTATGTCCTCAAAATGTTGCTCCTCCTCATCACTCAGCACAAAAAGCTTCTCCTCCAAAACCTTAAGTTGCTCTAGAATTGATACCCTCTCCTCCTCGAAGTTAGACAATGATTCATCCAAATATAGAACCGCGTCGACTGGAGTATTCAGGTTACTACTTTCTTGATGGTTAACAAAGCTTTCAGTTACTTCTTGATTCAAGTCAACAGATAGTCCATCCGTATCCACAGCATTGCTACAAGAAGGCGAAACAGTTACACTTCTTGCGCTACCATCTTTCCTTCTTTTAAACATCATCAATTTCTCTTTCATCTCATATTCCTGTACCCTCTTTCGATATGCTTCCAGCTCTTTTTCTAGCTCTACTTTCTCTTTTTCTCTCTTCACCACAAGTTCGTTCAGAAGCTGCAAAGCTTCCTGGTCATACTCTGATTGCTCTTCCATCATTCTCTGATACTGAAATGCTTCCATCTGCACTGCAGCCTTCTCTTCTTGAAGTCTATTTATCATTGCCATTGTCTGGCTGGCTGCCACTGCAGAGGCGCTTCTTTCTTCCTCTAGTTCTGCATATAAAACACTTAACGTCTTCCTTTCAGCTCTCAGAGCTGATTTCAACTTCTCCATGGTAAAAACTCCATCACCTGCTTCTATGTCACTAATGATACTCCCATCCAAAGACTCCTCTGTACCAGATTCTCTTCTTTCGAGCAGTAGCGGTTTCTTGTGTGGGTGATGAAGACTATCTATAGAAGTTGGCGTATCGGGCATTTTATCTTCCTCAAGCTCATTGCATTCTGTATGCATCGATGGCTCGCCAGTCTCCACAGTTATGGCCCTAAATTCTATTGCATCTTCCTCAGCTAGCTTAGAGCCTAATGCAACGAACAATTCAGCTAAACTAAATCAGATAAAATCATGTGCAAATATAGTAATAATTAAGTTCTAAAATGGTATTATAAGGAAGTAAGCTTACCATGATCTTCACATGCAGGATAATCGGCATTGCTGGTTGAGGGGTCTTCTTGCATGCGAGAATATGAAGGAGAAACTTCTTCGACACAATGAATGTCATCAATTTGTTCCTGATCAGGAATTCCAGTTCCTATCGAGACATCTGCTTCTATTTCATCACTTTGCATTCGAAGTGCTTCTTCAGACACTGCACATACTACGAACTTATCAAATGGGAATTCGATATGGAATATTAAGTAAAATTTAGATTAAATAATTGAATGCGTACCTTGGTTGTAATCTGAGTCCACGTCCTCTCCTGCTATCAGTGCGCTTTCTTGAGCATGATTGCCATCATTAGAAGGGGTATGGGTTGGTCGAGCAGTGGCAACTTGCTCACATTCCTCCTCCACCAAATCCAAATCTGAATGCCTTCCCGAGGAACTCTCTTTCTCGAGTATTTCACTCGACTCAACCACTGCGACCGAAGGTTTCTCCTCATTATCATCGACCGAGAGCAATGACGCTTCCTCTTCTAAATTGCTCCTGCTCTCCACAAGCAATTCATATAGCGTTCCAACTTGCTTATCCAACTCCAAAACAAAATCTTCATTGCCACTGTTTTCCTCCACTCCCTTCTCGCGCGTCTTTGGAATTTGTTTCTCTGTGGAATTGAAACCAATCAGTTCAACTGGAATCAAGTGGCAATCATCTTGATCAATGTAAAAATCTAGATGATGAGGTTGAATTTCGGTAGCCGTGTCTTTGCTGCTACTAGCTAGAACCATCGCAGGCTGGTCACCAGGTGGGTTATCCATTTGCACATTCGAATCATCCTTCTTGACTGGTTCTTCTTCTTTTTTCACGACCATTTCTTCTTTTTCACCTTCATCAGCAACCACTTCCTTGCAATCAAAATTGGAAACAGAGCATGAGGAATTCTGCTTCACTTCCTCTTCCCTGTTTCCAATCTCAATTCCCCAGTTTTCACCAATCCCCTGTTCTCCTTCACAAAAATCACTCACAAAATCCGATCGTTCTCTATCAGAATGATCATCTACGTCAACTGTATCATCAACCTGATGTTCCAAAACCAAATTTCCTTTCTGGGTGAAATCCGAATCATCCCAATAAGAAGGCTTGATTAGATAGTAATCATCACAATATAGTTTTGTGTCCAAGCAAACACCACAGCAAGAACACTTCAAATCCTCCTCACCATTTTCACTTACCTTATCACCCCCTAAATCTTGAAGGACACCAAGTCGAGTCATCCAAGGAAAGAAGGCAAACTTGCTCAACGATTCACCATGCGATGATGAGCAACCCTCACACATATCTTCGGACTCAGCAAGTTTTTTATGACTTGAACAATATCCCAGTTTGGAAATCTCTTTAGCATGATCATCACACACAAGAGATCTATGAGAATTCTGGAAATTTGTAGGCTCAAAGAAGTGATCAAGCCTAGAACACCAGAGACAGGGTCTTTTAAGGCCAAAGTAATCAGCAAATTTGAGAATTAAATAAGAAAAAAGAGAGTTTAGGAGGAGGAGAACGATCAGAATCCATTCAAGGATTGCATAGACTAGAATAAGGGTGATCTTATTGGTGTTTCTGTGAAGCATGGTTGCAAACTTGTTGCCAACCATGGTTCCTGCTATGTACAAAGAAAGTGTGGAGTTTGGTAAGATATCAAAAGATGAAGCTAAATGGCTTCAGTATAGAGAGATATCGAAGCAGAATGTTAGCAGACAAGAAGATTGAAACTGTTTTCAGAGAGAGAGAGAGAGGACAGAAGAGTTGATGGAGATGTGATTTTATTTACAAAGTTGAAAAGGCGGTTCGAATAAGAGGGAGCCAAACCAAGACTCAAATGCCTGAATACAAAATTTATTTTTATCCAATGTTTGAATATAAAGTTTGAAGGGTTTTTTTTTTAAAAAAAATATGAATATATGCTGAATTTAAATGATATAATATTATCCAATGTTTTTTTTTTAATATATTTTTTTTAATATATTATTCTTCGGCTCTCTCTTTGGGTACAAAAACGGGGTGGCCCACCCACCATACCAATGAGTTGGTGGACCACTCTCGAAATAAAGTAAGGGGCCCAACCAGAGCGCCAAGATGCTCCGGTCCATTTTGCAGCTCTGTTTTCTCTTATCTCATGAGGTTTCTTTGTTTTTATTTGAATTTTTTGTTTCCTTCTGCACGCCACCTGATTTTCCAATTTGCTTCGGTTTGAACCGCCAATCTTCTGGTTCGGATGATTTCATCGATGCGCATTTCATCTTTGAGCATGATAGATAAATGTTTCCCGTATTTTCTTCGGGTTACGTTTCATTATGTTTGTAAATAAATCGTGATGGTAAATTAATATTTTTAATGACACTTCAATTACCAAAATCAACGATGATGAAATTGTCCAAGCAGTTAAGGTTATGGAGATTCGGCGGTCTTTTATTACAGATGCATTTAGACAAAACATGTAATATGATTTATATTATTTTTAATATATATCTTCAAATAAAAAAATTAGACTCGAAATTTGCATACAAATTCAATACTAAATTTTTATCAAATAAAATAACGGTGATGAAATTTGAACTTTATAACCGTTGAGTTAATAAGATTCTGATATATTATTTATTTAAAATTTAAATTATTAGATAAAATTTTAAAATAAAATTTATATTATTTTTTATGATATCTGATTAATTGCCGATTTCAGCAAGAATTATATGAGCGGGAGACTCTTTGATATCATTTACAGTTTTGTTTGTAAATTAAAAAAAATAGAATTAGGTGATCTCTTCATTACTATGTAGTATGTGTTGACAAAACAAACAAGGCTCGTGAATTCAGGATACTAAAAAGCAGGTGCTGCTAGTTGTGCTGGGGTAGGCTGAGGCTTGCACCGCCAAAAACCGACCATTTCATACTTTCCAGAATTTCATAATTATCATGCCAAGCTCTAAATTATGCACTTGTCAATACAATACGACGGACGACGGACGACGGATGCCATGCAGCCCTTGCCATACAGATCCCCCTCTCGGTGTGTGCTAACTCATGTCTCATTGCAATCCAATTTATATTTTTTTCAACTTAAAAAAATATTAATTATGTGATATTTTTTTTATTATAATATAAATTTGGATAAAATAATAATTATATATAGAATTCTTATAAACTACAAGTTTCTTATAAACTATATGAATTTTAAATCGATATAAATTTATTTCTTTAGTAGGTTTCAACGAAATCACCAGCATAAAATTATAATCATCATTGAAAAACCAAGAAAATTCAAATACCTGAATTATCGAATTCACTGTATTAAGATTAGTTCATTTTATAATTTAATTTAAATGAAACACGTTAAACAAAATATAAATTGTAAAAACACCTGCAATAATCAAATAACAAAAATAAGTAGTTAATTTTCTATCTACAAAAAAAAACATCACTGAAAATCCATCCCTATTAACAGTTAAAAATACTATCAATTTTATTTCCAAACAATTAAAATCATTAAGTTGCCCCAAAGAATAAAAAAAACATTTTTATAAAAAAACAATCACTAAAATTATCAATACTATTAAGCAAATAATGAAATCATAAAATCATCTGGTCCGAAGAACAAATAAAAATAACAGAAAACACAAAAAAGGGAAAATAAAGAAATTTTAATTTTAAATGATCACAACCATAAATTAAAATTTCAGGATTGAACCGAATAAAAATAAAACCCCAATAAAAAATAAAATGATAAAAAATAAAAGCAAAAACTAAAAGGATATGTGCATATTTATAGGTGAAAAATAAACAATGTCCAAGAAGGACTGAAACAAAAAGGAATTAATATCAAATAAAAAATTCAAAGAATAATAGCCAAAATGAAAAATAAAATATACAATTAATTCTAATCAAAGGAAAAAATTGAAACAAATAAAAATCTTAGGACTAAAACAAATAAAGACATTTAAAAAAAATACAGTGTAATTTTATTTTAAAAAAAAAAGAATAAGGACCGAAATGAAAAATAGCATATATGACCCATTTCAACTAGAAGACAAAATTAAAATAAATTAAAACCTACATACCAAAAAAATTAAAGGGACCAAACACAAACCAAAACTCAAAAGAATAAAGACTGAAATGAAAACCAAGATATATAATCAGCTTCAATTGAAGGCACAATTGAAAAAATTAAAATTTTCATTGAAAAAATCATGAATAAAACCGAAATCAAAAGTGTAGAGACTAAATTAAAACAATCACAAACATGGATGACTTACATGTAATTTACAGTGGCAGGAGAGAGAAAATAGAGAAAAAAAACTAAAAATCATTCACATGCGATTCACCGACCACCAATCACCAACATGTGTCAGGAGACAGAGGACATGACGGCGCACCACGCGCCACTTGAATGGCGGTGACGCGACGGACGATCAGTTTCCACCACCAAACGACACAGCACGCGCCGCTTGAATGGCACGTGAGCGTGTAACACTGCTAGCGTATTTGTACAACGCAATTGTAGTGTTTCCAAAAAAAAATAATTAAAAAATAATAAATTACCTAAACACCTCTGGATCCAGCGATAACCACGAAAAAAACCATGATGAAAGTACCATAATACCTCCCACTCCAGACATTCTTTTTTGTCTTTTTCAGGGGGTAGTTTCAAAGTTTTATTGTGCACGAATTTGTGAAAAAACAAAAAACACCTCATTGTTCCGTATCCTTTTGCCAGCACTCAGGGGTAAAATAGTAGTTTTACTGTATAAAAAATCAGAAATACTATACATGTCCATTGAAAATGTTGAAAATGTCCCCAGTTCTAGGAGTTAAATTTTTTGGCTCTGTGATAAAATAGTAATTTTACTGTCATAATCTATAAAAATTTGTATCTATGTACACAATAAAAATCACACCTTTTATATTTTAGTTAATATTTATCTATTAAAAGTCGATGGGCGAGATTTAAATAGCAAATTCAACTTGAATAAATGATTAGATATCGATCAGAGAAAAACGATAACGGTTTAAATATTTATTTTCCTTTTTTTTTATCTCATCTAATCTAAATCACTCAATTTAAAAATAATGATGAGATTTGGAGCATGTATGATCAGTTATATTTTCTTATGAAATCCAAATCCTCATGTAAATTGATCCATAAACAGAAAAGGAAAATGCTAGCTGGCATTGTCTTGACAGAAAATCTGAATTCTCATTTAATATTATTAAAAGTAAACAATCATTTTCCATGTCCTTTTAATAGGAAGTACGAGCTGGCTTTTTTTTTTCTATGTAGAGAACTAATTAATTTTTTTCGTGTTGTAATTAGTATTTTTTTAATTTTTAGAAAATTATTTTTGACATTAGCACATCAAAATTATCTAAAAATATATTATTTTTAATTTAAAATTTAAAAAATTTAAAATTTGTTCAAAAGCGATTTCCAGACGCATTACCAAACACTCTTGTCATCTCTCACCAGAATCACAGTTCAATCCACTTTTTAAAATAGTAATGAACAACGAAAACCACAGTTCAAATCACTGTTTATTATTGTTTGAAATTGCGATCTCCTTTAGCTATGTATAAAATAATAGTCATGGTACACGCAAGCTAGTTTGGATATTCTAGTTATAAAAAAATTTATATGTTGAAAAAAACAACAATGTCCAAGGATTATTCGTGGCACGTGTAACCTACCCTGGTTATAAAAAATATATATATGTGAGAAAAAAAATGTGGTGCGCGTAAACTGACCCGGACAACGCGATTATCAAAAAAATCAAAAAAAAGAAGCCTGAAAAAAAGAAGAGGAAAACACATTTTCAAACATTAATAAACAGTGAAAATTGTAAAAAAATATTAAGTTTAGAGATTTATTGTGATGCGCATAAGCTAACCCAGACACCCCAATTATAAAAAGAAAATGACTGAAAAAAAACATGTCAAACACTAATGAACAGTAGAAAACACTGTTCTTTACTCAAAAATCATTTTCGGTGGTAGGGGGACTCAAACTCCCGCGACCTTCCACGTACATGTCACCATTACCACTCGGCCAAGTGACTTCTTCTATCAGTTGTAGGATCCAAATAATTATAAAATCTTATATTTTTAACTATTCCAAAAAATCGTTGCCACAGAGATTCGAACTCCCGCGCCCCGCTTTGCTTGGGCGCGCTCCTACCACCCAGCCAAGCAACTTCTTTAGTCAATTGTAGGATATGAATAATAATAATAATTTAATTTTGTAATTTAATTATTACAAAAATTCATAGCTATAGAGATTCGAACTCCGCCCCCCCCCCCCCCCCCAGGGGGGGCGCGGTCTAACCACCAGGCCAAGCGATTTATTTATTTAGTTGTAGTGTACAAATAAAAAAAATATTATTGAGTAATTTGAGTGCTCCCGTCCATAGTGATCTGTGTCTAGGTGAACAGTGTAAAACACTGTTATTTTAACTTATAAAAGAAATTTATAAGTGGAAAAAAATTAAAAACAAATGTTAAAAATGGGTCCAAGTATTATTCGTGACGCGTGTAAGCTACCCCGATTATAAAAGAAATGTACACGCGGGAAAAAAAATCATGGTGCGTGTAAACTGACTCAAACACCGTGATTAAAAAAAAGCCAATAAAAAAAGGGAAAATACATTTTAAAATAGTAATGAACAATAAAAATTATAAAAAAAAGTTCAGAAATTTATCTTGATGTAGCGGACACTTTGGTTATTAAAACAGCAAAAAAAAAAAAAAAAAGCCCTAAAAAAAAAAGAGATTACCCTTTCCAATAGTGATTTCACTATTCATTATTAGACAAAATTGTGCTGCTGAGATTCAAACTCAGCAGCGCCCCGCGCGAATCGTCGTTGTGACCGCTCGGCCAAGGACTTGTTTGTGCAGATATTGGATACAAATAATAATAATACTAATAAATATAATAAATGTTCCAAAAGATAGTCTTAGTGGGATTCGAACTCGCGCGCCCAGCGTCGCTTGGGCGTGCTATAACCACTCTTCCGAGCGGCTTCTTTCATCATCTCTAGTATCCAAATGATAATATTATAATTAAATAATTTCACTATTCAAGTCCACAGTGCTTCTGAGTCTAGATGAACAATGGTAATTGCTACAGTGGAACCGCGATCTGTTTTAGCTTATAAGATAATTTAAAGAATTATTTGATCAAATTTTTAAAAAATAAAACAATAAAGATCGAGCTTGGAAGCTTAAATTAACTAATAATCTCATTGAAACTCTTGATTAACCAGCCATGGCTATCAAATGACCAGACATCGAAGGGGTTTTGAAATTAAATTAAAATATCGAAACAAGATAATTTGATCACGCTCTTAAATTAATTCGAGTTAGGCACGATACATTACCTTCTCACGAGATCTTGAAAAGAAAACTAGACCTTGTGTTAGTTAGGCGATACATGAAGATCACATGGAACCTGATTGGATAGAGAAATAGTTAATTTCTTTTGATGAAGATTGCAATAAAAAAAAACAACCCATGAATATCTTGTTATCACATTATAGTATCCATTCCTCTGATTTGCGAATTACGACCAGACTCATCATTACCGGATAAAATATAAACCAAAACTCCCGTTTTGATTTTAAATTAAGGATTTTTTTAGGGGGTGCATTACCCTCCGAAATAACTTTTGCTTTAGTGAAGTTACACCAACAATAATTATCTAAACGACGTGATGTGATGATAAAAAAATTAAAATATATTTTGTAAATCTCGGTTTTAAGTTAAGATATTTTTTTATTTTATAAGAATTTGAGATAATTAAAATTTTATTTTTGCTTAACTAAAAAAAGAGAGTTTACATTACTGGCTGCCAGCCCCGAACTATTTTAAATTAAGAATTTGAGCACGAAAACCAAGTTGTGCAGCTTTGAAATATCTGGAATGTAGTATATATGTGTGGGAAAATAAATAAATAAATAAATTCAACCTCAAAGAACATTTTAGCTGGTTGATCAACTCTGTCTTTCCCTTTAAACTTTAATATTTTTGACCAAAAAGACAATATTCTAGTTGCCACAGGAGTCACATTTAGATTTTCAAAGGAGGAGCTGAAAAATCCCTTCTTTCTATACCGTTTTGCAATTTAAGAAGGCTCCCTTCAATATCCAAATCATCATTTCCACCCGTTTGAATTTATTTTTCTAGAAAAAGGTCCATGCTTGTTTGAAAAATCGCATGCCTATATTGAAATTGGCATGATATTGGCCCCCGTTATTTTCCATGGTCCAAGATCACCTGCCTCGTTCTTTTAAAACTTCAAAATTTGATGCATGGAGTCCAGGTGGGAACCTGAGATTGATCAGGTCAGGTCAAAAGGAGAAATGTTGCCGCTGCCGACCACCGCCATGTCTCAGTTAAATGGCGGGAGCCATGGTTCTCATGGGCTCGCGTGGTTGTAAGGATATCACCCCACAAATAACAATGTATTTATCTTAATCTTGTACGATAATAGTGATTTACTAGTAAGAGTCTAAGATTAAAAAAATTATTATTATTCATGTGGTGTTAATTTCGAATCTTGTGATTACTGATATGATAGTCACTAGAGATTTAATAATCGTTATCTTCAGGGTCCGTAAAATTAATCATTCACATCAAAATTAGAAGATTATGCGGCACATTAGGGAATAAATTAAGCTATAATGCACATTAGAGAATAAATTAAGCTATAATTTATAAATTATCACTAGTTACAAGTACCATTAAATCTTCATGACATGTAGTAATACGGCTGGGCAAAGCATGCACGTGTATTTATGTAGTGTGGATTAAGGTTTGAAGGGGCTGTCTAGGAGAAGGATGACCAGAAGACATACATGTATATGTCAACTAGGTGGAGTGTTCGAGCTTCAAAGAAATCCTATTTCAGTTGAGATAAGCATCGATGATAGTTGAACTGTCAAATCTACACGACCGGGCTCTTCTTCCAGGACACATTCGGTGTTTTAATTTAAGTGATTTTTTACACACACAAAAAAAATGTTTTCATTTTTAAATTATTTTTTTAATATTTTTTGATTATTTAGATATACTAATATCAAAAATAATTTTTTAAAAATAAAAAATATTATTCTAATATATTTCTAAATAAAAATTGCTTTATAAAACAACATCAATCACACTCTCAAACAAACTGATAAATAGTTATTTTTTGTTTTAACATATATATATATATATATTTTTTAATGAAATAATACAATAAAATTTTATAGCAAAATAATATAGTCTGCATATATCATAATTAAAAAATATAATTTTTATAACAAATTCTATTTTTAATTAAATATATATATATTAAAAAACTGTTTAGGAAACGTACTTTTGCTGTGGGCTCTTTTATTTTATTTTTTAATGGATATCAAGAATTGCTCAAAGGCAGTTTTATGCTGGCCGGGACTGATCTATTTTATTTTGGACGCTCGTGTCGTTAATTTACCAAATCGTCCTTCACCATGTTCCTTGATTCCAAATCGAACACCAAGCACCAGTGTGGCCAACCAGCACAGAGGTTGCCATGTCGTTTTTGAAGTTTCATGCGCATAAACTGCATGTAGTTTAGGAGATTGAGGCCCGACTCAAGGCCAGAAATTTCAAGATGCCGATTAAGGATCTGTCTGGGAGTGCGGTTGCGGTAGCTTTTCAAAGTGTTTTTCATGTTAAAATACATCAAAATGATATTTTTTTTAACTTTTTTATAAATTATTTTTGACATCAGCACATCAAAATGATCTAACTATACTAAACCACCGGTTTTTAAAATAAAAATAAAAAATTCATTTTTTTCTCAAATGCCGGTTGCAACGCACTCCCAAACGGGGTCTAAGTTAGCTTCATCTTTTGTAGCTGTCAATTTGGTCCCTGGTTACGGGTGTGTTTGGCATTGCTTTTGCTTTTGCGATTGAGGTTGAAAAAAAGCAGTTTAAAAAAAAACGCTTTTACTGTGATTCAAAATAAGTAGTGAAGTGTTTGGTTAAAACTGTGGTTGAGTTGAAGGTTGAAAAAAAAACAGTTTTGGGTGTTTGGTTACCAAACTTTTCATATTGCTTTTAAGTTGTGAAATTACTTTAAAGGGTATATATATATATATATATATATATATATATATATATAATTTTTTTAAATATTGTAAATTTAATAATTATAATAATATAATGTAATTAATAATTCATGAAAAAACTAATATTATTTTTTATTCTCCCATCAAACTACTTGCAATTTCATCACGAACGAAATCGATACGTGAATGCCTCTGCGATCCCTTGCTATTTGATCGAGGAACAACATATGGTAACAATATCATTACTACCAACATCTGCGATCCAGTTGTAAGGATATAATTCCAATGTCAAATCCAGTTGCAAGTTTTTAATTCATAATCAATCGAAAAATAACAGGGTTGTGGAGTGCAACGAAGTCACGCGTCATTGTTTTTCATCAGAACGGATCTTTATCTATATATATATATATATAAAAAATTAAAAAAAATCGGAATGGGCCTGTCCCAAACTAAATGGGCCGACCCAACCAATGTGGGCCAAAAGGGCCCAACTCTGCTAGACTTGGGCTGGGTCGGGATCAGCCCAGCCCAACAATTCAAATAACGCTCAAAACGCAAAAACGGTGCGTTGCACCCGTTGTTCTCTCAAGAATTTATTCTGCTATGTTACTGTTCACGTGAACAGTAACATGGCCGACTGTGAAGAGAGGGTGAACGACCGATACCTACAGGTAGAGGAGGCCGAGGTGGTTCTTCCTGTGGTGGTGGCGTCTGAAATGGTGGCCTGTGGTGGCCGGAGGCAGCGTTGGAAGGTGGCGGTACTGTTCACCGACCACGACGAGAGCTTCAATGGAGGATACCGACGAGTAGAGGAGGCCGAGGTGGCTCTTCCTGTGGTGGTTTCATCGTAAATGGTGGTTGTGGTGGCCGGAGGCAGCGTTGAAAGCTCTTGGCTTCCATGACTGTTCTGTAGAGAGAGAGAGAGAGAGAGAGAGAGAGCGAGAGAGAGAGAGTCATGCACAGAACATGCAAAATACTAGTTTTTTTTTTAAATTATCGAACATGGATTTGTCAAGGGCAGCTGCATATTCTCACAGTTTTGCATGTAAAATTCTCACAGTTTTGCATTCTCACAGTTTTGCATGTAAAATGGATTTGTATCGTCGTTTCAATAATCACGAATCGCAGATAAAAAAACATCAATTTCCAGCTTTCCATGAATCGGTGTTTTGGACAGAATTTGGTGTGGGTCCCACACAATAAAACTGCTTTTTTTTGTTATCCAAACAACACATTGTGGTGCGATCTGGCAATCGTGGATCGCACCACAATGCCAAACACGCACTACATGGAACAATGCCAAACACGCACTACATGGATGTGGAATTCAAGGTCACGAGGTCTACTTTGCCCCCTGGATAGCTACCCTCCAGCCTTAAGGTGGCACCGGTCCCTGGTTAGCAAGTTTAGTGCCCGTTTGGTAAAGGATTTTCAGAATCCGCGTTTCCAAACATACTCTTCATTCATGTCAAGGTGCTTGTCGACAGCTTGCTGTGTAGCTCAAAACGCTATCTCATCGTGGTCGGCAGTAGCTCTTTTTGCAGATTAACATCACATCATATTCATCTTATATATCTGTGATGATGCAGTAGCTCTTTTTGCAAAGAAACATAGAATTTTCAAAAAGGGAGGCAGCGTAGGAATATTATTAGTAGAACACACAGAAGCAGGAAGCCAAGAATAAGTTACTGGTCCTTAATTTTATTTTCTAAAATTAATCAAGTATCCTAATCTTGATCTTCTTTCCCATGGAAAAGGATCGAATGATTACCAACATGGGAAAGCAAATGATGACCTGAAAAGCAGCTGTGAATCTGTGATAAACAACAGGGTACCACTGAGAAGAAGACCAAGAAAGGAGGGACATGGGGGAGAGATGAGCAAAGGCAAATTATACAATATTTATTTAAATGGGGGCTGTATTCTGCGGTAATGATGGCGATTTGAGAGCGTTTGAAGAGGTGGGACATGGATTCCTTCTCTTTTCCTGCGATTTATCATTGCCCCATGCATGTTTCTTCATGCCTTACTCTCCCCTTCTTTAGGCTTTGAAAAGAATCTTCTCGAAATTTTATATAATTTTTTAATGGAAATAACAATGTTTTTTTTACTAGATTTATCGAATAAGAAAGAAGCGAAAGACAAATAAAAATTAAAATTAAAACAGTTAAAATTCTGTGCAAATTCAAGGTAGCCGGATCTTTATAGAACAAACAAGTGATTTATTTCAAAGCAATTTTTCTCTAGTTTCCTTGGATCTATCATGTCCCTTTTATTATTTTTTCCCACCGACTTCAATTAGAATTGCATCACATTTATTTATCTCTGTTAAATTCGGATTTAATTGTCAGCTAAGTCATGTGAAACGACACCGTTCTTACTCTTTTTACTCCCTGCCAGCTACAGACACCAGTTGTCTTTCATCCACACTCGATCTCCACCCTACACGCTAACCCCTCTCTTTTATGTCTTTGCGGAATAGCTTGTCGGGGAAACCATGTCTCATTTCTTCCACAGTGAGCAGCAGCCGGGCTGTTACAGATGTACTGCATTAGATCACAGGCTAACCCTCATGTTCTAATTCTTCTGTGGGGAAAAGAAACAAAGAAAAGCAAATGGAAATTAAGAGAAGTGGTATCTTAGCAGAGAGATCTCCAAGGCCATATATATATATATATATATATATATATATATATATATATATATATATATATATATATATAATGGTTGAACAAATAATTTCACAAGAATTTGACTTTTAGACCCTTAGTTTCTAATAATGACCCAATCCTTGTTTATTTACATAATGCTAAAACGAGAGTTGGGGGATATAATCGTGTGACTCGGAGACAGGATATCATCGCATGAGCAGGAGCCCTGTCCACATAGATTCGAAACACGCATTGCACATTGCATGCTGTTTACTAAAAATATTGAAGGACGGAGATGATCGTCGACTGCCTGCTCCAAGAGATGAAGGTGAGTAGGCACTTGTGCTGTAAACTTAAAGGCAAACAACATCATTGATTATATCATGTCCGGCAGGCTAATAATTTGAAGTCCTGGGCTGAAACTGTTCATAACATAACTTTCTCAGAGAAGCCAACTAGGGTAATTCTCTCTCTTGTCGGCAGCCTTTTCACTCCCTCTTAATTGCCTGCGTGCTAAATCACAAGCTATCAATTTGCACGGCTTTAGGAACTGGGAATTTCCAAAGATGCACATTTTCATTATCTGGTAAACTTTCTCATGGAAGAAGGAAACCTTCACTTAGTAATCTGATGGTATGATCCATGAAATTACCATCTACTTCGAAGTTGACTTTAAGAACTTGCTAGATGGGGCAGGCGGAACACTTCACCTAAATCAATACATATTTGGTAAATGCCCTATTTTGTGCTTTGGACATCTATCCCATAAAAAAAATAGTTTGTGATTGAAAAATAGGAAGGCAAAATAATTATTAGATTCCTAGTGTTGTCCTTATTCAGTGGCCAGAATAACAAATTTTGTACCCGAGGTATCGTTGGTTGAACATAGCAAACAAACACACACTGTAGACAAGGAATCAGGTTAAAAAAGACAGGTCAAAGGTCTACTGAGAATCCAAAGTCTGCAATCACGCACAAGGGGAGAAATTTCAAAAAATTAATTATGAGAAAATTGGGATCCGTATCTGCTAATTGTCACATAATACACATCCACCACCTATCTTTTACAACCCAAACCAATGTAAGATCTATTCCGCGAACCATCACGCTTGTGGGTGTCAATATACGCTATCCCACACTTCTTTTCTCATTTCCATGATCTATATCACACTCCTCATATCTCCAAAACCAAATGATTACAAAAGGCCTGTGCTTCCAAAGGGGTTATTATTAGTCTCAGGATGTGCAGGAAATGCCCCAAACTCTGTTGTATCACCAAAAGGATTTGTATGGCTCATCATCCCATGTTGCAGCTGTGGCTGTGGCTGTGGCTGTGGCTGCGGCTGTGGTTGTGAAGGTTGATATGGACCAAAAGGATTGTGCAGCTGTTGAGAAATTGCTGCCATTTGGACTGAAGGAGGAGGAGCAATGCTGTTTGACAAAGCAAATGGATCTTGTACCTCAAATGGATTAGGGGCTGGTGCTCCATAAACAGGCTGCTGGGCAGCTCGATATGCTCCTTCATGGTATAAACTGTCCAGAGTGAGCGTGTCCAAGCCACCAGCCTGACATTCATAAGAAATAGAACATGATAGTTGAAGAGAATAACCAGTCGATATGCTTGCTATTCTTAAAACAATTTCAAGTATGTGCACAGATATTGTCAATAACTGAAACAAAAATAGCAAGCATAGTTCCGAAATTGTCATAGCTTCAGTTCCTTGAGATTTAAGATCATTTCATACACAAGGCAGGCTAGAAACATGTCTTTGCCTGAAACACATTACATTATGCAAAACAACCCCAGCAAAAACAAATAAACCTATTTGTCTGCACAAACATTTACACTCGAACAGCATGGGAACACATGCAGCATGTTTAAGTAGCTCCTTTAGCATGGAAAATGAAGCCTTCAAACTCATTGGCTCCTCAATTGCTAAATGATGAAAACTTTATCGAAACTGAAAGAAAAGGGTATGCAGAGAAGTGATCATTTTCTACCTATCAGGTCTAGTACATTTTCCCTCATCAATGCTGAATTATAACGGTTTTTTTGTAACATTAACATTGTCAATATGAGTACCAGCAAATCAACAGAAATATTTATACCAACACGCATTCTCATGATGGCTAACCAACAAAGAGGAAAGACCATGGACAATATATGTACATATGTATGTAAATGAAAAAAAGAAAGAAAAGAAGGCCTACCAATTGCCTCTCATTAGTGGCAGAAATATTGCTGCTTGGAGTGGTAACCAGAGCAAGTTCCCATCCAGTAGGATCAAAATCTTTTGCTTGACCAGCAGCAGAATTAAATGTGGGTGCAGCATCTGTTAGATAAGAGTTGCATATCCCAGGTTAACATACACATGCAAACAAGCCACCAGAAAGGATAAAAGTCGCTCAAATGAAAAAGATTGGGAAAAAAAGGATCAAGTTTGATTACCTGATTCAGATGGGATTATAGCCAGTGCCAAAGCATTGCTTTCCTCAATGGAAGATGCATCAGGAGCTGCAAAATTCAAACCCTAAAAAACACCAGAATGGGAGAAAGGGGGTGTTAAATTATACTTTTGGAAGAAATAGGATTAGTTCTCAGAAATCATCAATCAACATAAAGTTGACTGACAGCTATGAGATTACCAGCAAATCTCCAGTGTCTACGCTGTTCTGAGGAGGGGTTGTAGAAGCAGGAGGAGCAATCTCAACATTGGAGACAGCAACATCATCTGAAGGGGGTGGCTCAGGTTCATCACCGGATGATTTCGCATCTTCTGAAGGACCTTCTTCTGGTCTGTAGGTTAATTGAAGCTGTTTGAAATGATCGAATATTAGTGCTATATCATTTAACCTCTAATAATGATATCCCTTATCAAGGAAGAATGAGTTGACATGCACACCGCACAAAAAAGAGACCAGAAAGCATAACTGATGCAGCACCACACATCCTTTTCTTCCACTAAGCCAAGTCGAGAGCTATTTTCATAATTAGCCAAGCCAAGAACCATTATTCCTTTTATGCAGCAACACCCTTGTTTTGGCCACATGACCCATTCATTTCCTCCCTACTTTGGCTCTTGTAAAACCTCCAAAGAGATTTGAATCATGGGTCGTGGGTGATGTAATTGGGCTTCCATTTCAAACAACCAAACAATAAAGTGAGTTGCTCTCATCTTACCTCCATTGACATTCATTCCACGAATTCACATTTTTTTAAATCCTTTTTTTCTATTATGGCAGGTGCAGCTCATCCAATCATAACATTTTATCTTCAGACATGCTTTCTTTATGAAATGTTCTTTAACAGCCCAGCATTTAAATCCCATATTGAATAACAGGGCCGGTTACATGACAGCTATTCCAACAAAATTCCATTTCACCATAAATGGCATCGACTGATCCATTGCAATCTAAAGGCACTCATCCAACTAATTCTCCATTTATAATTCTGCCTACAGCATAGTATTAAATATCTTGCTCTTCATTGGTAATCAATCCTGGGCACAATAAATTATCAAACCTCAGTATCTCTAAGACCTCTTTTCCACTCTTTTTCCATGATTGACTGAAATCTAGTCGACATACTCATCAAACTTGACCCATTATCCCACCTGACATTCTAACTAAAGAAAAGGCAGCAGATTGATAGCCAAAAATCCTGGGCTTCTGAAGGCTATTCAAATATGAAACTAATAACAATATAACAAAAAGACATTTAATATGAGAACAAATCATAAATTGAAAATGTATTGGACATTCTTGTATAGCAATGGCACTGACCAAAGGCTCGCTTGGAACGGAAACAGCTCTTGGTGCCTCTTTTATGTACTCTTCCATGGTTGTAAGAAAGGATTGTGGAGGCTAAAAAAGGTTGGGACAATAAAGTCATAAACTAATGCAATTGGAAAGGATGAAAAAACTAAAGTGAAAACTCTAAATCTACTTCATAGCATCAAATACCTCTCTCAAAACAGGAAACTGGAAATTCCTAGCAAGTTCCAATCCTTTGCACAGTTCATAGAAATCAGAAAGGTTACCAGCCTGCAAGAATAAACAATTTTTTTCAGCAAAACACCATGTCTAGCAAAAAGAGTTTTAGTTGTTAAGACTTCAGTCCTAAAATGAATGTTACAACAGTAAGGATATGTTACAACAGTAATGAATGTTACAACAATTTTTGGTGTTGATAAAATGAAATAATTGATGGAGAACATGACCTGTTGGCCGGCTCGTTTGTAGATCTCAAGGGCTGTAATAGCTTCATGTCTTGGCATCTCAAAAAACTACAAAAAATGAAAGATCTAATAACAAATGCAGACAAAATCAAATGCTTGCACAGTGATGAAAACTAAGAGCAATAGATTACCTTATCAACAAGATTGATGATCCCATCATTAACAGAACAATATATTTTAAAGCTCTCCTTCAATACCTGAAAATTGCACACACCAAAAAGGTCAGCAACCACTTCAAAATACAAGAAGAGGCATAAATGAAACCTATATCTTTCGCAATTTAAATCCATACTTTTGTCATTCAGTTGGCAGGTCAAAGGACATGGCCATATAAAGAGAGAATTCATGTAGCATTGCTGCAGTATAATACTAGGATGTATTTAAAGTAGCAATTAAGAAGATGAGGGGAATAATTGATGCGGTGACTTTTGTGCAGAGGCAAGCCCGAAAAAGAAGAATCAGATAGAGCTACCTGAATTTTCTGCGACTTTTTTATTGCTATACAATTTAAGAACAGCTTGCGAACTTCATACACCTAAAGCAATTAACACCGTATATATACAGAAAGGGCAAAATGGAAAATACAGAAACAATATTCTTGTGCAGACAAGAATTACAGAAGAGAGAGGCAGGCTTACCAGAGCCAGAGCATACTGTATAACATAATTTCCAACTGCCGCACCTTCTGCCTATAAAAGAAATTTACATCAATTTTTGTTCTACTTAACTTTGCAGAGTGTTCATACAGCAATTTACCAATGGATAGAAGTTCTATACCCGACAGCCAACAAGACGATACAACAGCTGCTGTAAGGCAGGCAACTGTTCCAACAGTTCTTCACTGTCCAAGTCCCTAGTCCGGCTGTAGCCCTGCTTAAAATAGGCAAAAAACAATTAAATGTAATTAAATATCAATGACAGCCAGTTTCAACCAAATATTTCAGCAAGTCAATAACAAAATCAACAAGATTCCACATCAGCTTTAAGAATTTGCTCCTGCTTGCATATTCTTGTGGATAAGATCTGAGTTTAGTAAATGAAATTCAAAAATACATCAAAGCCAACAAACTAAAAGAAAAAGAAAAAGAAGAGCAAGCTTACATTTATGAAGTCCCTAGATGTTAATCAATCACAATCAATTTTAAAAATAGAAAGTCATCCAATCATAAACCAGACCATGATAGGACAAGTTCACAAGACCCTTTGTGAAGGCCTTCTGATCTTGATCATAATGTAGTACCACTTTTTAACTATATCACATACTCCAGTCTCATCAATGATTCCTAAACAAATAACGTGCAGGAGTTATTTTGCAACCAAAGGAACCACAAATCTGGTGTTTCCAAGTTGAAAAAATACAAAAGATCCGACAGGTTGGGACAACCATGTTCTAAACCTTCACTGGCTTCTTCTGTTCAAGTCTTCTAAGCTTAGTCTTTCTAGAACCTTGTACTCTGAAATTGGAGGCAGAGTGCATCCTTTTATTTTCTCATAATTATGAATTTGATAAGACCTTTCAATTAGTAGCATTAGGGCTTGATTGGTATTGTTGTACCATACTATCTTGTGCCATGCTGTGCTGCATTGTGAGGTGAAAGTAGCATCAGATAATCTCTAGATTGGGCATGGTTCAAATTTCAATGGGAATCACTGCATGTTATGTCACAATAAAAGCCAAAATCGTGGAAGGTTCAAGGTAAAAGAAAACATTTGCTCCCTTCATGAAAAAAAGGTGGGCATTTAACCATTTGATCAGTCCATGTAGTAGTGGTCGACATTTCATAAGGAGTCTCCTTTCACTGTAGTGCTTTGAGGGCTTTAGACACGGTAATTCTTTTGAGGATCTTGAAAGATATTATTAATTTTCATCAAAATAACCAAGAGTATTTTAAGAAAGGTAAGAGTAAAAGATGATGGTAAAATCAACAGATACTGAGGGAAAATTACAATAAGCTCCATCCTAGCAGCACTAATGCATAAAACTAATAGTACTTTGTTCTGAAGGAAGGAAGAGCATGACTTCTGCAGTTATGCACACATTTTAATGAGATTGCAACTCTTTTTTAAGTAACAAAAAAATAATAAAAGCTGCTGAATTGAGAAAGAGAAATTAATAGATGATGTTATTTTCAATAACTAAAGCATTTTGTTGTCTTCTATGTTCTGATATTTCCTCCTTTTATTACAAAAATCAGAATCACTAATCCTAGGAAGTTACCTTATCTGGTCCTTGGCCAGGTCTTGGAAGACGCTCTGCTTCAATGTCATACTTAAGAATTTTGAAGCACTCAAGCCGTTCCTCCAAAAAAAGTGCATATGTACGCACCCAAGCAGAGCAATCCCAAGCTGAAGAAGAAGAAATATAATGTAAAAAATAGAACTAGAAATGTACTCAGTTCATGAAGAGCAGTTAGAAGCCACCGCTTGTGGCCTGAGAACAAGAGAGAGAGAAAGCAGTATCGAGTTACCAATAGGACTTGAATCATCCTTGAAATTAGAAAGTTGGAGGATGTGTCCTCTCTGAGAGAAATTCAGAAGTTCTTCTCTGAAAGTAGGATCGCCCTCTCTTAATAATCTATGGATCACAATCAGTATTTTCAAAGCTACCTATTAAAAATGCACCAGTAAAAAGCATGATATAAGCATCTTCACCAAAAAAAAAGAAGGGGGTAACAACAAATTTTAAACAACCACAATTCCAAGAACTTTGCAACAGCAAAAACTTTCAACGTCGAAGTTAGATAAGTCAAATAAGAAAAAACTGGAAATTATGTTGCATGGGATACAAATGTACACATAACATGAAAATCTGAAAACAATATAGTTAGGTAGCTTTGTGAAACCCAGAAAACACCAAAGTAAAGAAAAGCAAAAAATGCAAATAAATTACAAATAGCGAAACACAAGGGTAAATGCATAGTGAACTTCTACGAATTTGATATTTGAGTGCTGTAAAGCTGGTACAGTAAAGCTGGTACAGTAAAGCAACTACGAAATCTTACTATCAATAAATAAATGGTAATGCTACTGCCCTGTGTAAATTGCAGTATGTATGAAGAGAACAGCGACCTAAACTAACAGTTTCTTATTAGAAAAACAGTAACTTTAAAATACTCCACGAACAGGAACGTTGCTGCATTGGATCGACAAATGCACATATCGATCAAACCCCAATTCATGAAAGAAAAAAATCAATGACTGAATGGATTAAGTCGAAATCTATACCGTCCAACTATGGGTTTTGGCCAATCGGCGGGAAAGAGCATGAATGCAATAAGCAACATCAGCACGAGGCCGAATCGTTGAAGTGGCAAGGAAGATTTCTGTAACAAATAAATCACATAAAAAATAATTATCTGGAAAAAAAACACAAAACTGGAAGAGCCCATTGAATTAAAATCGAAGAGGGAGAGAGAGAGAGAGTACTGACTTCTAAGATGACGCTCTTTAGGAGGACACTCGACGTGGTTAGTTGCCTTGACCACGGCCACATCCAATTCCTAATTATTATTTTTTAAAAATGAAATGAAATCCATCAATCAATCTAAAAATAGAGAGAGAGAGAGAAATTCGATTAGATCTCTAATAAAAAAAGAAGAGAAAGAGAGACGGACCGCATAATCACTATTGACATGAGCAAGGCCGACTTTGGTTGAATCTTTAAGAGCGCCATAGGCTTTTCGCCATGTCTGAAGTGTACCCATTATTTTCTTTTACCTATTTAAATTTAAAATAGAGACCGATCAGATCTCCTTCTCTCTCTGTATCCAATCTAGCAATGATATTGGGACGTGGTGGTTTTGCCTTATTTCTCTCCTCTTTTTTTATTTTCTGGAAGGGAGGGGAGGGGAGAGAGAGAGAGAGTTTGGGTGTGGAATTGATCAAAGAGAGATTGGAGAGAGAAAGCCAGAGGAGAACTCTGCGCTGCGGGATGAAGGGATGCGCTGGGTTTTTTTTCCCTCTGTTTTTTGGGGTTCGATGAGTTATTTTTTAATAATAAAAATATAAGCTTTCCGACCGGTGGCTGGTTGGTTCTTGGCGGGGCCCTCGTTTCGGTTCACGGTGCACTCTCGTACTGTTTATTATTATTTTTAAAGATTATTTGTTTTTAAAATATTCTTTTACTTGAAATATATCAAAACACAAAACATATATGGTCTCGTACCTAAATTTAAAAAGCTCCCAGTCAAGTCACTCCAATAAAAAGAAAAGTATATAATGGTGAGAATATGCAGGAGATTCAAAGTAAAGTATACAGCGAGAATGTAATTGGTTAAGAAAATAGCATCAACTTGGAGGTTGCTCATGATTTGCAACGCATGGCAGGAAATAATAGCCAATGGCAGATTTACACGTAAGAACATTAGGGAGAGAAAATGATAATTAATGCATTGAGTACAAGAGAAGAAAGAAAGTACCAAAAAGAAAACCATTTCTTTTTCGAGAAATAAAGCACCTTTGTATCTAGAAGCAAATTAATGGCGGGAGAAATGACTCCGTCGTCGAAAAGAAAAAACTGACAGAAAAGAAAATAGGGGGGGGGGGGGGGGGGGGTCAAATACTCTGTTGAGTGGTTTGACCTCATGACATTATTATTTTTCAAATAAGGTGTTCCATATGATTCATAATAAAAAATTTAAATTGTGATGCAAGTTTTTTTTTTCCTAGTAGTTTTTATTTAAAATACTTTTTAGATTTGTTTTTTATTTTTAATATTAATATATTAAAATTATAGAGAATATTATTTTATTATCTTTTTTAAAAATACCAATTAAAAAGTTGGTAAAAAGGAGATTAAAGGGGTCGACTTTTCAGGCCTCTAATGGGCGGTATTTGTCCCTATCATCCATTTAAAAATACAGTGTCTTCGTTTTGTCTGGACAGATAACCTAATAATTGTGTTTTTATCTGTCATTATTTTTAAAATAATTTTTATTCATAAATATATTTATATAATATTTTTTATTTTTTTAAAAAGTATTTTAAATTTTTGATTATATTTTTAAAGCACCGTTACAACAAACACTTACATCCCTATGGTGTAATAGCAGCACTTTACAAAAACAATTACGAAGAGAGCTGGATCGTAGCGAAATCAATCAGGGAATAAACCTTATTTCTTGGAATAAATAATTCACTTTCATTCTTCAATAAATATTTGTAACCTAGAGAGTAGAGATGCAACCTTGTTTCTATCTTCATAGTATCATATCCCATGTATGCACGTAAATCTGGCACTCGACTTTGTTGTTTATTGATATCAAAATAGCAAAAACTTTATCATAAGCGGGAAAAACAAATATCAATAGTAAACAATTTATTTTTGACGTTTTTAAAGTAATTTCAATTATTTATTTAAATTATTCTAGAAAGTTTTAGAGAATGGAGTTGTTAGAGAATAATATAAATCATATTACAAGTTTTAGTTTTTAGGTGGGATGATTCCTTAACATGGTATCAGAGCCTTATTGACCAAGCGGTCACGAGTTCAAGTCTCACCACCCTCATTCTATTTGATAAAAAACAAGCACAATATAATGTGGGCCTATGCAAATTTTAAGCCTAAAGGACTTTCACTTGAGGGGGGGTTAAAGAATAATATAAATCATATTATGGGGTCTTACCTACAAGCTTAAGTTTTTAGGTGAGATGGTTCCTTAATAGGAGTATTGATTTAAATTGATATCTATACTGGCAGGAAGGGCTGCCAACCCATAAGTTGGAAGGTTTGTGGACAACTCGGCTAAACTCTCATGCTAATACAGCAAGCATCGTGCTCTCAGCTGGTATTTTTACATGAGCAGATCATCAAGAAATTGTGAGCTGAAAGGTAGCTTTATAACTCCAGAAGCCACAAAGACCATAAAAATATAAATTGGTAGAGCCCACTTAAAAGAGAACATTAAAATCCTTTTACCTGCAAAAGAATAGCACAAGACAGCATCAGGCCAATCACATTATGTTTTTGATTCAGTAGCAAATGGAAGCCAGATTCTTGGTGGAAAAAACACAGACATTTGTTACCAGGCAAACTGTCATATGCTTCAAGATTAAATAAGATAGAAAGAACAGTTTATCTCAACTTAATATGTCATGCTTGTCATATAACTAATTTGTTTTTGATCGACTCCATTGTTTATAGAATCAGATGCAGGTGAAACACTGGGTGTATTTATCAAGGAAAGCACTCCAGTTAAATCCCAAAAGAGTTGAAATGGAAATGGAAGGGAGGAAAGAGAAACAGAAGCTGATGAATCTATCTAAAAGTTGATCAGACCATGTCCAGTGATCATACAGTTTGAAAGGTACAGCTATTCGCAAGCAATGAAAATAAATCCAGGAGAAAGTACCAATTTACATCAAACCCTACTGCATTGTTCACCTGGCAAGCTCAAAGATTCAGCTGGCGATAATCTCTTCAGCTTATAAGGTGTCTGGGGTGATTTTGTTGGTTGAACCAACGTATAAAACGAGTATATAAATGAAAAACTAATTACTAGACATGATATTCTATCGTGTTTCTAACAGCAGAAAAGTGTGAAAGAATAATTTTGCAGACTTGAAATAAGCCTGACACGGTTTCATATTTTGGAAGCTAATCCATTGCGGGTAACGAAGGTATCCGGAGTTATTTGAGCATCCAAGCAAACCATTCCATTGGTATTTGCATTTCTTCCAGTCCAACAAGACACCAATATCAATCAATCAGCTTCAGGATGGCCAAGAAAAGAGGTTTTTGTTGTGTGATTCAAAGTCAATGACCATGAAAAGAGGTTGCCGATTCAAAGTCAATGGCCAAGAAAAGAAGTTGCTGTGCGATTCAAAGCAATGCTAAGTAGGCTCAAAATATATGGTATGCTGTGAAACTGACAAAATCTGGAAGAATAGTTACTTTTTAATTGATTTCAATTATATGAAACATGGGATAGCCAATTGGTTCAATTCCAGATAAAACAAATCAACAAGGAAAACGACTATGAACCCTCCCTCAATCTGAAAACACATGATTTTTTTCTGATTGCCATCTGATCAATAGCAAATTATATCCCGTTTGTTGCTTGAAGTGTCCAAACCTTAAGTTATCTTGATCAAGAATCACATATAGAGAACTCATAGAAGGACAAGGTTCCCTCATTTCTTAGATCATAAAATATTAGAAAGAAAATTAAATCTAACAAGAAAAGAAGTACCATTGGAACGAAATCCTCCTTCAGTTTTGGTGATAACCCACTCTCCAGTCTCTCGAAGCTTCTTCTCCACTGGTCCCTCCTCCATAAATCCAGACACCTTCTTCTTCTTTTTCTTCTCCTTCTCCTTCTCTTGGTCACTAATTACCAAAACATAAGAAATGGGTACACGAAAAAAGCAAACCCATCAATACGTCATCCATAGAAAGAAGAAAGTAAAGAGACATTAGTGTTGAGAAGGGGACATACATGGGCTTCTCATAGTCACGATAACTGCCAGCACCAACGGCACGTTCAATACGCATAAGATCGAGCTGTTGCTGTAGTTTATTTTGGACATTTTTCTTTCTTGGTGGTTGCAGAGTAGTGGTGCTTTTGGTTGTGGCGCTTCTTGTTGTGGGAACTGGAAGTGAAGGAGGCTTAGGATCAGTGTTGGATTGTGGAGATGGAGAGTTTGTATTGCTGGGAAGAGAAGCAGATACTGCAAGTGTTCTGGTTATGGAGTGGCAGGATAAGCAAGCTATGCCCATGGTGATTTTACGTCTCTGTTTGATCCTCGATGTCTGGCTCTGTTTTCTGGTTATCTGTTAGAGATAAACAAAATTTCAAAATTAATTTATAGGTATTTTATATGCCATACTCGACGTTTCTTCAATACGTTCAGTAATTTATGCATCTATTATAAATATATCATTTCTTTATTTGTTTCTCTTGTCCGTAATTTTCTTTTTAATTTATTTAAACTTTAAAAATAGGTCCTTGTTGAGCCTGGGACTAGTAGGGAAGTGGGCTTGTCTTTTTCTTTTTTTGCTACAGTGGAAATATCTTCCCCTCTTATCCGGATTATAAACAAAATGCTGAAGCGCAGGGTTTTAATACAAAGGTAGACCTGCAAAATGGGAGGTTAAGGAGATCAAGTTAAGTCAAAGCTGTCAATTTTGTTTCTTATTGTTATCGAATGTTTTGATTTCCAAGTATTTCAGTGTGTTATTTTGAGATTATATTATTTATGCATGTCTATATATAATTAAATATATTAATTTTAAAAAATAAAATTATTTGGAATTGTACAATTTAATCTAAAAAAACACAATAAAATTATTTTTCTGAACAAAATTATGAGCATGTATAATATTACAAGAATATCATCATGAATTTCATTATTACATTCTCTGATTGCTCTGAAATTTTAACATAATATATATAAATATATCAAGAGACTCCTCATAAAATTTTATCTCAATCTAACGATCAGATTAAGAAATATGATTATTGTAAAATTATTCATTATTTTAAAAAAATACTATTTGACCTAAACAAAACGGATGAAATTACCAGAATGGGACAAAATTTTAAACAGGATAAAAACTCTACCGTTTTATCTTGTTTTTTTAATTAATACGAAACATTTCGACCAAAACAAAACAAAAGTGACAACATTGAGTTAAACTATACTAGGAATAAAGGCATGATATCTCCAAAGCTTAACGAGGTCCATCGAAGAAATGGCATCTTTGTAGATTCATAAATTTCATTAGGTGATTCTACAATGGGGGTCAAATTTTATCAACACTCCTTTATGTATTCAATTCTTTGCTGCCGTCTACCGGTAACCATGGACTTCAGATTTTAGTCTAATCATGTAGGTAAGTTCCTCAGCAAACGCAAAGCTCGTTTCCATTGAGACCTCTCAGACATAATAATTTTTCTCAAGGCTGGCACTGCCCCGGCAGCTATAAACGCAGCATGGTTTTCGCTGTCCATGCTCAGATTATATAGTATCGATAAGGCTGCTTCGACGGCATTCTCACTTCCTCCCTCTATTAGTTTCACCAGTAGAAATATTCCTCCTTCAGAAGCGACAGTTCGAGTGGCGTCTACCATTCCCTCGGAAATTATCCTGTTGAGTTCTACAACTGCAGCTTCCTGTGCTTCTAGAGAGAAAGCAGATCTGATTTGCTCTATTAGTCTCGGTATCTTCTCGTAGAGGGTAACTTCCATGTTGATTGGATTCTCGAATTCCAGGATGGAAATGGGACCGTACAAAGAGTCGATTTTAACGAGACAAGCAGCAACCCAATCTTTGTACTGAAGAGGGATGTTTGATTTCAGGATTTTATGGAGCAATTTAGTGAAATGGGCAGAGTTTATAGTGCGTCGAAACTGCTCCAGATCAAGAAGTTTTGTGAGTAACCGAGAAGCTGCAGATACAGCAAGACCAACTTCTTCAACTTGAATGGCGAGCAGCTGGCTCTTAACATCAGATTCCAATTCTGCAAAAATAAAATAACACAAAAATTATCATTATCTGAAACATTACGATCAATGACAAATTACACGGCATACAGCAAAGTAAAAAACAAAATGTGATCCATAACAATCAAAATGCGTCAATATAGTTAAGAGTTTCAATTAAACACATTTTTTGTTACAAAAGAAACCAAGATTGTTTTGTAAACTCCCCCATATTTGGCAAGGTTCATACAAAATTTGGAATGTTTCTGAAATTAAATGAGAAAAGAAAGAAAAAACTCAGAAGGTATGTACAATTTGACTTACTTTTACATTAATAGTGACATTATTTTCAGCAGCTCATTTGTGCCTAACATTATAATTTGGGGAAAGTAGCTGCTTAAGGAAATAGTAGGTCATTCTTAAAAACAAAATTGCCAATATTAACTAAACTCTAGAATCCACTGAACACAATAAGAACAAGATTAATCGCCAACGCAAAAGTTGCATAGGTCGTTTGGATTTGCATTGTGGGAAGAGGCAGGAAAATCAAAGCAGAACACCAACCAAAAGATGTTAAATTCAGGTTTTAATATCTTGAAAAGTTTCAATCAAAACAAGATGCTATGCACACCTTGCACCAATTTGCAGGTTTCAAGAAATGTTTAAGAAAAAACATATTTCAATAAAACTTTGTTTCTATTGCAGAAACAATGATCTCACATACCATTCAATTCTACTTGTTGGAAGATAGCAAGCAGACCAGATTCGATATCCGCTGAGATGGTTTTGTCTATGACTGAGTCACTGGTTGCCACAAACTCAAGGATAGAAGCTACTTTTCTTTGTATCTCTAAGGATGGATGCTTTAGCATATCAACTAGGCGAGCAACAACATCGAAGGCCAACACATCTTGTCTGCCAGATGTGAAGGTAAACACAAGTATAAGTGTACTGAATGGTCATGCATGTAGTTAATCACATGATAGATCACTGCACTTGGCTCAACAAATGCATGAATTGTAGACCATTCACGGAAATCAAAATCCTATTTCCAGTCAATTAAAAAAATTAATCTTATTTCCAGTTGGCAACCTGTCCGGATATCATCTCTAAGGCTGACCTATTATGTCAATTGCTGTTATATTTCCCAGGACAAATAAAGTGGCTCAGGTATAAATACTTGAAAAGTCCGCATTTTTTTGTAGAAGCTCCACCTAAGTATAGCTCTCATTGACAGTTATGCTATCAAACAACAATGCACAACGTCAAGCATTTCAGAAGGCTGGAACTAAATAATAAGAGACATTCGTAAAGCAAGTGGCTACAGTTTTATAACTCCCCACAAAGAATGTCCGTGATCTGTATGCTGTGACAATGCAACAGTTTTCTAACTTCCCACAGAAAATGTCCATGATTCATACGCCATGACAGTGGAAGAAAAGAGATTACAAGTTTGGTCTTATGAGCACTTCAGATTGTAAAGGATGTTTATAACAATTGAGAACTTCTTTCCGTCTCAAGAATATTTTGGAAAAAGCAAGAAAAACATTGGAGTAAATTTCAACCATAAAAATTAGCATGCTGAATTAATCTTGTGCAAAGTCACTCAACAATGAGTAATGGGGACAAGCTTGCATTCTGCATGCCATTTCCACCAAGAAATTGGTAACCGTTACAGCTTTGTGCACTCTACAGCAATGAACTGTGTTCATTACCCAAATAAAACATTTTTGTAAGGACAAGCAAGAAATGAATGATGAAGAAAAGACAATGTTGATTTTTGGAAGAGCATACAAAAAACAGAAAAGAAAAGAAAAGGATTACCTTGTATTTTGTTTTGACTTTGGCATTTCATAAACTTTTCTAGTTGATCCAGTAGGATCATCATCGCCTCTTGCTGCATCCAATTCCTTTTTAAATCCATTAACTGGTCCACCATAAAACTGCAATGCATTAAGAAACCTGGTAAGCAAATGGAGAAATATAAAAAGCTTTCACAATACGTTGCAAGAAGCAAGCAACTGACCTTTGATTTCATTTTTCTATTAGGGTCTAAGATTCGAGCCAGTAAATTCAAGGTCTGCATCACAGCATGTTTCACACCCAAAATAAGCAAATCATAATGATATACAAGAAATATGGGGGCAATAATAAAATTAATATATATAGCTACCTTTTCCATCATGCCTTCAGACATCTCTAAGTTCTTTAACATTTTAGTCAAGGGAGCTATAACACCTTCTGCTTCAATTGTCTGACAAACCGCATTGCTGAATCAAAAAGATTCACATACAAAAATATGTGAAGTTGCGTGGACCAAGAAGATGACAATAGGCATTAAATGTAAGATGTGAAAAAAAAAATTGAAGTTGACATTGAGGATTTCCAGCTTGGAGCTTGAAATTTACTTCACTTGAAAAAGAGTTTGTTCTGACTTCCTAACCAGGCATACTAAACCCTGGACTAGACCAGATGACCATGCTGTTCAGACTTAACAGGTCTTAGTTCTATATTTTTTAGCACCAATGTTTAATCTCTGTTTTGATATCAAATTGCCAAACTTCCGACATAGTTCAACTCAGTTTTACCAGTTCTCAGTCCAACTGGTGAAGTGAAAAAACTGTTTTCTTACGACTCTAAAGATCAGAAAACTATGGTATACTGCAATCCAACCAAGTGATTAGGGAATAACATGCTGTTATATGTATTAAAGGCTTATACGGACAGTTCAAAGGATTTCTCAACCCTTTGGTTTTCTATGAAACAACAACTGCCATGTTCTCCCTGCCATAGTTAGAGATTTTATGGAATATGTAAGCTGCCCGCAATCTTTCTATTTATTACACCTAGCACCAGAAATTAAGAAAGAGTATGACTAAAACATGATGATAATGTCAAACCCATCTAGATATTGACCTTGCCAATTGTCTGACCTTTGACCTAATGATTCATGTGGAGCAATAGCATTGTCAGAGAACAAAAATGTTAGTTTAACGTTATCAGGGATGCGGACACAGGTTCAAAACATGGGAGATAATGACAGCACCTGATAGATAACCTCTCCAAAGCACCAACAGCAGCAAATATGATAGCATCACTGTTATGGTCCAAGAGCTGAATTAAATTCTTGACTGCCCCAGCTTCCTTAAATGAATTTCGCAAATGTTCATTAATAGATGCACGAGCAATTGACTCTGCAGCTCTGCAAATGGACAACTCATCTTCAAGTTCAAGAATTAACACCAATCTGGCCACACCATCCATCCATGGCAAAAGTGTAAATTGCTTATTTTTAGATAATTCACTTTGAGGCAATTTTGTGTCTTCCACTTCTATAGCCCCACTACGAGCAAGAAATTGTTGCTTAGACCGTCCAATTATTGCATTCATCTTAGCTTCCTCGAGGTTTGCATTCTTGTCATCAATATTTAATCCGAGGAGCAATTCAGAAGCACCAAACCTGGAAGGACCTTTAGAAGTACGTTCAATTTTTGAACCGTCAGGTAAGCTTGGCCATGAATGCAAAGATGGAGTAAGGGATCTATATGGAGCTATGCCAATTAATGGTACAGGCACTAGACCTTCCTCTATGACAAGGATTCTATAGTATTCATTCTTAGAAAGTTCCACGAGAGCATTTCTTGCTTCCTTCCTAATGACTTTGGATTCTTCTTCAACAGCAGATTTTAAGAAATTCGCCTGCAGTCAATCCAAAGGAGATTAGACTTCTTAGAATACAGGAAGCAAGCCTCAAATGAAGGGTACACTAGGATGTACTTTTAAGGTTGAACTGCACCATAAAAGGCTTTTATATTACAGGGTTTCTTCATAACTTCACGCTTGACAGAAATAAGACACAGGAAATCCACCTATGCACATCAAACTTTGGAAAATGCAAATGTCTTCATTGATGTGCAACAAACTCATAAGAGCAGCACCATGAGGAAAAGAGCCTATGTGAAACTTCTCAAAAGTCAAGCACATTTGAGAAACGTAGTTTTCTTCTGGAGGGGATTCAACTTTAATAAAATTGAATTGGTCAAGAAGATGACATGAAAAGTCTCTCCCATTTAGATCCGCACAAAATGCTTCAATGTATCAGGACTAACCCAACTAGATGACCACCACTGACTTTTCTAGGTTATGTTGAACAAGGGGGGAAAACTACAATCATCACATAGTCGAACATTTAACCAAAAGAAAATAGATCAACTATTTTTTATTGTTGCCCACTCAAAAAATATCCATTTCAAACTAATAAAAAGAAATGCAAATTAACCAAGTGAGAGAGCCAGCCACATCCATTTTCAAACTTTTTACAGTTTTAGAAGCTTTCCATTTTAAAAGGTAAATCACAACAGTTCAGTGACATTAACCAACACCAAATAAAACTTTTATTCTGCCTGGTTAAAAATACCACAGAACTCTCACCAACTTAGGAATAACGCCTGCTTCAACCATGATGGTGTGGTTCGAATGTGTCAATGTCAAATTTGCTAATACTCCTGCTGCTGCTTCCTTCACTCTCAGGTCCTCGTCTTCCAGGGACTTAATCAGTAAAGGAAGGATATCAGGGTTAGCAATTTTCACACTGAGCTTCTCATCCACAGACAAGTTCCAAAGAGTACATAAAATTAGCTCCATAACCTGAAATACGTTTACACTCTACCTCAACGATCCAATTTCCAACAACAAAAGGTAAGACGAGAGAATTTCATTTTATGAAAATAAAATTCTGATACCTCAGGAGTCAAAGAAAGTCGATTGAGCAGACCCGTTATCTCTTCTATTGCTCCACTTTCTGCTACCACGTCTCTGTATACATTAACTGAAGATATTGATCGCAGGAGGCCAGCAGCTGCTTCACATGCAGAACTAGATTCAGACTGAAGAAGGTTTACAGTGAGATTGATGCATCCCTGAAACTGCATGATGTTATCAATGCACTTCTTTCCCCCGAGCGAATACTGCCATAGTGCCACTATCGCCTGTTCTCTATCAAGAGGATCGTTATCTAGCCCAAGCATCCGAACAAACAAGGCCACGTAGCTATCACCGAAACTACCTTTTGTTTCCTCAATATTCTGAAAATAGAGAAAAGATGCATCACTGTTTAAGCATAAAATGAGGAACTTTGTCATCCCCTGATTATTATAACCAAGTGCTGGTTTATTATGATGCCACTCAATCAAGCCCAAGGGTTTCCACGAAGAAAATACAATAGAAACATAATAAAAGAATTGCTTCTAAAGAAACTACAAGAATCACAGATGGCTTCTTCGGAAACTTCAGCTGGTTAAAGGGAAAGGTAAATGCCAAGGAATTTATCGTAAAACACTACTGATAAGGGCTCCCTATTTTTATTTTTTTTCCTTGGCTGCACGCTTTCACATACTTGATAGAATCAAAATGAAAAACAAATAGAAACCTATAAATTCTAGGCCAAAACTCCAAGATGCTGTCACCATTCATCATAAGCAAGAAAAACAATAAAGTAACACCATCAACATATCTGCTTGCTCAGCCTAAATAAACATCAAGAAACCATTGCTTGGAAAAGCTTCTTCAATCAGTATACATGATACATTGGCAATAAGCAGAGAGTGAGAACCAAACTTGGAAAACAAAAGGCAGCTTAGGAATCACAGAACTAGCCTTTTTTTGTGGACTGGCATCAATGGCACCACTTCCACCGCCATCACCACAGACCCTGGTAAGCACTGTACGGTCGGAGCACAATTTGGGGTTGGAATTGGAGTTTTTAATGTTAATATGAAATGGGGAATAGAGTGATGATTTTCTTCTCGTGGGTCTGGTAACTTCCAAGAGGGTATTGAAGGGAGTGTAGAGGAGAGTAGGGAAGCTGAGATTGAGCCGAGCTGAGATTGTTGAAGCCATCATTTTTTTCCGGCTAAACTGTAAAAGGAAAGGAAAAAAAATCGGAGAGATGATAGTTTTGAGAGGTTTAAGGGCTTATGTTGTCTGTATCTTTACGGGGTTTGAGTTTCTTCATTCAATCTTGAGAGAGAGCGAGAGCGAGAGAGAATCGTCCCATGCTCCCACAAGAGTGGCAAGCAAAGAAAAAGTGGTGGTAGATTTCTTCTCAGAATTCAGAGAATCGCCTATTTTTTCCATTTTATTTTATAAATAAAATCTTATTAAATAGAGTGGAGATTAAAAGTAAATTAGTACGAGAAAATGTGTTTCATATAACTTTTAATATATCAGAGGTATCAAGACCTTTAAGTATTATAATTTATTTTATTTTTATTAATGATAAGGAATAACCCATCCCTTTTAGACAACACGAGTCGATTTGCCCGCTCCGCTAGGCTTTTTATCTATGTAGAAAATTGATTGAGTTTATAAATATTGTATTTTTTTATTTTAATATTTCATGAGTAAAATTTTAATTGATAAAATCTGTTAGAAACAGGTGTTTTTTCAACTAAAAAATGATTGAATATTGCTACAACTAAAACTCTTTTGATAAAATCCGTTAGAAATGATTTTTTTTATATGAAGGAAATTGATTGTAAAATTTATTGCTCATATTATGATATTAAAAATATTTTAGAATAATAATAAATAGGTCTCACATATTTATAAGAAAAATATAATCATTATTATTATTATTTTGAATGTCTTATCTATAATAATAAATTTCAACACCTAATAATATTAAAAAAATAAAACACTAAATAAATGAAAAAAAAATTAATAAATATTAATAGATTTAAAAAAAATGAAATGAAGAATAAAAAAAAAGAGAAAATAGAAGATATCATTTTTGAAATGACTACCAACAAAATTAAAATGTAAACATAAAAGAAAATAACTTTAAAAACAGTAGAAATAATAAAAATTGTTGAGACCATAATTATTGTTAGAGAAAAAATTTCCATCAATTTTTTTATTTTTATAATATTATATTAAAAGTATTTCAGAACAATGATATTATTGTTTTCTTACAAAAACCAATATATGTATTCATAAATAATTAGTCTAACATATTTAAAAGAAAATAAAACTTACAAATAATAATTATCATTATTTTGAATGTTTTATCTATAATAATTAGAAAATTCAATACCTAATAATATTAACAAAAAATAAATATGATTATATTTAAAGAAATTATTTAACTTGAAGAATAAAAAAAAGAGAAATAATAACAAATATTATTTTTAAAATGATTACCAACACAATTTAAAATTTAAAAATGAAAAAAAATCTTAATAAGAGAGGAATAAAAAAATAGAAACAAAAACTAAGAGCATGTATATATATGGACAGAAATAAGAATTATGTAAGAAATATAAAAAAGGAATTTTTTTTCAAATGGTAATGAACAATGAAAATCACAATTGAAATAATTTTGTTTTTCTTTTTTATTGATTTTTCAAGTCAAATAAATTTTTCAAATCTAATAATATTTATTGTTTTTTTTCATTCATTTTAATTTGTTTTTTTAAAAAAATATTATTAGATGTTGAAATTTCTAATTATTGTAGATAAGGCATTGAAAATAATAACAATAATAATTCGTAAGTTTTTTTCTTTATAAATATGTTACACTAATTATATATTTTGCTATTTATTTCATATTAGTGCATTTAAAATAATGATAATAACTATTTGTGATTTTTTCTCTGATAAATATGTTAGACTAATTATATATTTTGCTATTTATTTAATATCAACACCTTATATATATATATATATATATATATATATATATATATATATATATATATATATATATATATATATATATATATTCATCACTTTTTGGAATTGCGATCTCTTTTAGGTATTCCAGAAAATAACAATAATTATCGTGGTGCGCGTAAGCTGACCCGGACACCTCGGTCAAGGAAAAAAATGTATAAGTGGCAAATCAAAATAGGAATAAAAAAAATTAAAAAAAAAAAAAGTGAATCCGGAGATTAGTCGTGGTGCACGTAAGTTGGCCTGGACACCTCAGTTATCAAAAAAAAATTCTTGTTTTTTGTAAAACAAAAAACAACAACTAGCTAGTAAAAAAAAAAATCAATTTTTTAACATAAAAACCTTTTTTTTAAAAAAAAAAAAAACAAATCAGATTTGAAAAAAAAAACTATTAGTTATTAAGAAAAAAAAATTTAAACAAAAAAAAACCCTTTTTGAAAAAACTAAAAAAAATAGTTATTAAAAACAGAAAATATTGTTTTTTGTAAAAAAATAAAAAAACAACCCGTTATGAAAAAAAAATCATTTGTTTTTAACAAAAAAAACATTTTTTAAAAAAAAACAAACAGTTCTTTAAAAAAAATCAAATTTGTAAAAAGAAAAAACAACAACCAGTTATTAAAAAAAAAACATTTTTTTTTAAAAAAACACATTTTTTAACAAAAAAAATAGTTTTAAAAAAAAAAGAAAGAAAAAAAAACGAAATCATAGTGGTAAAAAAAAAAATTGTTCTTAAAAAAAACAAAGAAAAAGGTTTTTTATATAATAAAAAAAAGGAAAAAAGGAAATTAGGTGTCCGAGCGGTTTCGAACTCGCGCGCGGTCAACCGCTCGGCCAAAGCTATTTATTTGTCAATATCACCATAAAAAATAGATAAAGAAGACCTGTGTAAAAAAAAAAAAAAAGAGGTGGACGAACTCGCGCGCCGCACGCCCGAAAAATGACCAGTCCACAGTGAATTATCTCTACATCTACAGTAAAATACCGAGCTCTTTTAGCTATTGTGTAATCCTTAAATTAAAAAAGTTTTTTACCATCAAAACAATTCATTAACGTTAAATCAATAAATCTTAAATTCCTCAAGTCCCGCGTGTTTTAAAAATTATGACAAAGTTAGGAATGTGTTCCTTTTAAAATGAGGGGTGGGGAATTTGAGATGCCAATATTCAATATAATTTATTTAAAAAAAAAAACTTAAATATCCTTATCATCACTTATATTGAGTTGACTGGTTTGCCTTTTATTTTATTTTATTTTATTTTTACTGATAATAACACAAATAAACGAAACAGAGCAAACACAAATTATCACCCCCAAAGGAAATGGCGGGTTAGTGATGCCTTTTATCCTTTAAGCCCCCTTCATCATTTTTTATGGTTTTAAAATGTTATCGTGTTTGGTTTTGAAAATATTTTTTATTTAAAAATATATTAAAATAATATATTTTTATTTTTTAAAATTATTTTTGATATCAACGTATAAAAATGATCTAAAAACATTAAATTTTTTTAACTTAAAATAAAATAAAAATTAAAAACACTTTTAAAACGCAGTATCAAACACTCATTTTATCCCATACCATGTCCTCAACTTTTCATTTTTGTACTGTATTAATATCATCCTTCGTTTAGTTATTGTTAGAAACCGTTAATGACAAGGTTAAATCAAGTCATTGTCCGAAAGTAACAAAACAAAACTCGAGATCTATTTATATTTGTAACTTTCTATTATGTTTAATACGAGGATCAAATGGTTACAAAAATAAAGAGTTGGGAATGTTATTACTTATTAGCTTATTTTGTCATATATATATAGTAGAAGGACGAAATTGAAACAACATTAAGAGTATGTGGATCAAATCCACCATGAACCCGACTATGGCCTGCTTAGATGTTTACCAATCCATGTGGCCAAGATGGATGGCCAAAAACAGGCAAAAAGGCCTACACTACTATCTTGCCAGAAGATCATAATCCAGTTGAACTTCTTGTGGCCTCGAATGAAAACACGATTATTATCTGAAAGTTCTATTCGTTGGCACTATTTTTTTCTTTTTTCTTGTTTTCTCTACCCTGACTATCTCTGCCTCAAGGAGCCCCATTCATCCTCTGCCATGAAACTGAACGCTTAAAAAAGATAAGGAAACGCAGAAAGAGCTCTAATATGAGCTATTGTTTCAGCTTCCAAAGCCCCAAGGCTTTGCCTGCTCTCTCCTCTCAGCGCAGAAGAACTTCTCTGTGTACTGCAGCTGAATACAAACCATTCCATAACACCAAGATTGTTGAGGTAGACTATTTTCTTCTTCTTCTTCTTCTTCTGTACTTTAAATGTTTTTTTCTTCTTTTTTTTAATTTCACATCGAAGCAGATGATAAAATATTGCGCATCTCCTTTTGTTTAAAACAGAAAGTGACGGGCATTATTAGCAGAAAGCCTGAAGAACACAATCAAGCAAAGAAGTCTAGCTTGGCAATTCAGCTTGCTGCACTTTTAGCTACTGTAAGCCTTTTCTGTCTCTAACTAACCCTTCATTTTTTTATGCTTATTAGTGGGGGGGAAAATAATCTTTCATGAGATTGACTTCGATTAGAATAATTAAAATCAGATTGAGCAGCCGGCGTTTGCCATCACTGGAGTGAATAATCCTGAAGATTTGACTTCGGTTTTGATACAATTGGCTGTTGTTACCTTTTGGTACTTCATTGTGATGCCAGTGAGTGAATTCCTTCATTTCCACTCCTTCTCTTGATCAATCGTATGTTCTTTCTTCTTCTTCTTCTTCCTTTTCCTGGATGCTTAATTATTAAATCTCAGTTTCTACTTTTTTCTGTTGGGTGCTGAATACTATTTATGCGTTTTTCTTTTGATTTTTATGGTAATTTACTAATTTTACGGCAGCCTATCATCTTGAACTGGCTTTGGAGAAGAATGTACAGGAGAAAGCTTCTGGAGACGTACTTGCAATTCATGTGCGTCTTCATTTTTTTTCCAGGGTGAGTTGTTTACTATTGTAAGCTAGTATGCTGTAGCGATTGTTTCAAGCTAGCATGATTTTTATTTGACACATGGAACTCTTTTCGCCTACGTGCAGGATATTGTTGTGGGCGCCGTTTCTGAACTTCAGGAAATTTCCTCGGGATCCATCCTTGAAGTACCCATGGTCCAAACCTGAAGATCCTTCAAAAATCAAGAACGATTATCTTAGGTACCCCTGGGCCACACCTGAAGATTATGATTAATAAATTTCAGAAACAGTAGACCCTTGTCGAGCTTGCTTGTATCATATGCATTAAGATTATGATTAAAAAAAATATTCGATCAACTTATTTAAAAGAAACGAGACCCATCAAATGGTTTTCCACCTCGGACCCAATGTACTTTTCTCGATATTGTAACTGTCTATGTTCTCGTGCCATATGTGATACACCAAACAAGGATCCTAAATGATTTATCAAAAAAATTGGCCTCTCCGTTTTTTTTTAAATATCAAGAGCGCAAAATTGAAGAAAACTGGTATCCTAAAAAGTAAAGACAAATGGATGCTTTGCACCGATGATTGTTGACAACTTTCGCCTTAGAAGGATAATTGAGAGCTAATAAATACAGGCAACTCCTTCCAGTCCCAGGACTCCAAGTTTGATGACAAGATGGCAGCGCCAGCAGCCAACGCAATGACAGCAACGGCCATGCCTTTAAGGCAACCATGGCCGTGCGATAGTTTTGCTGATAGTGCCTTGCAGAGCTTATCTGCCTCCCTGAAGAGTGCTTGACGAGTAGCATCAGCTTCAGGTTCCATTCCTTTCTCATTCTATAAAGCAAAAATCATAAACCAGGAATTACAAAAAACGCTTCTCATAAACCATGAATAGCACTTTTAGAATGTAAGAATTCAGACACAAGATGCATCCGTGATGGGGAACAGCTTTTACATTGAATTGTATTACAGACACCAAATAATTTGAAAGTGATAAAAGAGAATGTCAAAGAAAGAGCAAGAAACTACCTTTTGTCTAAAGTTCTTGATAGTTTCCCTCATAGGATCAAGAGGAGCCAGTTTCACTGAAAGCACCTTCCATCCCTCCAAGAGTCTTTTAAGAACAGCCACACTAGCTTCTAGATTATCCTGGTAAACCTTATCCTGTTTCTCCAGTTCATGACAAGATTAGTTAACATGACATGCGGGGTGATGAAAAAAGGACAAAACATAGCTAGCATCTATGAACATAAAACTCATTATAAAAATATAAATAAGCAAATGAATAAACAAAGGAAACAACTTACCCATTGCTTATAACAATCAGCATTTTGGGTCAAACACCAGATGGAAATGCCAGCTGCTTCCTTAGATAACTCAGGAACACCTGTTACAGATAGCTTCTATGTCAGCCTCAACTTCAAGATTTATCATTATCCCTATACGGGGGGGAAGATTACAGAATGAAAATGCAATCAAATCAACTTCTCATACTTTCTCCAGCTGCTTTTAGAGCAAAACTCAGTATCTGTTGTGATACTTGTTTCACTGCTTTGCTTCTAGGAGCACCAGCAAGAGCCACCTCTTTTAGGGTGGGATAGATTGCTCCAAACCTTTCAGTAGCCTGCATGAAAAACAATGTACAACTTAAATTAAGAGCACTGAATCTATAGCATCACCAATACTACAAGTGCCCAGATAAAATACCCACCTTAAGTCTAGCTGAAGATGAAGGGAAGGTAACTCGTAACAGTATTTCAAGTGCAGAAGGTGGCATCAAGCGCTCCCCCTTTTTAACAGCACCATTTACCAATATTGATCTAGCTTTTGGGGCAGCCAAAATTCTACAATCAAATAGAATTTTTTTAAAAAAAAATTAGAGAGTTCAAAGCAAAGGAGAGGTGCGGGGGTGAAGTAATGGTGGATTACAAGGCCTACATACTTCTCCACTGACTGCAAAATTATATCCCTGGACTGTGGATTAGAGCCTTTTCCATTCACTATAGGCAGAAGGTAATGACCCCAAGAGTACAATCCTACTGCCAAATCACCATGAGAGGCCTACAACAAGAAGATTTGCAAAGTTGAGCTAACAATGACTATAAGTGCTCATATTGCAGACTGCTGAAGTCAAACAATCATTCAGTCACCTGTGCTATCATCCACACAATAACCACAAGTTTGTCCTGTCCTTGATACTTTGAACTTTCCCCAAGTGTTGGCAATACATTAACCAAGGCATCAGGTTTCCGTCGCAACACCATTGCCAGAACCACAAACATTGCAACCTGTCATTTCATTAATACATAAACTTCATAGACCAAGTAAAGAGTTTTCAAAAACAAATCTATCCATGATAAAAGATATATAGAAAAAGACAAAGCTCAGTTTGCAAGTACAGCTGCTACCACCGAGGTGTTGGAATTAAAGGGAAGCTGTAATTCAGAGAGTAAAGGAAGGCATCTCAAGATCTGGTTGTAAATAGAATAAAGGGAGAGAAGAAGAATGTTGTTACAAAAAAAAAAATAATGGATCCTGAGAACCACCATGGCTCAACATTAACCAAGACGTGCTGAGTGCTCATAGTCCATATGTGCCCTTTCATCAACTGATGGCTATGCACCAAATTAAATGTCCCAAATTACACGGGCAGCAAATGTGTCTGAGGGTCTGAGCGAGTTCCTCATTATTATTAAGAAAGAGATAAAACCATGTTATCATCAGACCTTCTGGTTTACTGAAGCCAGAACCCAGTAGTAAAAGCACCAGTTCTAGTGAGCTATAGGTCAAAGCTCAAGTTTAATCTTGGGTATTAAAAAAAAAAACAGAATACAACATTTTGTCTTGTGATGCTTCAACGAAGAAAAGATGCATGCATGATCTGTTTATATTCAAGTAAATCATATGGTAGGTGCTCAAATCTCTCAAGAAAACACACATCAACACCTCATCAAGAAGGAAGAACAACGAAAGCCTTGCTAAGCCAGGCTATCATGGAAGAAAATTTTTGGCATCCAAGTTGTTTATAAATTTAAATTTTAAGGTTCATGAGCCAAGCATCAAGCCAGCACAAAGCTCATTTGAGGCTCCTGCATCTACTTGTGCGACTTGTGCAAGCCAGCACAAAGCTCATTTGAGGCTCCTGCATCTACTTGTGCGACTTGTGCATCCTTAACACTCAGAGGTAAGGGCAAGCTATCCATGAAAATATGACAACGCCAGCATATTTCCATTAAGAATTTGAGATCAGTAGGGCTAAGATATCCACAGTCCTGAAGCCTATACACATCAAGTAATATGCAAGGGTTTGGGACTGGTAATGATTGGGGTTGGAACCTCTCCATTGGCACATGCTAACTCTCCAAAGACTGTTCTCATAGATGCCACAAATTAATTTGATGTCAGAGTTTCAATTTTTTGGCATGTCTAGCTGCTACTGATTGTTGCTTTTTAATGAATAGAACATATATTCGTGTGTTAATCACATACAAATGACAGCCAGTGTTTGAAGGAAAAGATGAATTCATCTAATAAAATCAAAATGCAAAAGTTCTTATTTCTTTCCATCTCCCAATCCTCCAGAATAACATGAAAAATGTACAAGTGCCTGTACCAGTGTACCATATGTTGTTTCACGTCAAAATACACGATTCAAAGAAAATTAAGAACACACTGAATTTTAAAAGCTCGGGACATTTAAGGCATGACACCATTCTAAAAGAGTAAATTATATGAATATATCTCCAAATTGAACCGAGAACTTTGTAATATACACAAAGTAAACTCTATATTAGTGTACCTGCAGAATTAACCTAGGTGCGGGGAACCTCAGAACATTCATGCAAGTCGAAAAATTCCACAACTCGATAATGTCATTAATCAGACCAGTGTTCAGGCAAGTGTAAGACACGGGGTAGAAAAAACACAACAGTATTTCCAGCAACTCACCTGAGATTTTGATGATGCTTGTTGAACACCCTTTTTAGAGCCTTTAGAACCACCTTGCTGGCTTGCCAAGTCTGCAAGAATGCTGTCTAAAGACCATAGTACAAATGAGCCAAGAGCTGCAATGGACAGTTGGTTAATCCAATCAGCTGCTGTTTTATAAACAGCATCAGAAATATGAGACAGTGGAATCTGTTGAAGAATACAACAGCCAATCATTAGTTTGAGAACAATGGCAAAGAAAATAAAAAAATCTCTTAAGCTTTCAGACTATATATCAGCAATGTAGATACAATGCTGGAAGGAATACATGTTAGATGCAGTAAAGACAATCAAATACCAGAATGTACATCACGTCACATACAAAAGACATGATGATGACGATATCAAATTCATAAAAATATTATCTCTTTACAAATCAGTGCAATGCTAACAAAGCGAGAATGCAATGCAGATAGACAATTCATACTTCACAAATCAAATTCAATCAAATTGAAGTTTAGAAATTTGTTATACTAACCTATGCAGAATTTAATATCAATTCTCTCAATAAACTTGTTCGTCAAATTAAAACAACCAGACAAATTAGAACTCACATCGGCGAGCTTGGCCACAGTATTCTCCCTGAACATCTTAACCCAAGGAAATTGCGACGAACTCACTGCCGAAAAAGCCCTCCCAAAATAATCCGCGAATCGCATTAGCTGTATCTCCTGCTGACCCTCATATGACCCCTACAAAAACGGAAATTGGGATTACCATTTCCTCAAAATAAACCAGATCATTCCAAATTACAGACATGCACGTACCGATATGTCAGAGAGAAAGGCAGTAAGATCGCCGGCGTCAATTTTAGCGGCGGCATCAGCTACAGTAACCTTAGGTTTCTTAGGCTTTTTCTGCTTCACTATCTTCTCCTCAGCCTTGACATTCTCCTTGGAAACTCCAGCTTCATCGCTATCGTAATCATCATCCTCGTCATCGGATCGGTGGTGGTGCTTCGATCTGGATCGAGTATCAACAATGGCGGCGGCATCAGCAGCGGCTCTTTGAGATTCGAGAATTTTACGGCGGCGGTCTTCGGATTGAAGCTCAAGAGATCGGAAGACATTGTTTAGCTTGTTGCTTTCATTGGCGATGGGATGAGAATTATTGGCAGCGGAATCTGCAGCGGATCTCTGCTTTCGCTGGCGCTTGGCGTTAGTGACTTTTTGCCAGCCGTGATCGTTGGCGTTTGGGTGAGAATTGTTGTTGCTAGCGATCTGGTGATTTTCGTATGATTCAGAGGAATCCATGCTCTTCTTCTTCTTCTTCTTCAAATATTGGATTTTTCTTTTTTATAATTTTGCCTCGCTTTTTTACTAAAAAAGGTAAAGAGATGAGGTGATGGAAAGGAAAGAGAAAATCGTGGCTGGAGAGACGAATTTAATGAGTTGACTCTGTTCAATTTAACCTCTAGTGGGGTAAGATATTACAGAGTCGCCATTCCCGATAAGTTTTTCATTTTTTTTATTCAAGAAAAAAAAAACCCAGTTCATTGACCATAACAATCCCCGATTGATGGTACTTAACTAGATTTTATGCGGCTAGTTTTTATCGAAATTATGAATTTTGCCATTTATCTAAGAGCTCGTTACAATCAATTATCATTTATTATTTTCACTGGTTACTGTTTTTAATTTAGCATGATATATAATTGAACAAGCTGCTGTTTGATGTTTCAGACATCATTCTTGGGCTGTTGGGCTTTTTAGTTTGGGACGGATGAGAAACAAGACTCGGTTTTTCCACTTACATTTTGGACCTAGGTACACTTGTGCGTAAGACATGTTCGGCCCAGATTACATGCTATCACATGGGTTAAACCCTTTAATTTTTAGTTAGGTAGTGTTTGTTTTTAAAGTATTCTTTAATAAAATATTTTTTATTTTTAGAAAAATAGTAACATCAAAATAATTTGAAAATAAAAAAATTAGCCCATCCATATTTATGCCGCACTCCAAATAAGAATCTATGGCTTGCTTCCAAATAAAAAATTAGCCCATCCATATTGGACGGTGGCCGCGTGACGTGGGAATTTTTCATGTGCCTTGAGATCCATTCAACACTAAGGCCTTTCATGGAAGCTTCGTATTAGATTTTTCAATCATGGAACAACCCGCACACTTGTGTAAAACATGATCCGTAAATAATATAAGGTTTGTTTTCATAAAATAAAAATTCTTCAGGGTTCATGGACCCTCTCGAAACTTCGAGGATCGAAACTCTCTTTCGATTTTCAATTTGTAGAAGATCGATAACGACAAGTGTGGGGATAAAGACTTTCTTTGTCTGGTTTTATTTTCTTAAAGTGAGAGGATGAGATTGGGTTTGATGGTTAGGGAGAAACAATTGGCTCAACCGACCGAGTATATAAGTGAAAAAACAACACTTTTTGATCATGTATACACACACTAGGTTTATTCTCGTGATATATTGCATGTAGATTTAAATATTTTTTCAACATAAAAAACATTGACAAAAAAATTTAGGAGATTTTTTCTTTATATATATAAATAGAAATGATGATATATTAAATCAATTCAAGTTTTATATATTAACTAAAAATTGATGTGTTTATTCTAGGTTATAAAAGCATATAAAAATAAAATAAATTATGAAGATCAATATAAAATTAACCAAATATTAAAGGATAGATTTGAAAAAAAATCAATAAAAACCCATCATTTAAGAATAAATTTGAAAGGAAGAAAAAAAAAGTTATATGAGTTTTTTTTTTTAATAATTGTTAACTCCTTTTATTATCAAATTGTTTGGTAACATTATATTCTTAAACACACTTGAAAAAAGAAAAAGGAAAAGGAAAAAAAGATGTATAATTTAATTTGAAATCACAAGCGGTATACCCGCGGGATGCAGCGGGTTTTTTTTATCTATGTAGAAAATTGATTGCTTTTATATGTATTGTATTTTATTATTTTAATATTTAGTTAGTATAATTATATTTAAGAATACTGATATGAATTTTTGTCCTTCAAAAAATCCAAACTCATTTTTCCTCTCTCTCAATATATTTTTTGGCGATAATATTCAAAAAATATCAGACATATTAGAAATAAAAAATATTGTGATTTGTTTTTAAAACATAAACTTAATTTTTTTGTGTGCTATAATTATTTATTTGCCGTCTAAAAAGAACAGTCTAACAGAAACGGAAAGTGACTTGTATATTTTTTAATTTGACTTGTAGATAATGCAGGTAAATTTGTCAATATTTTTTTTTTTGAGATGTTTTTTTTTCCAGTAATATTAGATCTAAAATATTAAAAATGAAAACATTGGAAATTCTTGTAAAGAAATAAACTTAAATAAAAGAGCACAAAATTAAATTTTGAAGCCAATATTTTTTTTTATATAAGATTTATTAATCATATTATTATATTAAATATATTTAAGAAAACATGATATGAATTTCTGTCCTTCAAAAAATTCTAGGTCATTTTTCATGTCTCTCAATATATTTTTAGACGATAATATTCAATAAATATTCAAACATATAATTAGTTTTACATATTTTAATTTGACATAAATATACAAATATATAATTAATTTGACATAATTTCAATAATATATTTAATTTAAAGGATAATCTTAGGCTATTTTGTTCTCTCTCTATATATTCTTAGGCGATAATATTCAATAAATATTAGAGCATATAATTGGTTTCACATATTTTAATTTGACATAAATACACAAATATACAATTAAAAAGTCAAAACACTGCAAATTTATTTCAAGAAATAAACTTAAACAAAAGAGCACAAAATTTAATTTTGAAGCCAATATTTTTTTTTATTTTATAAGATTTATTCATCGTATTATTATATTAAATGTATTTAAGAATACTGATATGAATTTCTGTCCTTAAAAAAATTCTAGGTCATTTTTCCTCTCCCTCTATATATTTTTAGGCGATAATATTCAATAAATACTTGAACATAATATTAGTTTTACATACTTTAATTTGACATAAATATACAAATATATAATTAATTTGATATACCTTCAATAATATCTTTAATTTAAAAGATAAAATTGAAGTAAACCCAAACATTGAAATCAAATAATTCAAAACAAAACCGGAAATTAAAAGAACTGTGACTGAAATGAAACTGAAATTCATAATTAACTTGCATAGAAGGATAGAATTGAAAGAAATCAAACTTTTGATACCTAAAATATTAAGGATTTATAATAAATTTGCATGGAAGGATGAAATTGAAATTAATCAAAACTTTGATACCAAAAATATTTAGAATTTCAGCCCAACCCGTAAAATTAAAAGCATGAGGACCGAACTGGAACTTCAATACATAATCAATTTCAAATAAAGGACGAAATTAAAACAAATCAGAACCCATTTAATAGAAATAAGGGTCAGAAAAACAAATTATAACGTTTAGAGACTGAAATGAAATTTGACAAAAAACAGCTTAGTTGACGTCATCTGACGCAGGCAGGAGAGAGAAATTGGGGGGGGGGGGAATTCAAACGACCATCGATACCTCTCCAGACACCATAGTTCCACACGCGCCGCACCAGGAGGAAGGGAACATGCCTGAAAATCATTCTAGACGGTGGTTGTTCGTTTTCCGACGTCGTATGATGCCGCACACGCCGTTCGAAAAACGCGTGAGCGTTGAGATGAACGGCGCGTTCTGTGACGCGCCACGTAGCTGGCATTAAAAAAAAAGTAAAAATGGCTAATTACCAAAGCGCCCCTGACACGCAGGCGTGTGTTTTGTCCTTTTCGAGGGACAAAACGGTTAATGCACTGTTCATTAAAACATTAAACAAATAAAGAACCGGTCGGATGAACCGAACCGAACCGGACCGGAAATGGTCAATGACCGTCCAGCTCCTGAAAATGACGGTGTTTTTTGTCTTTTTGGGGAGCTAATTTCGTTAATACACTGTTCAAATCGGAAAAAAAATGGATATACACCCGTGAAGCACCAGGTAAAACTGCACATGAATAGTGACTATGAGTCACAGTGAACAGTATGCGTGCGTGTACCTATATATGCATCGTTCCTCTTCGAGCTAATCTGACAATCGAACTAAAAAGCTTTTAGACGTGAAAAATATTTAAAATCGTTAATAATTTGTAATCTAGATTATAGACTTTACTGATTTTAGTAAAAATAATAATTTAGCTATATAAAAATCAATCAAGAATTAAACGAGTATTTAAGAGTAAAATTAAAGTTTTGTTTATATATATATATATATAAATAAAACAATATTAAAAGCTGAAATTAGAGAGAGAGAGAGAGAAAGCAAGGTGAAACGCACCTTTACAAACAAAATGAAATTGCTTATTCATTGAATATCATGATATATTAATACAGATAAAACAAAGGAGTAAAGTTTTGTATTTTGAAATGACATGGACAAAGTTATTTCTATTTTTATAAATCCTTAAAACTAATAAAAGATGGCAATTAATTAAATTTGCTAAACGATGTCATGATCAGTATTTCAATATTATTAAACGGTGAGGATTTTGTCTTACTAATAATTCATCTTTCAAGTACTTATCATCCAACAGCTCTAGAATACTCAAAATCACGTAGAAAAAATCCAAATCAATCAAAGTTTTTTTAAAAAATAAATTAAAGTTCTGATCTTTAATCCGAGCTACTAAATGGTGCCCAGGAAATGTTAGGCCTAGGCAAGGCTCGAGTTGAAGTGCCATCACAACTTGCTTCGAAATCTGGGTTCCAAAGAAAATTTGCAGCCTGCCTAGCATTTTTAATGGACTCATTTTATCTGGAAATGAGCCCAGTTACGGCTCCATTTCCGGCACAGAAATTTCAAGGTCACTAAGGGCCTGTTTGGGAGGGCGGTAGCGTTTGCGGTTGTGGTTGAAAAAATGGAGTTTTCAAAATGGAGTTTTAAACTGTGGTTCAAAAAAAACAGTTTAGTGTTTGGTTAAAACTGTGGTTGAGTTGAAAGTTGAAGAAAAAGGAGTTTTGGTGTTTGGTTTCCAAACTTTACAAACTGCTTTTAACTTGTAAAATTACTTAAAAGGGCATGGACATATACACACACATACATCCATACATACATCCATCCATATATATATATATATATATATATATGTAACTTCTACAAATAAATTTAAAAATAAATAACAATTTATATTAATGTGAATACTTCTCTAAAAAGATTAAGCCATTATGTAACTATCTAAGGATTAACAAACCAGTTAGCATTATAAATGGGATAGTGAAGAAGTCCGATAGCTCAATTCCATTTTGTTACCTCAAATTATCATTAATAAAAATAAATAAGTAATTTGTAGGATTTTGTTTTTTACAATTGTTTTGATTTCAAACAATACAAAGTATTTTGGATTTCTATCTAAACAATGGCAATCCCGTAATTCACAATAAAAGTCTATTCAAAATCAAAGTCATATATTTTTTGAAGGGGATCATAAAAAATGGGGAAAAATAATTTTAACTGATAATGCTACTGCAGATCTTTCGTGATTGCCTTTCAGAAAAGTAGTGATAGAATCATCAATATCATCATCAACAAGAACCATATCGTGAAATACGGCTTTTTTATTTATATATTACATTTCTTTATAATCACTTTACATATAAAGGTAAAGTTAAAGGCTGGAATGAAAATAAAAAAAGAAAAAGAAAAGAGGAGATTTAGTATATATATATATATATATATATATATATATCACAATCTCCAATCACAAACTAGTTAAGAACCAAATTTTTGTTTTCTCTGGAATGCTTTTCTTCACAGTTCACTTTGGCAGGATGGCTCTTCTTAGGCCCCCAGAAGAAGCAGCCACTAGGGTTCTTACCTTTCTTCTCAGTACCAGCGAGAATTCCTCTCTCTGCTTGCTCTAATTTCTCCATCTTCTCCTTGTGTAGCTTTCGCATCACGTAAGCCTGTGCAAGACCCGTATCAATTGCTGCCATTGCTAGAGTGAGATATACAGACCGGGTTGGTGTTTAATCGAAGGAATCACAATACTGTGTGTAGAATTCTGAAGGTGATAAGGCAAGGAGGCTGTATTGGCTTAGAGTTGGAGGAACATGAGATCGGGAATGTGCATAGCACGGAGCTTGGGTTTTAATTTTATAGGCTCGTCTACTGCCTTTTGAGAAGATGGGTGTTTTGGGAAGATGGGTGCAGGGAGAGACGTGGGACTGGATGCCGTTCAGAACGGCGTTGCAAAAGCACCTCCAAGGTGCTTTTGAAGAAACGCCGTTTGGGTGTTAATTTTGGTGGGTCCCACTACAAAAAAATGGTGTTTGGTTTTTACCAAACACCAAAACTCCATCCCGTTTGGCAAACGCCAGACGCACTGGTGCGCCAAACGGGTGCTAACACACCTCTAGTTACCAGCCCAAATGGTAGCTCGTTATTGGGGTCAACCATCCCTAAAATTGATCTAATTTTGCTATATGAGATGGTGAAGTGGAGGGTACATGGTAGGAATGCGACGGTCATATCACTTTTCAGTGCAATAAGGCAATCCTGTGCTCCCACTGCACAGTGAGTACATGCATGCTAAAAAGCCTAAAAAGGCTTGAATGGCATTGAAGTTAACCTGTTTTTTTTTTTAAAAAAAATACTTTGATAATATTACTCTATTACATTGCAAAATAGTAAAAAAAAAGAAAAAAAAAAGTGGACAGCACATTCTAGAACTGTCTTAATATAATTGATGTTGTTTTAAAAAATATTTTTTTATTTATAAATATATTAAAATAATATTTTTATTTTTTTAGAAAAAATATTTTTAATATAAAAATACCAAAATTAAAATTTTAAAATAAAAAATCTTTTTTTTTAATATTTAAAAAATGTAATACCAAACATGTCCTTTCAAAAGAGACGACAAATCAACTATTGAAGCTTACCTTTCTTCCTTGCATTGAGTGCTAGCTACTGTAGTATTTATCTTTGGATCTGGTGGTTCACTCACTGGTAATGGTGTCAAATCAGTTGCCCCGGGATGGCAAAAGGAGACGACAAAACTCAGAGGGATCACCTATGATTCCATCTCCACTTCTCCTGCCATGGCCCCCTATAATTTTTCACAGGGGTCTGCATTTTTCCTTTTAAAGGAGTTTTCTTCTTCAACACGCTTCCACATTTTTGAGCCGGAAAGACCTGTTCAATGGCAACTCCTTTTTTCATATATTTATCAGATTAAATATATTCATATTCCTCTCATTTCTATTTTTTTAATCTTCAAACATTAAACAAATACTACTTAATATAATCACATGACCTTTGTTAATCAAGAAACAAAAAAACAATTATTTAATCTCATCCATCCTTGTATGGATGTTTGTTTTTTAAAATATTTTTTGTTTAAAAATATATCCAAATAATATTTTATTTTTATTTTTAAAATTTATTTTTAACATCAACATGGTAAAATAATCTAAAAATACTAAAAAATTTAATTTAAAATACAAATAAATAATTTTTATTTTTTTCAAAAATATTTTTCAATTGCATTCTCAAACATCCCCTGAAACCTTGGCAATTTTACACTCGCTCTGCTGACTCTTTTTTCCCTCTAACTTTAATTTTCAACTGCAGTCTTCAATATCTGCAATTCTTTATGAGCCGTTTAATTCTCATGACCTCCCATTTTTATATTAAATAAATATTTTTCGTCTTCTCTGAAAAGAAAAAAATTCATCTTTTTTTCCGACATTATGTGAAACTAGGGTGTGCATTTTAAACGTTGAGAAATAAGAAGATAAGAGACACGTTGATCTTCCAGCAGACCGTGTCCAAGGTCATAATTGTTCGTGTAGTGCGATGATGAAAGACCCGACATCCATAAAAAAAAATTAATGATGTTTTTTTAATATTAGCCACAAAGCTTAAAACCATGAAACCAAAGGAATAAAAATCAAATTTATTTTGTGTTTATTTAATAGTATGACGGTAGTTATTTTTTAAAAAAATATATCAATATAATATTTTTTTATTTTTTAAAAATTATTTTTGACATCAACACATAAAAATGATATAAAAATACTTATTTTTTTTAATTTAAAACAAAAATAATTATTTTTTTTCAAAAATATTTTTGAAACAATTAATAAAACACCATCTTTAAAGGTTCCAGCTGTGCTGTGTGAACTGGTAGGTGGCATAACGTGACGGGAGCTTGATTCAATAAACACACGAGTTTACCTTGTAAATCTGGACCTCGAAGTAGACGATGATTCAGATTCAATAAATCTTCTAACCTGTTTTCCACATAAGAGTCGATACCGTTCTAGTTGTTGTTCTGGTTTTTCGATTAAAATGAAACATTTTTTTTTTCAGAGCGTTTCCGGCATGTCATTTTGGTATTATACTGTTCATATATAATTAATTATATATATATATATGAAAAAAATAAAATATTAATTTAACAAGCATAATTAAAATTTGAATTCTTTTTTATTTAAAATATTTTGGTATTTTTAAATTATTTTGATGTATAGATGTCAAAAATAATTTTGAAAAAATAAAAAAAATAGATTTTGAACCCGGAACGGAACCGAGACATTCCGGCCAAAATTTCTAGATTTGACTGGAATTAAAACCGAGACAAAAACGATATCGTTTTGTCTCGGTTTATTGAACGGAACTGAATGAAATTAACAGCTATGGTTTTGATCGAATTTTGGTTTTGATCGAATTTTAGAAAGATAAGTTTGGTATTTATGCATTAAAAACGATAGAAGTATGTTCACCTCCCTAGTCCGTATACAAAGAAAACAGAAAAAGGTACCCCTGCAAATCCGTATTCCTAGATCCACCAGAATAATGGCCTTGAAAATCAAACGAATAAACGGCCTCCAGCTCCCGAGGCTGGCTGCGGATTGTGGGCCCCTGTACGAATCTAAACACCTGTAATGATCACATGGGTTATGGGCCCCAAAACAAAGCTGCCCGCGGGGAGATGGATTACAACGTGCTACCTTGAAGCTGCTCAGGGTCTACACGTGTAGGAATCACGTGGAGACGGGGTGGTGATGTATGTCAGGTCGTCTTTTCTTACAACGGACTCATAATATAAATTGCCATGCTGGAACTCAGTTTTTTTGCGGTCATTATCGTTTGATACCCCTAAAACAATTAACATAGTTTTGCCGGTAGCCTATACAGACAACCTATGCATCTTATCTGTGTTTTTTTTTTTATTTTTTTAAAAAAATTAAAATTATTTTCATATATTTATGTTAAAAATAATTTTTTAAAAATATAAAAAAATATCTTTTTAATATATTTTTAAACAAAAATAATTTAAAAAAAATAATCTAAACCACACCTTTACATTTTTAAATTGGCCACATTTGTTGGTGGTGCTATGCTTAAGACTGATATATTTTTTATAGGTAAAAGTGTTTATTTATCATTATGTTTTTTAAAAAATATTTTTTTCATTATAATTTTTAAATTATTTTAATGTATTGATGTTAAAAATAGTTTTTTTTAAATATTATTTTAATATATTTTTAAATAAAAAATATTTTAAAAATACTGAAAAATAATCCGAGCCTGTTTAAAAACAAATGAATGTGATTCGTGGCATAAACTTCTGCCACGGAAAAAAAACAATTATATAAACCAACTTTAAAAAATGAGAATCTAAAAACAAATGTTTTTTTTATAAAAAAAAAACAACATTTTTAGCGTGGAAGAGCAAAAGTCAAAATTAAAAAAAAAATGATATCCGCTAACCTGGTCGAGCATTAAAAAATATCACCATGAAGATATTTTTAAATCAAGGGCCGATTAAGTAATTTAACTTTAATAGAACAAAGCCCCTCTACACACAGCAATAGTTTTCTTTCTGTTCACGGGACATTTAAATAATCTAATGAAGACAGATAGTATCAAGATAGAAAGACTATATTACCCCTATCTTCTAGTTCAATTATTTATGCCACGTGGGCAATTCAGCAGAACACGATTCCAATTAAAAATGTTTTGAATCTAGGGGTATAATATTCTCCCTCAGTTTTTATTTGTTAGTTGGTTTGCATGCACATGCTATGTTATGAGAAGACTTGATTTATTTAAATGTATAAAAACATATAGGTCAGTATTTTTTGTTAATAACATTATACTAAAAAAATACAGTTGTTTTTAAAAATATTTTTAATTAATATATCCATTGTTTATCTTAACTACCATAATATTTCTAAGTAGTCATGGTTTATTTTTTATTTTAAAAAATATGTATTTTATGATAGTCAAAGCAACTTAACAATCAATCTTTCTATATTTTGTGGATTGAAAGTTAAAAAAATCCTAAACATGTTAATAATCATGTTCATAATCTATTTAATTTTTTAATTAATAAAATAAATCATTTTCCGTGTTAAATGTTCGATTCAAAAAGCTTCAAAAAGGTTGAGCATACGGTGTCTATATGTAACTATTAAGAGATGAGTATTAATATTACAGTAAAGAATATACTATCCTATTTAAAAATCATGGCACAACCGAGTAATTATTTAAATATCATTTAAGTGAGTTTATTTAAGATCAATCGTATTATAAAATGTTAAGAAAAAATAGTGAGGCAATCGATGTTAAATTCACATTGCATGCAGGTGATGTTGCGATAATTTTCAGGCTTGCGAGACGATAGTCTCCTTTAACGACCGGAACCGGTGGTGGGCGGAGTGAAGATAACAGAAGCGATCTTTTTAATTGCAATTAATTGCTTGGCTTGAAAGTGTGATTGATATTATTTTTTATAGTATTTTAGTTATAATTATATTAAAATATTATTTTTTATTTTATAAAAATATTTTTGATATAAACATATGAAAATGATTTAAAAATATCCAAAAATTAATTTAAATAAAAAATAAAAATAAATATTATTTTTCAAATATATTTTAAAATACAATGTCAAACACTTCTATGAGGTTTTTTTACTTGTTTGCGACTTTTTTCCCTTTCTTTGTACCGTCGTATATAGATGTCTTCGATGATTAGAAAAGAAAGGTTCATGGTTATAAAGCCCCAAAAATCAAATATTATTTTTTTTTCTTTTTACCACATGTATGGATGTCTTTTATGATTAGAAAATAAAGGTTCACATTTCTAGAGCCTAAAAAACAAATATCAGGTGAATTTCTAAAATCTCATCACAAACACAAAACATGTTTTCATTAATTAAAAAAAAAGTTGTTTTCTTAGTAATAAATAAACATAATTTGTAATCTTATTGAAATAAATGAATTTTAATGATTGATATGAAAAATACTGAAAAAAATAGTCATCAGGAATGGAATATCTTGTATCATAAAAATAGGAGGAGAGAGTATTTTCTTTATAAAAAAAAGAGAAAAAATAAAAGAAAACGTCTGAAAGAAGCTCTAAAGTAATTGATCCTAGATTGTGAAGATTACGAGGTAAAATGCAAATTATTAAAATAGGAATGCTACTGAAGGCTTTCTTGCAATCTGTGACTTTTAAAAAAAATAAAAATAAAAAAGGTGACGAAAAGAGGGGTGGACGTGACGGATGGGCCGTCTTAGTCATAGGGTCCTCCTCGTGTAGGGCATGCCTCTGACATTTGAGTTTTAATCATAAAAAGACGATGTTACCTCACGCGCCAAGGAGGTCATGGGATTTCCTAAACGGCTCTACACTCTACACTCTACAAGGGGGCATCACCAGGAGGAGGAAAACAAATACAAAACTAATTTTTAGCTTTTTCCATTAATTTTATAGATCGAATCGAGGAGCTAGATGAAGAATACCAATTAAAATGGGTTAGTAAAATAGGTTACTTCCTTCATTTTTTTTTTTACTTTTACAATTCAATAATAGGTTATTTCTGATCGAATTTTACAAGTTTTTTCAATTTATTCTACATAAAATTATTCCAATTTCATGAGTTTTTTATTTATTAGTTTTAACTTTTGATATCATTAGGTTATTGTATTTAACAGGTCAACATAAGTTGACTTAATTTGTTTTTCTTAAGATGATTTTTTTAGATTTTACCATTCAATGTTTAATTAAATAAAAATTAATTTTTATAATTGATTTTTTATAAGATTATCGCATGCTCTTAACTCACACCACAAATTTAATATATTAACTCGGGTTAGTCTAATGTTTAGTTATATTAATTTTTTAAAAACATATCATCAAACATGTTACCATATATTATTCAAGATATATAGTGATGGCGTAGATTAGATATAACGATTTTCAAGTACTTTAAATTGAATAGTTGAAAGATTCTTGTTGCATGGTTTAATAATGGCAAGCTGCTAGTCTACCTTCTTTCTAAAAAACTAAGATTATTTTTTAATTATTAATAATCTGCGGCGGCTTATTAAAAAAAACATAAATGCATTTGCCGCGGTAATATGAAATATGGCTGAATGCATACTTGGGATTTTACAGATGAAATTAAATATAAAATCGATCGACATAAGATTTAATGTAAGTTCCCAGATTTTAAGATTAGAGTTGTGTCACATCTATGCATACATGTTTGGTTTCTTTTTCTTTGATGCAGAGAGCATCATCGGTCTACCTCCCACGCATAAAAGTTCATGTTATCTATAATTTATATGAAAAAAGAAATAAAATATTATCCAGTTTCTGTTTTTGATGGTGATCGAAACCTAACATTTTATATTTTAAAATCCACAACTAGTCCCTGTCTATTTTCCTGGCGTTGCTTTGCTTAGTGAATATATTGTTTCTCTTTTATAAATTTATGCTCTACTTCTCAAGATAATGCCGACCTTGAATATTAAATGATTTTTATTTTTTTTATTAAAATCAGTCATCAATGTTTACTTGATTATATTTTTTTTATAAATTATTTTGATTTTATTTTTATCTTTGTCCGTACTAATGAAAACAATAATAATAAATTAATAAAACTGATGGTTTTAAATCATTTTAAATTAAAGATGCTTTTAAAAAATAACCCCCGTATAAATATATAATAATTAACTCACTATGCACCTAAAACATCTCTCTTTATTTTAATACAAGAACCGTCACCTCAAGCTTAGGGCCTAGCACATAGATTCTTAAACAAGAAGGTCCAGGTTAAACTTCATTAAAATTAATAATTTCCTTTTTTCAATAGAAAAATTATTAGTTGGTACATGTGATTCAGTACCATTTTCGAGATCCAACGTGAACCAATTCAGCACATTTCGAAGGGACTGAAAATGTAATTCAAATCAGATAGGAGGACGAGATTAGTAGTTAATTAATTTGTTCAGGGAGAAAAATTATCACTCTACGCGCAGGATAGATGGTAGCCCTCTTATGCCTGTAGAAATGGAATCCTAAAGTCCAAGCCCTGTCCACCAGGAGAGCCTAATTTATTGGTTGTTCAAAGTGAATTTTATTTTGTTTTTTAAAATAATTTTTATTTCAAAATATATTAAAATATTTTTTTTATTTTTAAAATTATTTTTGACATTATAAAATAAAAATAATTTAAAAATATTAAAAATAATAATTTAAAATAAAACATAAAAGTATTTTTTTAATTTAAAAAAATATATTTTTGAAATGCAGTGATAAATACAACATTAGAGTATTTAAAAATATTTTTTATTTAAAATATATTAAGTTTTTTTTTTAAATATCTCTAACATTAGAGTATCAAACACGTGTACCACCCAAAATCACGTTCATTGACTGGTAGAAAACTGCTCGCGAAAATAATCCACCAATGCTTGCATTAATGGAGAGCACACATATTTCCCCTTCCTATAACACGGCATGATTTTCAAGTACACTTGGTAACTGAAATTAAAGACAACATTGAACCTAAATTCAGCTCTTACACTTTAAAAACAAATAAAGTTAAGAAAAGAAAAAGCTCTCCTATTATGGGGTATTTAGAAAAAAAATATCTTCGAAAAAAATTGAATATATATTTTTTTAGAAATTAATATTTTTTGGTGTGATTAAATTATTTTAATGTGCTGCTATAAAGTTTTTTTTAATAACAAAACATATTTTTTTTAAATAAATTTAACACCACTTGTTTTATTAATGTGAGTGTCTACAACACTTGTTTTATTAATGTGAGTGTTTGTGATAGTTTACACGCATCTTGATTAATCTTACGAGCCTTGATATTAATAATCATGTAAATTTTCAGTGATCATTATATTAACAAATACAAGACTCGAACATGAAATCATAGGAGAAGTCAATCCATTAATTCTAAGTTATTACCACTTTGTCACCTAAACCACAACAATAAATTTTAATCATATTTTTTTTATTAACGTGTGTCCTTATCAGCTTATATATATCTTGATTAATTTTACCGCCCTTAAATTTCACAATCATATTATGATTATTATATTATCAATTACAGAACTCCAGCATAAAATCATCATGAAATTAAACCTGTTAATTCCAAGCTATTACAACTTTGCCACCTAAACCACATTTTTAAACAGACTGATGGTGGCTGCCTCCTAACCAAATCCCTCCTATGACTTTTTTTAGTTTTGAAAAAATAAGTGTTCCCTTCATCTTTATCTGTTTGAGATGGTAGCGGTTGCTGTCGTCCTTGATAGTTTCATTGGAGCCTGCGCCCCCATCACGAGCGTTATTTTTCCTCTCTAATTATTATCTCTGCATATTTTAATATTAAAAAGTTTTCCCTGATCTTGAAGTGCCTAGTCCCAGTGAAAAAAACCCCAATCCCCAATGCCCAGATTCCTCCACCCAGTACCACCGCTCTATGGTTTCTGAGCTCGACCACCACCCCCACGCAAGCCCACCAAAAACTCAATCCAAAACTCCATCGCCCTCAGAGAATCATGAAAAGAGAACACTCAAATCTCCATCCTCAACAACTTACAGACCCATTTTCTCTTGCCGGTGGTGGGTATTCTCTTACCAGCACTAGCACCGGCACTAGCACCATGACTTCTAATAACGGGAAAGCTAAGACGTGGGAGGAGGCGAAGGGAAATCAAGCAGATGGTGGGATGGATGAACTTTTAGCTGTTTTGGGTTACAAGGTACGGTCATCAGACATGGCTGGCGTTGCCCAAAAACTTGAACAGCTTGAAGAAGTTATGGGTCATGCACAAGAAGATGGTCTATCCCATCTTGCATCCGATTCTGTTCACTACAATCCCTCCGATCTGTCTACTTGGCTAGAAAGTATGATCTCCGAGTTGAACCCAAATCTCCATTTCGATCCTTCTGCTGATTCTTTACTTGCTCCTGCTGAATCTTCCACCGTCACTTCTATCGATTTCTCCGACCACAAACATCATCAGCAACCAAAGCTGTTCGAGAAATCAACATCATCGGGATATGATCTGAAAGTCATACCAGGTAAGGCTGCCTGCTCTCAACCCCAGATTGACTCTAGAGAGTCTAAACGTTTAAAAACAGACCCATATCAAACATCCGCTTCGTCATCCTCGCCCTCCACAACTGTAGGTTCTTTTATGGGTTCGGCTGAGTCAACTCGCCCTGTAGTCCTGGTTGACTCACAAGAAAACGGTGTTCGTCTTGTCCATCTCTTAATGGCCTGTGCCGAAGCTGTCCAAGAGAACAACTTCAATCAGGCAGAAGCCCTCGTCAAACAAATCGGTTTTTTAGCTGTTTCTCAGGCCGGAGCAATGCGTAAGGTAGCCACCTACTTCGCCGAGGCATTAGCTTGGAGAATCTACAAATTATACCCTCAAAATTCAGTCGACCACTCTCTCACAGATATTCTTCAGATACACTTCTATGAGACCTGCCCTTATCTCAAGTTCGCTCACTTCACGGCCAACCAAGCGATTCTCGAAGCCTTTGAAGGGAAAAAACGGGTTCATGTAATTGATTTTTCCATGAACCAAGGTATGCAGTGGCCCGCTTTAATGCAAGCTCTTGCTCTCAGACCTGGTGGCCCACCTGCTTTTCGGTTAACCGGCATTGGACCACCGGCTCATGATAACACGGACCAACTTCAAGAGGTGGGGTGGAAGCTGGCTCAGTTGGCAGAGACCATTCATGTGGAATTTGAGTATAGAGGTTTTGTGGCTAACAGTTTGGCTGATCTCGATGCTTCCATGCTAGAACTCAGACCTCCTGAGTTCGAGTCTGTAGCTGTCAACTCGGTATTTGAGTTTCATAAACTCCTGGCTATACCGGGAGCTATGAAGAAGGTTTTATCAGTTGTGAAGCAAATGAAACCGGAGATTGTTACCGTCGTTGAGCAAGAAGCAAACCATAATGGTCCGGTTTTCTTGGACAGGTTCACCGAGTCATTGCACTATTACTCGACCCTGTTCGATTCGTTGGAGGGATCAGTGAGTAGCCAAGATAAGGTGATGTCAGAGGTTTACTTGGCGAAGCAGATTTGCAATGTAGTGGCTTGTGAAGGACATAGCCGAGTTGAGAGGCATGAGACTCTGACCCAGTGGCGGACTCGGCTGGTTTCGGCTGGGTTTGCTCCGGTTCATCTCGGCTCAAACGCGTTTAAGCAGGCTAGCATGCTATTGGCCCTGTTTGCTGGCGGAGACGGGTATAGAGTGGAAGAGAATAACGGGTGTTTGATGTTGGGTTGGCATACTCGCCCACTCATAACAACCTCGGCTTGGCGGGTTCACAACCACGACCCAGTAGTTGGTGCTGCTTAACAATGACTCAGAACTCTCTGAGTCAAAATGCAACCGAGTAAGGTCAACTCTTTTTCATTATTGACGTAAAACCAAACCCTAGTGCGGTTCTGTATGATATGCTGAGCTGGGACTGAGTTAAAGTGGATCCCACAACTGATTCTGTCTCTCTGGATGACCTTTTGTTAATTAGTAGTAGTACCCCCTTCCTCCCTCCCTCTCTCTTATCATTTTGTTTTAAAATTTTCGTTATTGTTTCTTTAGGTATTTTCATTTTCAGGTTTTTGTTTGTGGAATCTTCTGTATTTCTCAGGGTGAATCAAAAGGTATATACACACACACACACACACACACACACACACACACACACACACACACATATATATATATCGTGGTAATAAAAGATAGGAGAACTCTTTTGAAGCAGCAGCACCTCCGGTCCGGTGGTCATTTTGTGGATCTAAAAATATTAAATTTTTATTAAACTTCATTTTTTGCACTTGCCATAGATTCAGTATCAAAGTGGTAAGGGAGCCAAGTTAATTAGGGCACGGGAAAAGTGATGAAGTCTGGCTGGCTTTGATTCTCAAGCTGAACTCTCACTGCTGCCACCAGGTCTGCAATTTTTTTCAGGAGGATCACTGAGATCTCTTTTTGTGTCAGCAAAGCAGACTCATACAAAAATGATAAAAGTCTCACTTTTGCTTACTTTATTGTCAATAACCTGAGAAATTGGGTGGCCACTTCTTGTCCAAATCAAGAATGTTCATCGTATCTCCCCTTTTAACCAGAACCTGTAATCAACCTGTTCACAGCTTTACGACTGTTTGGTTTTGCAGTTTGAAAATGTTTTTTCATTCTCTCTCCATGTATTTTGTTTTTGTCTTCTTAGATTGCGTCGATATTAAAATTAAATAAAAAATAATACTCTTGATTAACACCAAACCATAAAAGACAGTACTTTCTTGCAGCTTATGTGATTACTGATCATTATATTTCGAGAAATTTCCTCGAGAAGCAAATTAAAGCCTAAGCTGATTGAAAGCTAAGATCAGAAACCTAGGTCCTCGATCTATTTTTTTTCAATAAATAAATAGTTCTTATCAACCTGCCCTTCTATCTCAAAATTTCTGCCCATTGTCATCTTGGTGAATATAAAATCAAGCAAATCACCATCAAAGAGATTTCTCAGGATTTGTCGACACTGCAGGGGGGCAATAATTTAGTGCACAAAGGCCATGCTCGCCTCTGCGGATTGGGCCAGCTTCAATGAAATTTCCTTAAAATGCGATTGCCACCATGCGCTCGGAAAATTCTCATTAGCTGACCCCCTCCACTTCACTAATCTGTGGACATCACATCAAATCCCCATTTTTCAAAAGCTCAAATGCTCTTTTGTCTTAATACACGATTGTTTTCCCTCACCGCACCGAGTGATATCATTTTTTTTTTAAAATGTGTTCAAACACTGCTAACATGTATTTTAATAAAATAAACTGTATAGAGTTTAGCTTGATGTGATTTTATCAGCTTGATGGGTCTAGAAACACCATAAATAATTGGTGAAAATAAAATTTGACTACAATAATCAATAAGAAAAAATCAAGACGGCAATATATTGGATGACCTATATTAATATGATAAACTTCAATCTTGATTATGAAATCGTGATACCTTGTAGAGAACTAATTGAAACAAAATATAAATCTCAAATCTCAATCAAACCAGTATTGAACAATAAAAATACAAAAAAATCAGTTAAAATATATAAAAAAACACTCATAAACTCGGATCAATATATCAATTTTGTGACCCGAGTTATGAAATTGAAATGATCACCTAGAAAGCAAATTAAAATAAAGTATAAATCTCAATTCTCAATTAAATCAACATCAAAGGATGAGGTTGAAAACAATCAAATAAATAACTATATAAAAAAAAAATTCATATCAACTCGGATTAGACCGATAAACCTTATGATCTATATCATGAAACTGAGGTAACCTCATAGAAATCAAATAAAAAAATTATAAAGTTTAATATCAATAAACTCAATATTGAATTAGGCAATAAAAATATAAAAAATAAACCAAGTTAATTCATCAAACTAGCAACCTGTGTCATGAAATTATAAAATTTAACTTATTTAATAAACAAAATTCAAAAAAAAATATCAATAAAAATAAATATTATAATTGTGAAGCTAGATCATGGAATTAGTAAAAGAGCTAAAAGAGCTCGTCAATCCACTGTGCACGCACACTCATGTGCACTGTGGATTGGTCATTTATCACTTTTGCTTCGCACGTGTATGTGCACCTATTTTTTTTTTTTTTGCACAGAAATGATTTTTATACTTTTTATGGTGAAGATGACTGAAGAATACATGTGGCTGAGCGCTCAAGGGTTCGAATCTCCAGCCAACAAATCTGAATTTGGTTTTTTTTTTTTTTTGAAATGCTTTTTCTTTCCTTTTTTTCTGAAATACTTTTTCTTTTTAAGCCCTCTTGGAGACTTGCTTAAGAATAAGAAAGAGGTAAATACCATGGAATAAGGTTTGATCCTATTTATCGCTCTGAAATACTTTTTCTTTCCTTTTTTTCTGAAATACTTTTTCTTTTTATTATTATTCTTATTTTTTTAAATTACCGTGTTTTTGTTTTTTCCTTCTACAATGCTGATTTTAAAAATGTCTGTCTGCAAAAGTTGCTTTTCCTTTTTTTTTTTATTCTTATTATTCTTATTCTTATTCTTATTCTTATTCTTATTCTTATTATTTTTTAAAACTAGGGTATCAATGATAGTTTATGCGTACCATGACTAAAATTATCCTCCGTGCAATTATAATTTTAGATTTTCAAACTTTTATTTTGCTATTGTTATACTAGGAGGTGCTGAGCTATTTTATTATATGAAATTTCACATAAATAAAAATTATATTTTTATTTGCACCCAACAAATCCTATAAAAATTGTTTACTCGGCCCGCAACGTAGACCATATATTTTTTGAAATTTTCAAATTAAATGGTTTTTTTATCTAATAATTTTTTGTTTTGTTTTATCATCTATTATATTTTTTTTATGTGCTCTTGCTTTTATTTTTTTATTGGTTTTATTGTTATTATTTTCAAGTTAGATGATTTTTTCCCCCTAATAATTATGTTTTTTTTTTTAAAGTTAGTATGATTTTTTTTCTTTTATTTATTTTTGTTCTTTATTCATCATTAACACAATAATAATAATAATAATAATAATAATAATAATAATAATAATAATAATAATAATAATAATAAGATTAATACAAATAATAATAATATATTCGTTTTCTTACTTACTCTTTTGTTAATCTTTTTGAGTGTTTTTTCTTTCGGGATAATTTGATAATTTTAATTGTTTTTGCAATAATAACAATAGTCATTTTGTTTCTAATATTATTGGCGATAAAAGACAACTCAAGAACAAAAAATAGACAAATTTATCTAGGTTATCTACAATTAAAAAACAATACAAGCCACTTTTGTCTCAATTACACTGTTTCTTTGAAATGACAAACAAGTCATTATTATATGTTTTAATATTTATTGCATATTATCGCCTAAAAATATACAAAGAGAAAAAAAAAAATGACCTCAGATTTTTTGCAAGAAAAAAATTTATATCAGCATTCTTAAATATATTTAATATAATAACATGATGAATAAATCTTATAAATTAAAAAAAAATTGTTGTGAATTTTAATTTTGTGCTCTTTTGTTCAAGTTTATTTCTTAAAAAAAAAATTGGATTTTTAATATTTAAGATCTAATATTACCCAGGAAAAAATACAACTGAAAAAAACAAAAGGTAAACAAATTTGCCTACATTATCTACAATTAAAAAATATACAAGGCACTTTCCGTTTCGATTACCCTGTTCTTTTTAGACGGCAAATAAATAATTATAGCACGCAAAAAAATTATATTTCTTTTTAAAAAAAATGCAATATTTGTATTTATAATGTGTCATATCTAATATTACTAGGAAAAACAGGCAACTCATATTTTTTTTTACAAATTTATCTAGGTTATCTACAATTAAAAAACTATAAAAATCATCTCCCATTTTGATCACACTATATAATATGTTAGACCAAGTATATGTGTTTAATATTTATTTAATATTATCGCCTAATAATATATAAAGAGAGAAAAAAAATGACCTATGATTTCTTGCAAAAAAAATAATATCGGTATTCTTAAATATATTTAATATAATAATATGATGAATAAATCTTATAAAAAAAACTTTGGCTTTGAATTTAAATTTATATGTTAGACTCTTTTTTTTTTCTTTTAAGAAACGATGACCTTTGTTTCACATGTATTTTCTATTTTTTACTGTCCAAGTCAGTTGTTTTTTTTTTAACCGGGTTTCTTTTTTTGTGTTTTTTTTTTAATCAGAGTATCTGTGACAACAAATTCTTAATGAATCATTTCACCTTCTTAGCAAATTTTCTAACAAATTTTATCAAAAGTTTTTTAGCAATAATAATATTCAATCACATTTTGGTTGAAAAAAAACTATTTTTAACGAATTTTATCAATTACAATTATACTAATTAAATATTAAAATTATAAAATATAATATTTATAAAATCAATTATTTTTTTACATAGATAAAAAACCAAGCGAAGCGAGCAAATCAGCTCGTGAACTCGAAAACAAGTGGAAGGAGAGAAGGCAGGGTACTGCGCAAATGCTGGTTGGGTAGGCTGTCATTTTGTTCATTCCAATTTTTCGAGACTCCATATAAAACATTTTCGTGGAATTTAGACATGGGCCAGTTTTGAAAAACGTCAGTATCATTTCACTCGTGAGATTGCTACAGTTTAAGATGTCGGCGAGGCTTGTGACTGCGACATGATGTCTTAAATAGTCCGCCTGCCTTCATCTACGCTTGACTTGAACGAACGATCTAAGGAGATTTTCACATTTTTTTCATCATATCATATCATATCAGAAAGATCTCACGCGAAACTGTTTATCGTTATCTTTCTTAACAGCTAATCAGATGGTGTCTGCAGCTAGAAGAAGAAGAAAATCTCCTTCTATCTTCATAGAAAAATTATTCCTGGGTCCGAATTTCTTCAGGCTAGGATAAGCAAGATCTTTCTATCAGGTTCTCAACCAGCAAAAGTAACAGCGCAGACCTTTTTCATAGAGGTCAAATCGACTCCAAAACAGTTGTAGAATGGTAGTTGACGGAGGCTATTTGAATATTACAGATGTAAATAAATAATAGAGAGTGTGCTGATGATCAAAACGTTAGCATTGCCACTTTGAAAAGTGATTAATTTGCATTAAATAAATCACAAAAGCATTGCTTGCAGACAAATAAAGCAAATTGTAAATGATTGATCTTCGATGAAAGAAGTCAGCGTTGAATTTTCTAGATTTATTTATTAATCCATGTAGAACTCCTACCTCTAGACGGACAGATGAAAATCTGGAAAAATCAGGAAAAAAGCTGATATCAGCGTCAGTCCCATTGAACTTTGGATCCATGTTACTCTGTGCGTTTTTCTTCTCAGACAGCAGACTCATAAATGAGTGCTCTCATCAGAGTTTGAAGTGTAGCTGAAAATATAAACTTTGCGAGCTCAGCAATAACAAAAACATAGCCCACAAAACAGGTGTTTTTTAATGAGAATAACAGATAAACATGGCTCAGGTCAGGCTCTCTTCAAATATTAATAATCTTCTCACGTCCTGCTCATGGTGCATTCTATGCAGACAAAGAAAATGAGCCAAACGGCCTGGTAAAGACTGATTTCCAAGCATTTCTTTGCGTCTCGGACTATTAATTTCTGATATGGCTTAAACGACCTTCCCTGTTAACTTTTTGATTAAGGATCCTGCTTCTGTTGATTTGGTTGGGCTTCCATTTATGATGAACGTAATTTCAAATCCTGGTCATTTCTTTTCCGAGCTTGGCATTTTTGCTCCATTTTTTGGTTCCAGGCTCGCTTAATTAAGCAGCATTTTAACTTCATTTAACCCTTTAAAACTGTTGACAACTTAAAAGTAGAAGTAAAAAAAACAAAAAGAGCAGTGTCTGTTTGACACTTATATTTTAAAAAAAATAGAAAAAAATGATTTTTTTTTATTTTTTATTTTAAATTAAATTTTGCTTGTGTTTTTATATTATTTTGATACGCTGATATCAAAAATATTTTTGATATATTTCTGAATGAAAAATCCCTTTAAAAAACAATATCAAAGGAGGAGTGATTGATGGAGATTTTCTTTTCTAAATTCACCGGAACAATTAGAAAATAAAATCACGCTACGTCCATGTAGCCAACCCGTTAATTATAAGTAACGGATAGTTAGGAGTGTAATTGGTTTGGTCCAGAATGGAAGACCAGCAACGTTTCTCAAATGTCGTGAATGACAAAACAGCGAATTGAAGCTTCAGAAAATCACAGCAGCTGGAGCTTAACGACAATGGGTAACAGTTTATGAGACAGTCCATTGTTAGTTGTAGATCCAGGAAGTTGACTTTTTACTGGGAGAGACTAGACCATGTTGCTTCTTTTAGTGCATCTGTAGCAGAGATGTTCCAGTGATAGATTGGATTTGAGAGAAAAGTATAGATTATCACTGTGATTCGTGTGTTTGATTCTCCTTGTTCATGAGATTTTAAATCTTCTGGTTGCTCCGAAAAAAGAAAGAGAAAAAGGTTGTCAGAGATATAAGTGGGCTGTTTAGCATAACGGGTAAAATGAAATTGAAGTGGACTGGTCTAGATTAGACACGTATTCTTGTTCCGTGTTGGATACCCAGAAAGATCAAGCAAATTTTCATACAAGTTCATCTTTTTTCCATTTTTTTTAATCTTGATATTTTATTTTCATGAAGTTTTAGTCCTTATTTGAAAAATTCCTCCTGTAGTTTTTTGGTATATTCCATTTAGTCATTATTATAAAAATTATTGCAATTACACCCTCGATTGTAAAAAGTTTTTAGTAAAGTACTCGTTTTGTATCCACACTTCGTGTTGCTTAATTTTTTATTTTGAGGAGAAAAAACAGATATACAAGTTTTTTCAAAGTGTTTCTGGATGTGTGATAATTCTAAATTCTAAATCAAAATGCTTATCTATGTGTTGTATTTATTTAATTGGATTAATATTTGATATTGCATCAAGGGGAGTGCATTTAGTTATGTTTAATAAATATATTTCTTATAATATATTTTTTATTTGATCAAGTAATTATATAGGTCAATAAAATATATAAAAAAGGTCATAAATGAAAACAAGCTCAATTAAACAATGAAACTTGACTATAAAATAACTCAATGTTCAATAATAAAAAAAAAAAAAATAGATCGACTCACGAACTCACAAATAATAATTTATTGAAAAAATAAATATTGAATGAATCGAATTATAAATAAATTAATCAAATAACCTATTAGATCCAAAATCAATTTTGTTAATTTTCAAAACTTGTAACCATAATCACGAGGTTAGGACTAATCATGTAGAGAAAAATATTGAAATATAAAAATGGAAAATAAATAAATTTAAAGGCTTAAAAAATAACAAAGTCAATTTATGTTGATCTTCAAAATTCATAACCATGGTCATGAGATTGAGAGTGATTGTATAAAAGTAAAACCAATAAACAATTGAGGCAAAATTTCCAATAAATTTCTTTTGAGGCATGAATCTAAAAATAATATTTACAAAAAAAAAAAATAACACGGGTTAACTTAGGTTAACCTTCTAACCCTGTAACCATAAGAACCAGATGGGAAAAAAAATCAAAGGATAAAATTTAAATAAAATTCAACTATTTAAAGGATAAAAAAAATACTAAAAAGAGTATGAACTAATTTTGATATAATAATAAAATCAAATAGTAGAGATAAAATTGAAAAAAAAATCGAATATGAAAATAAATGAAGTGCGCTCATACTTTTTTATCAATATTTTATATTTTTGAAATGATCAAATTACCCAAAAATGTCTTGATTATTGTTAGTAATTTAGTAGATGAAGAAGATTGTATACTGGAATACTTCTCGGGTTGTCTACTTTATTGAAAGATTAGCATGGCCTTTATATAGCCAAGGAAAACAAGATGCATGCCACAGGTGCATGTCTGACGAAATCAACAGAAATGCAAACAAACTAGTAACAAACTACGCTAACAAATTTGTGCACTTATACGTGTGCAGTACAAATTGTTATTTATTTTAACTGACTTCTTACTCCTTCAATTATAAGGAGAAATATAAAAACAAAAATATCCCTTAGCTTTTTTTTTTTTTTTTTTTTGCCTTATCATGTCAGTTAAGGGCTTAAGGCAGTGACTGGCAGTATAGAATGTTTTTTTTTTGGCTTAGTTAACGTAGTATTAAATATTATGGTTCAGGTTGTTTTTCACTTGGATGGAAATTATATTTATTTGATTTGATTTGATTCTTTTTAGAAAATAATCACATAAAAACAAAATTAAAACATAAAAAAATTAATTTAAATAAAAAATTAAATATTTAAAAAATAAAAGAAGTACTGGGTTCCTGTAAGACTAATTAAATCATTATACTATGCTCAATAAAAGTCAAAAGCCAGATTCGGGCCTCCGAATAATTTCCCAATAACTAAAGTATCCTTGTAAAAAACCAAAACTACCCCTAAATAGCTAGCGAAGTGGTTGGAATTATTGATTATGAGAACTCCGCCTCTGAAAGGGCAGGCAACTTTCTAGGCAAGGAGCTGCAGCTAGTCTTTCCTGCGCACCAAAGGTTGTCTCCAAACCGACCTTGATGGCATTGAAAGGATGAGGAAATATTCCTTTCAAATGCTGTCGTTGAATTCTAAGAGATTTGTTGTAAAATCATTTTTTTTCCCAAAAAGTATTATTAAAAAAACAGCACTAAGAGGCTGCTTCTGAACCTAAGAGATGGGTGCTTGCCTGTTAAGGCTTGATTTAAGCTTCCAGTATATCCAGTTCAAAGATGCCATTAGTGGACAAGAGTCAAACATTCTTCTAGAAACTGCTAACCCAACAAAGAAAATTACAATTTAATCTTTTGCTTTTTTCTGGACTTCAGATAAAAAAAAGAGTGAAATTGCTCTAATCAAAGGAGTTCCGCAGGCCCTGTAATTTGAATAACAAGGAAGCAGTTAAAAGAGTTTAAATTCCAAAGGGAAACCAAAATTAACAACGGATGGAAAAAAGAGAGATTTAATAAAGACGGGCAGAAATGCCAGTATTTTATTCAAAGAAAAACATCCAAGGAGAACAATTTGATTGATTCCCAGAACAATCAGGAATTCTTCACAGTTCTCTCAGATCTCGAATTAGAGCAAAAGGCCCTAATGGGAAATGACGAGGTAAATGAAACAGCCACACCAACCAGTAAGACGACCAGATTGAATAACTTGGCAAGACTTGTATGAAATCGGAAAAAACTTCAATAAATTGCCGAGAAGATATCATATCCTCCACTGGAAAGTCCATCAATGAGAAGGGTATTTTAATATTTGAGTGACTTGTTAATCCATGCCTTCCAGCTCCCACTCCCCTTCTGGACAATTGCTGCATTAGATTTCCCATCACCCCCCGCCACTTTCAAATGCTGTGGCTTCTTGCATAGCATAAAATTGCGAGCTCCAAGTGATCCGATGGTTTCCCATGGGCTTATGGCTGCAATCAAAGGTTTTCAAGCACAATCAGAATAAGTTGCAAATTAATCAGGGACCAAGGAACGTTTCAAATTCCAAGGAAAAAACGCAAACAAACAAAAGAAAACAATTGTCAATTGGCACAAAAAACTGGGTTCTGGACCAAGTAGCTTACCATCAGAACCAGCATTGGGGCAATAAAGCAGGAAATCATTGAGATCAGAGCCTAGAATTGGAAGGCGACCCTCACGGGCATATGATTTTAAGGCAGTATCAATAACAGCAACCACCAGCTCCTCCTCGTTTACAACAAACCGGATCGGTCCTGCACTCCCTAGCACCGTGACGCTAATCAAGAACCTGTTGCCCTTGGCTGCCTGGTTCTTTTTCTGTTTGTAAAGAACCATTGTGTTGTTCTTTTCTTTTCTCTAAAAAAAATCAACAAAAAAGAAATAGCAGAATCTAAACAAAAAAATTGGGAATTGTTTTTTTTTTCCTTCTTTCTTCAAACAAAAAACCGAGAACTGGGTACTTTTTTGCGATTAAAAATCAGCGAGAGCAAAAACGACTTTTGTTGGTTTTTCTCTGATTACGGGTCGACACCGATGCAGCGATAGTACCAGCCTTCCTTGCAAGACCCGAAGGAGAAGGCAGAGGCCACAGAGACACCGCCCGCCCTTGATTGGCAAAGGGAGAGCATGTAATTACTACTACTTCTTAAGATTTCCACCATTCACGACGATAACAACTAGATCTTCGTTTTCTTTGACGATCTATTTCTACACGACAAGAAAGAATACAGGCGCTTAGCTTCTTTCCCCCCTCTCTTTAACTGGTAAGAGTTTTTTTGGAGAAATCTAGATCTGAAAGAAAACGGTGGAGTGCTTTGGGACAAGGAGAAGGGCTTTGTAGGGGATGAGGGTTAGGGTTTGCGTGTTGTTTGTTTTGATATGGAAGGCTGATTTAAAGAGAGAGGGATTCTCCTCTAATTTTGTTACCGAGTAATCGTCGACGTCATTTGCTGAATCCCCGAGCTCACCTAACCTAACCTCTCTAGAATTTATTTTCCTTGCTTGTTTCAATTTATTTTACTATATAATTAATAAAAAAACATTAATTACTTTGCGTGTCATCGTATAAATTTTTCTGACGACGACAGCGAAAAGGAAACCCTTTGGCAACAAGGTACGTTTATTTATTTATTTATTTATTTCAAAACAGTTCGTTTCTTCTTATTTCCTTCTGTAAAACTGTAATTCTTCGCGTTGTAACTTCTAACTGTAAAACACGTTCTCTTTACAGTCGGCCTGCCTCCATTCTCGATGACAGCTTGCAAGAATTGTTAAATGTTTTAGTTTAATTAATTGTTATTTCCAGTCAAAAAATAATTCAATCTTACTTTTTTATAAAATTATTCAGACTGCCTTCTTGGAATGATGACTGCTTTGTTGTTTTTAGTTTTTTTCACCACGTGCCATGCATGCCAGTTTATTCTCGACATTTTAAAATAAAATCCGGTCACGGTATACAAAGTTCGGTGCTCTCGTTGATTTCAAAGTTACAGAAACTCATTCAAGATATTTATTTTCTTACAGTCGTTGTAAGCTCTTAAGTACCTGTATTTTTTTCAGGAGCTTCTAGATATTTTTCTTGATCTCTGATTTTGTCGGGGACATGTAGGATATACTAGGTTATTTTTTCTTAGCAAAAATTAAAATATTTTTTACCTTGATAAATCATCAAAAATAAAAAACTAAAAAAATAAAAATTACACAGGATGAGTATTCAGGAGTGTAATAAATTAAAGTTTCTATATTTCAGTTGAAAGAAAAAACTCGGTATCTTCCTTAGTTTTATCGTATATTGATCCATTTTTTTAGTTAAGGTAATATTTATAGATAAAAAAGAGAAATAATTAGAATATACTTTTTATTTAAAAGATATAAGCAGAAATGGGAAAATAAATTTGTTTTGAAAATAAATTTAAATTTAACTCATATCATTTTACGATATTAAAGGGGTGTTTAATATTGTATTTAAAAAATATTTAAAAAAATTAAAAAAAAAATATTTTAAATTAAAATTAATTTTTTTATTGGTTTTAGATACTTTTAATGTGCATATATCAAAATATCTTTTTTTTTTAAATATTATTTTAATATATCTTTAAATAAAAAAAACATTTACAAAAACAATTTAAATCACATTCTCATCATTAAATATAGACAAGATATATCTCTCAGCCGACAATATATATTAATTTTTATTGGCAAAATATAAATAAAAAACATTTTATATAATATCACAAACCATCCTCATCCCTTCCCCCCATCAAATTCAAAACGTAACCTCTCTCTCTCCTCTCCCGTTTTTCGCGAAAAATGAATCCCCCTGTAGTTGATGCTACCCAGCACCACTGTTATATCACCATCATCTACTGTACCCTGATCCTTATTTCAACATCCTCGTAAAATGTGCCATATTGCTGGCATTTATTTACTCGATTGATTATATATATATTACTAGTCATTGCACTCATGTCTCATACGATCAAAAACATATTTTTTTCAACACAAAAGTATATTAATTATATAAATTTTTTTATTATAATATAAATTTGAGCAAAATAATAAATATATACTAAAATTATATAAAGTGTAGGTTTTCTATAAATATATAAATTTTAAATGGATATAAATTTATTTTCTTAGTATATTTCAACGAAATAACCAGTATAAAATTATTATTATCATTAAAAAACCAAGAAAATTCAGATATATGAATTATTGAATTTATTTTATTAAAATTAGTTCATTTTATAATTCAATTTAAATTAAACACAACAAACAAAAAATAAATTGTGAAAACACCTGCAATAATCAAATAAAAAAATAAGTAGTTAATTTTTTGTCTCCAAAAATAATTATCATTAAAAATAAAAACAGTTAAAATCATTAAATTGGTCCTAAAAATTAAAAAAATATAAAACAAACAATCAAAATATAATCACTAAAATTATCATTATCATTGCGCAAATAAAAAAATATCATTTGATTTGAAAAAAAAGATAAAAATAACAAAAAATACAAAAAAAAACAAGGAGAAAAAAGGAGCAATATTGATTTTAAAATGATTACCAACATAAATTAAAATTTCAGAATTGAACAAAATAAAAATAATACCTCAATCAAAAATAATATGGTAAAAATTAAAAACAAAAACTAAAAGTATAAATGAATAAATACGGACAAAAAATAAACATTGTCCAAGAAGGACCGAAGGAACAAAAGGAATCAATACTGAATAAAAAAATTAAAAAATAAGTGCCAAAATGAAAAACAATATATAATTAATTCCAATTGAATTACAAAACTGCAACAAATCAAAACCTTGGAACTGAAAAACAATAAATTTTAAACATGTTTGATTGTAAATCAATATTTATTATTTGTTTATGGGTTATCTCAATTTTAATTGAAAATATAAGACCAAAAAATAAGTGAAATCAACTTGTTAAACATTATTTATATAAATTTCACTAGATTCGACAAGTAGTGATTGAGAACTGAGATCCATGATTTGTATTGAGAGGACATGGCATGTTGACACAACGGAAGGCTAGTTTCCACTACCTTACTCCTCTGCATGCGCCGTCCGCAAAGCACGTGTGGGTGAAACATTGTCGGCGCGTCTGTACGACGCATCTTTGGTGTTTCAGGAAAAAAAAACATTGGTCAATTACCTATAGATTCCTGGACCCAACGATATCTACGAAAAAACCGAGGTGAAAATCCTGAAATACCCTCTATATATATCTGATATTTTAACCCCTGTTAAATTATACCATTTTTTATCTTTTATATAAAAAGTTATATTAGTCCACTAACCGAGTCGTTAGTTATTCAATAATTGTATTTTATTAAATTCGTCGTATGTCATGACTTGTATAGTGAATGTCACCAGTTAATCTAACTGGCTAAAAAACAATAAACATTTTTTTAAGTTTGATTATTCAATATCATGTTTAATTGAAAATAAAGATTTATGATTTATTTATTTTTATGGGTTATCTCAATTTTAATTGAAAATACAAGACCAGAAAAATAAGTCAAATCAACATATTATACATTATTTATATAAATTTCACTAGATTCAACAATAGTAATTGAGAATTGAGATCCATGATTTGTTCTGATCTTCTTTTTATAAATCATTCCAACTTGGTTACCAGAGTTAAGTTATTTTTAGTTTAACTTAAGTTAAATCATATTTTTTTACCAGTTATCCTCACAAGATATCATGGAATGCTACAATGTTTTCCACTTTTAGTTTTGGCAGTTAGCATGGATGAATATCTAAAAGATGCGACATCTCTTTAAAAACTATCTTGCTAAATTTCCAGGTCTACGACGTGGATCACAAATCGAGTCATTAAGTCATCCCACGTTAATCCCAATGGTTTTTTAAAAGCAAAACAACATTGGTTTTGACAAGAAAATGAATAGTCAACGAGTTGTGTATAGTTTTTTGATGAGGTGCCGATAGGTCGACTTGAGTTTTTGATCAGGTCACCAATCTTTTTACCTCCCTTAATGCATGACAAAACCTGGATAAGTCATATTTATTGGTTTTTGTTTAGTTCTAAACATGTATTTTTTTTATCATATAATTAAATAAAAATAATTAATAAGAGAACTATTAAACCTAATAGAGTCAAATACTCAAGTTGAGGGAATCTGAGATTGATTTAATATATTATTGTCTTAATATTTTTTTTTAAATCATCATTTTGAAGTTTATTTTTAAACGAAATCATGTTTTTAGTGGTCATTGAGGGTGTATTTTAATCAATAAAATCAATGGATTTAAATCAAATGAAATTCCACATAATTTAATTGAAAACTTAAGATAAGAGGTTTCAAAATTAATATATATTGTCATGTTTAGTAATTCTGTTAAAATGATTTTATGCCCTTCAAGATTTTTTTTTTTTTAAAAAACCCGTCCGGTTCAGGACATTACCTATAAATTCTCATTTCAATAGTACACGATGCAGTACTTGCTAATTTTGGAAATGAAGGTCGTCTATAATACAACCTTAATCTCCCAATCAAATGTACGTACGGAGGAAAAGCTTAAACTCAACATTTTTTATTTATTAAAAGATCTTGTATTTATCATCAATTTGTTACTTTCCACATTAGTGTTGAACGTATATTTTAAAAGTATTTTTGAAAAAAAATAATTTTTTTATATTTTAAATGAGTTTTTTAAATATTTTTAGATTATTTTTATAGATTAATATTAAAAATATATATAAAAAATAATTTAACATATTTATAAATAAAAAATAATTTAAAAAACAAACTCAAATATACTCGCAAACGGTTAATAGCAATGTCCGCATGGCTGGGTTAACACTTGACTTCTACAAGAACCTGAATAATTTTCAAGCAAGTTAGGCTTGCACGTGGTGAATTTGCGATGATTGCTGGTCTGTGGACAGTTCCAGAAAGATGGCAATGAGCCGCCAGACAACGTGGGCTTTAATTAATACATAATTTTGCTACTTTCCACGTTAATACTGTCCGCATGGCTATAAAATATCTTATGAATGGTGTTATTTTTGTTTTACTGAATTAAAGCCTAAAGAGAGTCGATAAATAAACCTACCTTACCCCCGAGTACATAGATATCTTCCCAGGGGGGTATATTTGCAATTTCGCACTCAACATCGTACAAATCATAATCACGAAATTTGAGGACCAGGATGGCATGATTTGAACCTACGCAGGAAACCCCACAAAAGATGCACGCAAGTAGCTTACAAAACCCAAAAGCGTGTTGAAGAATCTGTGGGCCTACAGTCTCCATGTTCTTATATCCGCACGTATCAAAACCCGAACCACATGTCCACACCTGGCATTAAAGACGAATCTGTGGATGGGAAACGCTAAGATAATATTCTGATTTTGACGGCTTAATAGTATAATGATATTATTTTTATTTTATTTAAAAATATATTAAAAATATATTTAAAAATTATTTTTTATATCACATGAAAATGATATAAAAACATCATTTATTATGAAATAATATTTGTTGAAATATAATGTCAAATAGAGCTACTTTCTAGTAAACTAATGAATGTATCAGGAACCATATAATTTATTATGTGGTTTTTTTTATCATTTAATATAAAAAATTATTATTATTTATATCATATTTTATTACATAGTTTTATTTTTATTTTTCTCGTATTTAATATCATGTTTAGACAACTTTTAAATAATTTAATTTAAAAATTAAAATAAAAAATAGTCTCGACAAGATTTTTAAAATTTAAATCATTATACCAGTTCCATCGTAATGCTATTTTTTTTTTTAATGATTTAGATACTATTTTTTTCCCCATTCAGCAGATTTGTAATCCAAATGTCACAGCTAGTTATTTACTATGCAGAGGCATCATTATCGCTTGCATAGATTGTTATTTATCAGAGGAGGAATAAACGTGGTGGATGTAACGGCGTCGTCACACATCAGGAAAATTGTTTCTCGTTAACGAGAAGATATTTCCGGGGACCATGAACCATTCTGCTTCATTCGGCCATGCCCATTTCACAGCTCAATAATTTTTAAAGCCCATATTATATAAAAACAAAGCCCAATTATATTTTGAATAGCTTGGCCCAACATAAGACTAAATTAAACTTAATATACAACTAACTAAGTATTAATTTATAGTTATCAAATCTGTCATAGGCTAATAGAATTGCCTAGAACCCATTAATTTAAGATCAAATTCGGGTAAGCTTTATAAGAAGAACAATTGGTCAAGATTTAATTAACCTCCTTGAACCGATCAAGATATAACCAAATCAACAGATTGATGTTAAGAAAAACCCTTAAAAATGATGGAATTGAAATTGGAAGGAATATATATATATATATATATATATATATATATATATATATATATATATATAAAACCTCGACTTGATTCTTTGATTAATATTTAATTAATTTATCAAACCCCCGTGATCCATGCTACGAACTCCACTAGATGGATTTTTTTATACTCTACTATAGGATAAAAAATACTAAATTAAATTTTTCATCAATTCAATTCTAAAAAATAAAAATAAATAATGTATCACACTAAATATTGAAACTGTAAAAAGAATATAGAAAAAAACCCAAGAAAAAATAAATCCCAGCCACGTGGGGCTGGATTTGTTCAGAAATGTCAAACTTGTGTGGCTAAAAGAGGCACGTGTCCTTAATCGGGGCAAGAATCGAGCCATTTACGACAACTATGTTGTAAACCTAACAAAAACCATGCTCCTAAATCTTTCCTTCTCTCTTGCTGTGCTATAGTTTTGTGTGTTTGTTTGTGAGTGTGATTGAGGTTATTTTTTAAAGTAATTTTCATATAAAAATGCATCAAAATAATAATTTTTTATTTTTTAAAAAATTATTTTTGACACCAGCATATCAAAATGATATAAAAACAAAAAAAATCATTTAAAATAAAGCATATTAAAAATATATTTTTTATTTTTTTTTCAAAAGTCATTTCCAAACGCATTCCCAAACACCTCATAATCCCTATATCCACTAAATTGTACTCTCACTCACAAGAGGATTGAATTGTTGATGAAGCATAACCTTCGAGAAGTCTAAAATCTAGGGTTTTAGAAGGCTGATAGGTCACAACTGTAAATCTGTGGCTTTTGACATCTGTGGCCTGCTGTAAATCTCTCATTGCAGTTGAAACAGAGACCTTGTGCTCTTTTTCTTTGCATTTCTTCCCATGACAAACGTTTGAAGGGACTTGTAGGTGTAGCAGGAACTTCTCGAGTGAGGTGTGGGGAAGGTGATCGTATGTCCCTCCGTTGTCGTGTAAGTTGGTCGTCTCTCATCCGTGCTAAATTAGTGACCTCTTTGAGTGACTGTGGTTTGAACATCCTGATGCCATCTGCGATTTCTGCCTTCAATCCGCCCATGAATGTGCCCACTAACGCCTTTTGCGTCCATCCTTGGACCCTGTTACCCAACTTTTCAAACTCACGCTGGTAATCACGTAAATTACCTTGTTGTTTGACACGTGATAGAGCCTCATCAAAGTTTTCACACTCCGAGGGTCCAAAACGAGCCCAAAGCTCGTCCTCAAATTTCTCCCATGAAATCAAGCGTCCTTCATCCTGAATTGTCTTTCGAATCCACTGCCACCCTTGGTTAGCCTCCCCTTCTAAGTGATATGCTGCCATAGAGACCTTCTGGGTGTCTGCTGTGTTTTGATACTCAAAAAACTGATGCACACGGTTGAACCATTCAGTTGGGTCATCCCCTGCGAATCTTGGAAATTCTAGCCTCGCTGTTTTAGCGGAGATGATTTGGCGCCCACCATCGTTGTTTGGCTGATTACCGTGGTTGTTAGCTTCTTGATTTGGAAGCAACACAGTCGAGAGTCGATTGAGAGTCTCCTCCATTCGTAGCAGACCTTCTTGAACTAAACCTAGTTCAGACTCCAAATGCTCAATGCGTTCTTTGTTGGTTCCCATTGAAAAACCAAAGCTCTGATACCAATGATAGGTCCAACTAAATAATAATCAGTTTACACTGATCTTTGTTTGTGTTCTCTTCGGGTGAGAAACATACCACAAGTGTTTTGTGAAATTGTTACTTGATATTATGAGAATGTTCTTGCTGCTTAAATAAGCAAGCCGTTTACAATCCCTCCTTAATTACATGAAATGAAATTAACTGCAACATAAAGACCCATTACAATTAATAAAGACCCATTACCACAAATAAAGACCCACGTAATACTAACGGAAACAGAACACACAAAATAAATCAAAGTGAAATTAAACCCACGTAACATAAACATGTTGTGAAGCTGGTAAAGACCCATTACAACTAATAAAGACCCATTACCACAAATTAAACCCACGTTCTTCCAACTGGCGCTGTATGCCCATGCACTACCCCCACTTATCCCCCATATTTGGGATTTGGTTTATGGCCCCTCTTGTATCTTCGGGACTTATCAAAGGCAGCCCTAAAAACTTCTATAGAAAAAAGCAAGAAGTATCACAAAATAAAAAAAAATAAGGGAATGAATTCAACAACCCATCAACAAAGAGAACCGATATGTATCTTGTCGATGCGGGAGAGAAAAAAAAAACCAAACACCTACCAAAGTCTGCTCTCTTTACATCTACACATGCAAAATCATATGGAAGAGGACATGGTGGTTCATTTGAAGACACGATGACAAGATGTTTCATTAGCTGCAGGACACCAAACACATCGTCTGAGAGGCTCGTAAGGCATATAACAGCTAGCATGTCAAAAAGACGTGCCTGCAAATAAACAAAAAAAAAAAACATGGAATTACCTCAACACTCTTCGAGGCGAAGATAATAACAAAAAAACTGGGAATCAAAATACCATTATGCCACATCCACAATCTTATGTTTTTTTTTTTTTCATTTTTGATGACATTTCCGTAGTTTGACTGTTCATCAGAAAAACAAAAATGCCCTCAACGTCATGTAAATGTTTTCTTTTATATGAAAGTAAAGATGTTAATTTACTCTTCACGACCAATTTTTAAAAACTAAAAATACCCTAGGTATTTCTTTATTTTTTTGTCTGCATCTAGAGGTAAAAATGTAGTTTAACTATTCAAAAAAAATACAAAGAAGACAAAAACACCCCAAACGATCAAGCAATACCAATCGGTTCTATGAAAAAATTTAAAATACCCCCGAGTATAAGAATTAAATTTTATGCATTGAAAAAAATAATAATTATTATATTATTGCAATACAGAATAATCTGGGTCACGCTATATCTTCTTTATTTAATATTCTCTGCATTTTGTTATTTCCGTATAAAATAAAATAAAATGATGATTACTTGCCAGATTTCAGGTGGACATCGAGCAAGTCTCTATATATTTGTTTATTCTCTCTATTCCTGTAATTCATAAGCACGTCTTTGTCACAAAACCAACCGAGGGAAGGGCGTGCATAGCGGCGGGCCACAAAGGACTGTCTAATACGAGGCTTTTACTGTTTATAGTTTTTCTTGGCCAACATATATTTTGAAGCACATAAAAGACACGTCGCAACCGATCAAGCTACTTGGATTTTGGAAGATTGTTTATAGATTCCCTGGCAGTTGACCCCCCGAGAAAAAAATGTGCCTACCATAATTGTTTTTCAAGGGGCATTTATATATTCTTGTTTCAGGCCATCAAATATAGTTTTCTGTATCTGTTTCACCTGAGCCATGGACAACCTTCTTGGCCTTCTCAGAATCCGGGTGAAACGTGGCAACAATCTCGCCGTTCGCGATCTTGGTACCAGTGATCCTTATGTTGTCATCACCATGGGAAAACAGGCCTGTTACTCTTCTTTTGATCTCCTCAAATTTGGCTATATGATTTGCTAATTTCCCCCAGTTTCTTTTATTTTCCTTTATTTTTTTTGGATTTTCCGTACACAAAATGGCTGTCAATCTTTGAGTTGGCTGTCTGAGACCTCTATAGAAATGAAATTCCTACTGAAAGAAATTAAAGACAGGAAACGAAAGGATATTCATGTATATTATTGCTATAGAAATGAACAAGAAGAGGGTGAAACTTGCTCACCTAATTGAAGCCATTGTTAATATCGATGGGCTAGGAGTTCAAAAATGCATCTTGAACTATCATGAATGCCTATGAGGAGGGGGGGGTGGCATAGCCTTCTTACTTCTGGTTCCCTTTTCATAATCACAAGTATGGAGGACGGGGCGTTGTTTTTTGTAGGATTCTTCGATAGCTTGGTTGCTGATTGATTTTGCTTGAAACTTTATGGTTAATGAAGGACCGGTAATGTGTTCTCATCATCATGATCTGACAGAATTGCTTTAGGGTTTTCTGTATTTGCTTATCTTGATACGAAGCTTCGCCTTCAATATATGAAGGTGATCTAGAACTAGAAAGCATAGATAAGTATGCTATAATTCATCAATATAAGTGAAACCTGCATATAGTCACTGCATAATAGAAAGTTCAACTATACGGGAGTTTTCTTTATCTTTCCTTTTTGTTCTTTTCGGTGTGTTTTCTCTGCGCTAAAAACCCCTCAACTTTGGAGCAGAAATTGAAGACTCGAGTGGTGAAAAAAAACTGCAATCCAGAGTGGAACGAGGAGCTTACTCTTTCAATCACAGATCTCAATGCTCCAATCAATTTAGTAAGTATTGGCCGACGATATGTAGTTTGTTTATGATGAAATCACTCAGCAATCGAATTATGTCTGTGCTGTATTGCATACAAACAGTTGATGGTAAATTCAGCGAGACCATTTTCCTTTCTTTGAAAACATAACCATATTTTATCACTGTCAATCCTGATTCCTTCTGTTTTGGCTTTCTTTGCAGACAGTTTTTGACAAAGACAGATTTACTGTGGATGATAAAATGGGTGAAGCAGACATAGACATCCAAGCATATATCGCGAGTCTAAAGATGGGGTTGCAAAATCTCCCAAACGGTTGTGTGGTCTCAAGAGTTAAGCCAAACCGGAACAACAGCCTTGCCGATGAGAGCTGCATTGTCTGGGATAACGGCAAAATCCTGCAAGACATGATTCTCAGATTAAGAAATGTAGAATCTGGTGAACTGGTGATTCAAATCGAGTGGATTAACGTTCCAGGTTGTCGGGGATTGGAAATTGGAGGTACGAGATAAACGTGATTGATATATATTGTGTCGTATGCAATGCCTGACCCTGCTGAACTGAGTTTAAATGACTATACTACTTGTGATATTTATTAAGAGTTAAAACTATCTTGATATTGAGGCGTGATTGCTCTATGTTGTGTTGGAAGTAACGTAGATTTTAAGCTGCCTGACCCTGCATGAACCGAGTTTAAATGATTGAACTACTTGTAATAAGAGTTAAGAATATCTTGATATCTCGGCGGGTTTGGTTGTGATCTTGCGGAATGACGCAAAACGATTCGTGTAGCTGGACTGAACTAGTTTGTAGTTAGCAACCAGTGATCTCTAGGGACATGGAATCGGTGCTTGGCTGTTCTGGCTGGCGAGGAATGTGAAAAACATCTTCTAGTATCTTACAACTGCTTGCCACTTTCATTTTTCTTACAATAGACAAGCAACTTCAATGATTTACTCAAGCATGTAAGCTTAAATTAACTAAACTACCCCTGATATTTATTATTTTTGGAACACAGACAGGGAAGCACCATGGAGCAGCAGAGCGAAGAGGCTCGACTGATCGAATGATTTTCCTGATTTTACCAATTTCACCGGTATCCTCTCTGGGTTAGATGCGGCTGCTCATTTATAGCGTCCTAACCGAGAAGACGATGGCTGTAATTTGCCTTGTTGATTCTTTATTCTTAGAACGATTGATCATTGCGAAAACTGCTTGGAGGGCCTACTGTTTTCTTTGATAGAGATATTAACCAAGAATTACTTGGATATTTTCTCCATTATTTTGGTGTCTTCTTTCTTTCTTGTTTTGGTTATATTTTAAACAATTCTTTCGGTTATTGTTCCGACATTTTATGGATTCATTCTGATTTCTTTCCATGGATGATGGCATTCTCGAGCTTGGCTTGCATTGTACCATATAAAAATTAATAAACTCCTTGGGTTATAATAGCTGGCATTCTCTCGAATTCCTTGTAATACCATTTAAATTTTAAAATGGAAACAATGAAAAGATGTACAGGGATGTTTGGATTTGTATATAGATGCTCAAACCATTCAAAACTATTTTGCATTCGAATCTCAAATTCCCATTTCAATGCCCACAAAGAATTATCGATGCTGATGAATAAAAAAAATGCTAAAGCTCTTACTCCAATGGCCGCACTGCAGCGGGATAATGTTTTTTTGTCCAGCACAAAAAGCTAATATGCAAGTGCTATTAGCTCATTTTTTGATGTGATTAGAAAATATAGAAGTAAATTAAAAAATCAATTTTTATATATAATAAAATGAAGGTATTGTATATCAATAAAAACTCCAGATCTTAAATTAACTTTTGACGCAGTAGACAAAATAGTACAGTATTGCAATTATTACAATGAAACACCTTTCATTTTTTATTTTTTGTTTTGTATTATGTTTTTTGATAAAAAAATATAAAGAAAACAAATTATAAAAGAATGGAAATAACGACAAAAAAAAACATTATTTAATTTGACTTTATCCACTATGAACAGCGTTATTGGTTCCGTTCCGTTCCAGAAGCAAATCCGGAACAAAACGGCGACGTTTTTGTTCCGGTAAAAATTCCGGTCAGTACCGGTAATTCCGGCCGGAACGCCCCGGTTCCGTACCGGGCGTTCCGTTCCGGTACGGACTAAAACGACGTCGTTTTGATAAGTAACAAACGACATCGTTTAGCCAATACACGGGCAAACAAATCACCTCCTTTCTTTCCCTTTCTTCTTCCCGCTCCCAGACGAACGAATTTTCCCCCCAATCTATTCCCGATTCCTCCCAATCTCAAATTAATCCAGAAATCCCTTGTTTTCGATTCATATTCCAGAAATCCCTCACTTGAAAAGCTTAATTTGTAATCCTCAACCCCTAAATCAGCTCAATTTCTGAAACCCTAAATCAAAAATCAAAATCACGGCGGCATAATTTCTTCCACACGGCGGCGCAATTTCTTCCACACGGCGGCACAAAATCTTCAGTAGTTCTTCTTCCCCATATCTCCAGTTAAAGGTACACATTTGAGGAACCAAATCCTTTAATTTATTGAAAAATTGAAACTGTCGAAAATGCATGATTTTAGTTTTTGCTGTCGTATGAGCTGAGATTCGCATCCATGGAACAAGCATAAACCAGCTTCTTGCCATTCCTTTTGACCTAAGAGTGGACTAATTTTGGTATAAAGACATGATTTTCATTGATCCTTTTGAGAGTCATATCTGGAACTTAAAACTCTGGCGTGAGTTGGTTGCTTAACTGACTAATCAATTCTGTTAAGTTATTGGAATATTTGAAGCTTAGCTTGAATGGGATCCCAAATGCATGGAAGTACTTGTTGATGATGTTTTGCCGAATTGTTTTGAATCTGCTGAACTTTGCTTTCTGTCTCAGCACCTCTGAGTAAAACATCATTAGTTATAATATAGACACGCTTCTTTTGGTTTGGTATATGATTCTGCTTGTTATAACACGAGGGGTCAGTAGAGTTGATCTCATGATATTGACCCTGTGAAATGATCTTTTCGGATCAACCTGACAGAGCGAGCACTTGAGTGAATTGATGTTTGAATGTGTGCCAAGAGCCATCTTCAGAGTTTCTTTGTTAGTTGGGAACTCATAAATACGCATAGATGGGATGCATGTTTGTTGCTCAATCATATGTTTAGTCCAATAGGAGCAATATAGCTCGAAACCTTGCCTGGTTTTCATGCAATTCCTTTCGTATAGTTCAATGCCTGCTGATATGCTTGCTGGTTGAGTATAGAGTTAGAGTAAATTATTCTTTGGTCCTTGTGTTTTGAACAAGATTATGAATTTCAAATCGTGGAGTAAAGAATGATACATGCCTAACTTGTGTTATCTTTCTTACAACAGATTAAATTACATGGCTGAAAACTCATCTAGTGGTGGGACTTCCATGTATTCAGCTCTAGCAAGATCAGATGATCCAGCATGGGCTCATGGACAGGTGGTTCCTGGTGTAAAGAATGCAAGTATATGCATTTATTGTAATAAACACATCAATGGTGGTGGTGTTACTCGGTTGAAGTGCCACCTTGCTGGTATTAAAGGTCAAGTTGAAGCTTGTAAAAAGGTCCCTCCGGAGGTTAAGTGGCAAATGAAACAACTGGTAGATGACATGACAATGGAGAAAGAGAGAAGAAAAAGAATTAGAACTGATATTGGAAATTCTCAATCAGGTTCCAATGATGAAGAAATAGAAGAGGGTGATGCTGCAAATCCTCGTTCGGGTGATATATGTTCACAAACAAGTAGAAGAATGACAGTGCAAGGAACAAGTACATCTGGAAGAAGGATTCCTTTATTTCCTCCACGAACTACCCCGGGTTCCCAGCCTAGTATTAGAAGTGCAATGGCTACTAAAGAGATGGAACACAATGCAAGAAAAGCCGTAGCAACATGGTGGTATGATGCTAATATACCGTTTAACAGTGCTAATTCGTATTATTATCAGCCAATGCTAGATGCCGTAACATCCATAGGACCTGGGTTTAAAGGCCCATCATATCATGATTTAAGAGGACCACTTTTGAAAGATGTAGTTCATGATGTCCATGAATACATTTTTAGTATCAAGGCTAAATGGAGAGTTTATGGATGTTCAATTATGGCTGACGGGTGGTCAAATAGGAGGAATGCACCAATTGTGAATTTCCTTGCCTATTCTCCGAGAGGCACCGTATTCTTGAAGTCTGTTGACACTTCAGGACTTCGAAAAGATAAAGAGACATTGCTGGAGATGTTTGATGAAGTTGTCAAAGAAGTTGGACAGGAGAATATTGTCCAATTTGTTAGTGATAATGAGGCTGCATTTAAGGCTGCCGGGAAAGCTTTGCAGCAAAGGTATGACACCTTTTTTTGGTCTCCTTGTGCTGCCCATTGCATTGATTTAATGCTAGAAAATATTTTTGATCCGAGATATTTTCCAATGATTGATGAAACCATTAAAAAGGCAAGAAGTATAACCAAGTTTATATATAATCATGCATGGGTTCTAGCCTTGATGAGGAAAGAATTCACAAATGGACATGATTTATGTCGTCCTGGCATAACAAGGTTTGCAACCCATTTCTTAAGCCTCCAATGTTTACTGAAGTTTAAGAAGGAGCTTCGACAGATGTTTACTTGCACAAAATGGGTTGAATCAAGTCATGACAAAAGTCGGGCTGGAAAGGAAATTGCTGCTATAGTTTTACAAGATAAAGACTTTTGGCCGAGATGTGTACATATTGTCAACGTCAGCGAGCCTTTAGTACGAGTTCTAAGGTTAGCAGACAGTGAAGAAAAATCATCAATGGGCTATTTATATGAGGCAATGGATAAAGCAAAAGAAGCCATCAAAACAAGGTTGAAAAATAGAATGTCTCAATATGGACCATATATTCGGGTAATTGATGCTAGATGGGATAAGCAACTTCATAGTCCATTACATGCAGCAGGATGTTTTCTTAATCCTGGAATATTTTTTAGGCCTTCTTTTTCAAAACAAAGGGAGGTAACTCGAGGTTTGCTTACCACAATTATGAGATTGGTTCCTGATTGTGATACTCAAGATAACATCAGTGCCTAAATTGAGGAGTATAAGAGAGCAACTGGTCTTTTTGGTATAACCATAGCTATTCGTCAAAGAGAAAAGTTAAATCCAGGTAATAACTTTTATTTTTTACAATATAATGTCTTTTATTTTTATCTATAATATTTGATTTATTCAAAATTTGTTATCTAGTTTCATGGTGGGAGCAATTCGGCAATGATACTCCAGAACTTCAAAAGTTTGCAATTCGAGTTCTTAGTCAATGTTGTAGTGCAACTGGGTGCGAAAGAAATTGGAGTGTATTTGAATTCATCCATTCAAAAAACCGAAATAGGCTTGAGCACAAGAGATTAAACGATTTAGTATTTGTTCGCTATAATCTAAAGATTAAACAGAGGTAAGTAAAATATCAATATTATTATATTAGTAATTATTTTCTATTACATTGCTATTAATTTTTTAATTTCTTTCGTGTTTATTCTTTGTAGGAATATGAGCAGAACAAGAGATGCTTTAGATCCCATTAGCCTTGACAACATTGATCTATTGAATGAATGGATTTGTGAAGAACCCGGTCTTCTTGATGGAGATGACATAAGTTGGGAGAGTATCGAAGCACCTTTCGCTACTTTAAATTTAGATGATAAAGAGACATGTGTAAATGAGGAGAATGAGCTTGGTGGAGATGACCAGCTATTGGAATGTCTTGTTGACGACTTTCCTTATGTTCCACAGCCAGATCAAGATCCTTACTTTTATATTAATGATGTAGAGGATGTTTGATGTATTTTTCTTTTATTTTAGAACATTTTACTTTCATAATATTTTGGAATTTCAAAGATGTTTCTAATTTTGAGATTATGTTTGTATTGTATAATTTAAATTTCATTTATCTTGAATTTAAATTATACTTGTTAAATTAATATTTTATTTTTTTCATATATATAATTAAATAAATATGAACAGTAACCGGTACCCGGAACGGTACCGAAACCGGAACGTTCCGTTCCAAACAAAAAACCGGAACGGTACCCGGAATGGATTTTACAACCCTGACTATGAAATCAAATTAAAATCCATCCAATTTCGAACGAGGTTCTCATGTTCCAATCACTGAATTAAAAAAAAAAAGTCGAAAATAAAGCAAACAGATCAAACAAATAAAGGGAGGATACGAATGTTACAGAATAATATAAATTATATTATGGAGCTTCATTTACAAGCTTAAGTTTTTAGGTGAGATGAATCCTTAACATGATATTAGAGCCTTGTTAACCCAGCGGTCACGAGTTCGAATCTCACCATTCTCATTCTATTTGATAAAAATCAAGCACAAGGTGATGTGGGTCTATGCAAGTTTCAAGCCCAAAGGGCTTTCACTTGAGGATGTGTGTTAGAAAATAATATAAATTATATTATGAAACCTCACTTATAAGCTTGAGCTTTTAGATGAGATGGTTCCTTAACAACAACCAATAACACTTGGAAGTCATGCCCATCACTTTCCTTCCAATCTCACCTAAAAATTCTGCAACCCTGTCAAATATATACACCCAACCAAAAGTTGAGACGGCAAAAATTCCAAGACAAATATTTTTAGAAATCAAATCGTAAAATGCTCCGATACAAAATACGCAGCTAAAATCAGTATTAACCAAGTTGAAATCGAGTGTCATGCATGGGGATTGGTGATGGTATCGATGAAGGTGCTTTAGCTGATTCTATGCATGGGATTGGTTCGAGCAAGAGGGGTTAATTTTACACAATAATTCACAACATGGTCGAGGGATTTGTAGTGGGGACTTGCAGTTGGCGCTATGTGAATGGGTAAGATGAAGGTGCGAAGGAGTGATGGTAAATTGCGTAGTTGATGGACGCCATACTTTCTTCTTCTTCTTCTTCGAGATGTGGACTTTTCGAATTTGAATCTTGTTATGGGAAGGTTTTACTACACATGGACGAGAAGGTGGCGGGCAGTTCAGTTGGTTTTCATGGTGGCACAAACAGAGGAGATTAGCTGGGTTTCTAGATTTGATTTCCTCTTTCAACCGTCGAAAAAATTCCAAGAAAAAAAAAAAAACTTGATCACGAATCACGATGTGAGATTTGTGAATATTTCGCTGTTCAGGATGGTGATGGGGTGTGACTCGAGATATGAAGGTCTGTCTACCATGTTCGGATTATCGACTTCCCAGGTAGGATCTTGAAGAGAAGAGAGAATAGTTAATAGGAGGTGAGACTTTTAACATTTTGAAGCACACATCAAAGCTTACATTAACTTCACACAGAGACCCCTTTTACATCATACCACAGCAGCAGGGCACTGAAACCTATGAATACGAAGCCCACACCATTAGGTTTCAGCAGACCCCCCGCAAGTTTATTGATAAATTAAAATGCATTAAGACATATCAATTCATTCACGCAGCAGCCGCGCGTGTGATACTGACCGATCATTCATGCCTGTGCTGTTGGTTGCTGGGCAAGGTGATGTTCCTCAACGTCTTTGGAAACATGGATGCAAAACTCAAGCAATGTATGAGGATCAGGAACATTCTCATTTAGCTTCTCATATTCTAAAGCCCAGTGAGCCAAGCAGCTGCCCTCTCCCTTGGGAGTGGCTTGAACGATAATTTTGCACTCCTTAAACTCCGTGGTGATGTCTCCTCCGATCACTTTGAAGGTGGTTGATAGCTTCGCATCGTCTATAGCTTCAATAACCTCCTTAGCAATCTTAGCAACCCCATCTATTGTTTTTTTTTTGCACACAGATTAAATTAGTTATTTGATCGAAAGGGATCAACAGGCCTATCTAGAAAATAAAATAAAATAAAATACAAAAATCATGATCAAAAGGGATTGATCTGTGATGACAGAGCCTTACCATGGACATAACTCCAGGTGATTACAGTGCCCGGTTTCCCCCAGTCACCTTCATGGAGATCAACATTCTGTATCTTTGCAGGGCTCATATTGGAAATGTGGTGTGGTCTGCAGCTGAAGACATCATGAAATGTTTCAGCAGAAACTTGGATCTCTACTTCCCCCTCCATCTTACCACAGAGTGTCATTTTGTTGCAGCTAATCAAATTTGAAAGACTACAAACAGTTTCAGCTTCGAAACAACGAAATCAGTTTTAGTAGTTAATGGGAAAATGCTTGGGGATCTTGTATTATTATACACCTAGAGTAGTAAATAATTACATCAATTATTGGCCTTATTTATTCGGGGCTTTCTTGGAATCTTGTCTACCCCATGTAGTTGGTCTCCGAAGTTGTTTTTTTAATATATATACTAGCCAATGATGTATTGGGTATAAAGTATAAAATATGCTATGTAATTTTGTTCCTCTATTATTGTTATTATTTTACGAGAGAAAAAGGAGGGGATGGAGATGTGCTATCTTTTTTTAAGGATTTCTCATTACCCGATTCTGTAGTTTGTCTCCCACGTTTATATATATACTAGACAATGCCCCCGCGCTTCGCCGTGGGTGGCACAATATTTTTTTTAATATAAAAAATATTAATTGTGTGTATTTTTTATTATAATATAAATTTAGCTAAAATAATAAATCTGTGCAGAATTCATGTCAAGTGCAAGTTTTTTTTATAAAATATATGAATTTATAATCGATATAAATTTATTTGTTTAGTAGTTTCAAACGAAATAACCAGCATAAATTTATCATCATCATTACAAAAGCAAGAAAACTTGGATATCTGAATTATTAAGTTCATTGTATTAAGATTAGTTCATTTTATAATTCAATTTAAACTAAACAAAAATAAAATATAAATTGTGAAAATACATACAATAATCAAATAAAAAAATAAGTTGTTAATTTTCTATCAACAAAAAGACGAAAACATAGATTGAAAATTCATCCTGACATTATTGTCATTATCATTGCTATTAAAGCTAAAATTATTACTAACATTACTGCCAAAACAATTAAAATAATTAAATTACCATGAAAAATAAATAAAAAAAAAGCAAAAGATTTTTTTATAAAAAAACAATAACTAAAATTATCATTATTATTGCATAAATAATAAAATCATAAAAATCATATAATCTAAAGAACAAATAAAGAAACAGAAAACAAAAAAAAAACGAATAAAGGGAAAAATAGAGTAATATTACTTTTAAAATGATCACCGATATAAATTAAAATTTCAGGAAAATCTTTAAAAAATTCAAAAGATTTTTATAAAAAAAATAATCACTAAAATTATCATTATTATTGGTTCGGAGATTAGTGATAAAAAAAACGTATAAGGAAAAAAATAAAAAATAATAATAAATTGGTTCGGAGATTAGTCATGGTGTGTCCACGCTGGCCTGGACACCCCGATTATCAAAAAACAAATTTGGTCCAAGGAGTAGTGGTGGTGCACTTGAGCTGGCCCGAATATCGTGGTTATAAAAAAAATATATAAGTGAAAAAAATATATAAGTGAAAATAAGAACTTAAGCTGGCTGAGAGACCATGGTTACAAAAAAATGTATAAGCGAAAGAAAATAAAAAAAAAGTATAAGCGTGAAAGCACTGTAGCAATCCATATTATTTTTTAAAAAATTCGGCCCAAGAATTAGTCGTGGTTTGCTTAAGCTGGTCAGAGATCCCGATTATAAAAAAAATGTACCAGCAGGAAAGCATTTTAGAAAAAAAAATATGGGTCCGGGGATTGTCGTGGTAATCATAAGTTGGCCTGGACACCCTGGTTATCAAAAAAATTTAGATATGGATATTAATCGTGGTGCATTTAAGCGAGCTCGGACACCCCGATTATTAAAAAACCAAAAAAAATATATAAGTAGAAAAAAAAAAAATAAATACAAAAAAAATAATAAGTAAGAAATACAAAAAAAAAGGCAAAAAAAGAAGAAGCAAAAAACGGAGGAAAAAAATAAGAAAAAGAATAATTAGGAAAAAAAAGAAAAAAAGAAGAAGAAGAAGAAACGGAAAAAAAAAGAGAAAAAAACGCAAGTAGAAAAAAAAAGCAAAAAAAAAAAAAACAAAACTACTGTTGCAATCCACAGTGCACTGTGGCTGTGTGCACAGTGCACTGGTGCACAGTGAATTGGCCACGGTTTTTATATATATAGTAATATATATATATATACACACTAGTCAATGCCCCCTCTTTCTCTCTCTCTCTCTCTCTCTCTCTCTCTCTCTCTCTCTATATATATATATATATATATATATATATATATATATATATATATATATATATATATACTAGCCAATGCCCCCTCTCCTCTTTGCGTACGACACTATATTTTTTTCAATGCAAAAATATTAATTGTGTGAGAATTTTTTTATTATAATATAAATTTAGTCAAAATAATAAATTTGTGCAGAATTCCTATCAAGTGCAAGTTTTCTAGAAAATATAAGAATTTTAAATCGATATAAATTTATCTGTTTAGTAGGTTTCAACCAAATAACTAACATAAAATTATCATCATCATTAAAAAAGTAAGAAGTTTCGGATATGTGAATTATTGAATTCACTGTATTAAGATTAATTCATTTTATAATTCAATTTAAATCAAACACAAAAATAAAATATAAATCATGTAAATACATGTAATAATCAAATAACAAAAAATAAGTAGTTAATTTTCTATCCACAAAAAGACAAAAATATAAATTTAGAATTCATCTTTATTTTACCGTTATTATCATTGCTATAACAATTAAAATTATTATCAACATTACTGCCTAAACAATTAAAATTATTAAATTGTCCCAAACTTTGATCTCAACTTCAGCCTCCATCTTACCATCGAGTGTCATTTTGTTCGAGCCATGGTTGTCAAAATCGCGATTTTGACACGAATCAAAAGTTGTTTCTGAACTCGGATTTTAAAATCGAAATCATAAAATTGTACTTAAAATTTACCATACAAAAATAGTAAAATTATAACTAAAATTGTATAGGTAGAAAAATCATAAGTAAAATATTTTCTAATAAAATATAATATAGTTATGACTATAAAATTTTATTAATTAAAGTTTATACATGATTTAATGAAAATTAAAAATACAAGACAATTATACCATTATATTAGAATAAAAAAAATGCTGTTTTTTTTTTTTTTTTTTTTTTTTTTTTTTTTTTTAAAAGGTGGTGGGTAGGCTGGGTCTGATTTTACGATTCCGTACAATTTTGACCCAAATTGATTTTTCTACCCGAGTTAACAGAGTTTGATGAGATAACTCTTAAAATCGTTTGATTTTGTGAGTCAACTTGCGATTTTGACAACCATAATTGCAGCTAATCAAATTTGGAAGACTACAAACAGTTTCAGCTTTGAAATAACGAAATCAATTTTAGTAGTTGTTGGGAAAATGCACGGGGATCTTGAATTATTATACACCTAGAGTATTAAATAATTACATCAATTATTGACCTTATTTATTTAGGGTTTTCTTGGAAGCTTGTCTACCTGATTCTGTAGTTTGTCTCCCATGTTATATATATATATATAGACACTCACACACACTAAGCAATGATTTATAGGGTATAAATATAAAAGGTGTTATGTTATTTTGTTCCTTTATTATTATTATGTTACGAGAGAGAAAGGAGGGGATGGAGACGTGTTATCTTTTTTTTAAGGATTTCTCATTAAAATAGAGAGAAAATAGATTATTTTTTTGCTAATATGATTTTTTAATGACATGAAATATTAATCATTAGGTAAAATTAGAAATTATAATATGCTATGCAGAGCACCATAAATTTTGTATACAATTTCTCGAATTCATATGATGTTTTTCATATTTTGAAAAGGAGGGATGACACCGCAAATTCCTAGCCATCTCTCAAAAAAGACATGGGGTTGTGATACAGAAAGGCCCATTTAAGTCTTAACGTGCTCAGATAATTATAAGGCTTGGCTTGGATCTTTTTGGGACTATTACATTTAACTTTTGTTCTTTTGGTAGCACCACCAATTTGTTTTCCAAGTTTCACAGCTTACCCATTACTGTTTACATTTTGTTTCTCAGGCCTGGCCCACTCATCATGATAGATGGAAACCAGCCCTGTGTCTCTCTAGTAATGGGCTGGGTTTCAAATTTAAACCTTGATATAACTGCGCCGTACCATGCTCAGAGCATTATTAATAACCATTCACGCAAATAATAAAAATAAACAGTTAGTTTTTTATATTTAAAAAAATATATAAATTCAAAATTAATACCTATGTTATTGTCATTATCATTATAATAATAGTTAAAATTATCATCAACATTATTGCCCAAACAGTTAAAATCATTAAATTGTCCCGAAGAATAATATATATATATATTTCCAAAAAAACAATAAAAAACAATCACTAAAATCATCATTATTAGTACATAAACAATAAAATCATATGATCCAAAAAACAAAAAAAAGAAGCAATATTAATTTTAGAATGATAAAAATTTTAAAACTGAATCGAACAAAAATAAAAACTCAATCAAAAATAAAATGATAAAAATTAAAAGTATAAATGAAGAAATACAAACAAAAAATAAATATTGTTCAAGAAAGACCGAAAAAACCAAAGGAATCAATACTAATTAAAAATTAAAAGAATAAGTGGTAAAATAAAAAATAATATATATAATTAATTCCAATTTAATGATAAAACTGCAACAAATCAGAATTTGAGGACTGAAAAAAAATAAAGAGATTTTGAAAACTAAAATGCAGTGTAATTAACATAAATTAAAATTTCAGAACATAACCTAATAAAAATAAAACCCCGATAAAAAATAAAAATAAAATCTAAAAGCATAAACAAATAAATAAGGATAAAAAACAAACATTGTCCAGGAAGGAATGAAAAAAAAAAGAATTGATACTAAATAAAAATTTAAAAGAATAAGTGCCAAATGAAAAACAAAATATATAATTAATTCCAATTGAATGACATAACTACAATAAATTAAAACCTTAAGACCGAAAAAAACTAAACATATTTTTAAAAACAAAATGCAGTGTAACCAATATTAATTAAAATTTCATAATCGAACCGAATAAAAATAAAACCCCAACAAAAAATAAAACGATAAAAATTAAAAATAAAAACTAAAAACATAAATGCATAAATATGGATAAAATTGTCCAAGAAGGACCTAAAAACCAAACGAATTAATATCAAATAAAAAATTAACAGAATAATTGCCAAAATAAAAAATAAAAAATATAGTTAATTCCAATTGAAGGACAAAAATGAAATAAATTAAAACTCTGGGACCAAAAAACAATAAAGGGATTAAAGAACAATACAATGTAATTGTTGAAAAAATTAAAAGAATAAGGATTGAAATAAAAAGTAGCATATATGACCAATTTATTTGGAAGACAAAATTAGAACAAATTAATCATTGCATTCCAAAATTATTAAAGGAACAGAAAACAAACAAAAAATTAAAAGATTAAGAACTGAATGAATTATACCACATATATTTAATTTCAATTGAAGGGTATAATTGAAAATAATCAAACTTTTCACTGAATAAATAAGTAATAAAAACGAAATAAAAAAACCAAGGACTAGAATGAAACACCTATAAATATGAACGATCACACCGTATTTTCTGGTAGCAGGAGAGAGAAAAGCGGGGCAGAAACCGTCTACCGGCGATTAAATGATCACATTAACATGACACGCGCCTCTCCGGGAGGCAAAGGGCATGGAGACACACCGGGTGACATGACGAAAGGCCAATTTCCACTGCCTGAAGATGCCATAGGCGCCACCCGAAATACGCGTGTAGGTTGAACAATGCTGGCATGTCCGTACAAGATGCCTGCAATGTTCCGGAGAAAGAAATAATAAAAAATTGGTCAAATATCCATACACCCTTGGACCCCGCGATATCTAAAATATAATATAAACAAAACAAATTATAAGAGAATGAAGATAAAGACAAAAAGAACATAGAGTGATAAATATTCAAATTGTAAAAAGGAAAAAAATGATACTTTTTTTTGAAAAAAAAGTAAAAAAAATAAAGGAAAAACTAAAATAATAATAATATAATATAATAATATACTAGCCGGTAAATAACTAAAAAGCCAGCCAATGACATGTGTACCAATTGTCGTGAAGACGATTTTTTTCGCGCTTCGCGCCCCGTTGTCCCCCGAGGTTGGGAGACACGGCGCGCGGTGAAAATAAGGTGTGTTTTATAGTCGTAAAATTATGACTATAATTATCAGGAGTTGCCACCTAGTATTAAGGTTACTAAGAACCTAGTGGTCTGCGAGAGTCTTGGGTAAGGGGACTTGTTGTGCAAGGGGAAGACGCATCACCCCCAGTGCACCCTACCTAAGGCAAGTTGCATTGTTGTTTGATTGTGTTTTCCTAAGTTTGATTTTTTTTTGTCTTTTCTAAAGCTCGACGTAGATCTCTCTTCGTGAGAGAATCTCTACCTCGTTAGGAGTTTGAAAGGTTAACCAAAAATTTTAAACTGAATAAAAAAAAATATTTTTTTTATTTGCGGGTGTACTTTACAATGTAAGTTTACACCGCAATAAAAGAAAATCTTTTTTAGTATCTCCAAGTGTACTTCACAATGTAATTTTACAGCGAGATAGCTAAAACAAAAATATTTTTTTCTATTTTTTGATATTTTGGACAAATTCCAAAGGATAATCATAAATCGGTTACGATATCCAATTTTCGTTTTAAAATATGAGAAAGATGCAACATATTTTTTTTTATGAAAAATAAACATGGAAAAGTTTTGGAATTCGGCCGTATCCACGAAAATAATATATTTTTTATTTTTGTAATAATAGTTAAAAAATTTAATGTCAATTTACATTTTTCATTTTTTTTTCATTTTTTCATTTTTTTTAATTTTTTTTTCGTTTTCTCCTTTTTTTTGACTGGGCTGTCAGCCTGTCTGAGTGGGCTGGAAGCCCAGCTGGTTATGGGCTGGCTGACAACCTGTCCTTAGTGGGCTGGGCTTCCAGTCCCTACGGGCTGGAAGCCCAGTTGCTTTCGGGCTGATCTGCTGGGCTGGATCGGTCAGCCCAGCCCGAAAAGAAAGCAAAAAAAATTTAAACGAAGAAGAACGTGAACAGTGCAGAATTAACACTGTACATGTTCTTGAACAGTAAATGGTCGAGTTCGACAAGAGGGTTACCTGATGATGCAGCCTTGTAGAGTGTTGGTTTTCTTAAGGCCAGTAATGAAATTGAGACTCAAACAAATACAGAGGATATTTGTGATGCTTAAAACTTGCTTGCATCATTTTCTGGTTTTTCTCATTATATAAGCAAAATACAAAATCATAACTGCACCACTAACATTATGTTTACAAAAAATAAACTGCTTAAGATAAATGCTACCTTAATTTTTAGTAACTGCTGCACTTAAGTTCTAATTTCCTAACATAACGTGCAAGTCATTCAAAGACAATTAATGGAGACAACTAGATTAACTCATCAATCTCCTCTTTAAGCTTGTTGTCCTCCACTGATGACCCGCACACCAATTTTCTTTCTCATCTCCAAGAACTTCAATCTTGCAAGTGACTTTGTCAGAATATCAGCACGCTGGTCTTCTGTGCAAACATGTTGAATTTCAATCATTCCTGATTCAACACAATCTCTAATGTAGTGGAATCGGGTATCGATGTGTTTGCTCCTCTCATGGTAAACTGAATTCTTGCTTAATGCAATTGCGGACTGATTATCAATCTTCAGAAGCACTTTATTGACCTCAATTTTTAACAATTCTGCCAACAATCGTCCCAGCCACACTCCTTGACATGCTGCTGCACAGGCAACGATATACTCTGCTTCACAGGAAGATAACGCAACCACTTTTTGTTTTTGTGAACACCAACTAATAGGATTTGACCCAAGGAAAAATATTAAACCTGTGGTGCTTTTCCTATCATTAGTATCACCAGCTAGATCACTATCAGAGTAGCCTATCAGTTCCAAGCTTCCTTCCTTTTTTTCATAAACACAACCGAGGTTCAAAGTTCCTTTCACGTACCGCAATATATGCTTCACCGCGGCCATGTGCTCCATTGTGGGCTTCTTCATGTATCTACTCACCATGCCGACAGAGAATGCCAAATCTGGGCGCGTGTGCAGTAGGTATCTTAGGCTGCCAACAATACTTTGGTACAGAGTTGTGTCTACAGGTGGACTTGTGCTTTCCTTGCTCAGTTTCAGACGAGGTTCCATCGGGATTTGCGAAGGGTTGCAATCTTTCATGCCGCATTTATCTAAAACTTTCTTTGCATATGTCGACTGGTTAAGTGTAATCCCTTGAGAATTCTGACAGACTTCAATTCCCAGATAGTAACTTAGTAACCCAAGGTCACTCATGCTAAACAATTTCTCCATCTGTGATTTGAACTTGTTTATGTCTTGAACACACTCTCCAGTGATGATTAAATCATCCACGTAGACTCCTACAATTAAATTCCCTTTACCTTGATTTCTCATGTACACGGCATGTTCTAAAGAACACCTTTCAAAACCGAGTGTCTTCATTGACTTGTCCAGTTTTGAATTCCAGGCTCTAGGTGCTTGTCGCAAACCATACAATGCCTTGTGCAGTTTCAATACCCTGTGCTCTTCTCCTTTTATTTCAAATCCCGGTGGTTGAATTACATACACTTCTTCTTCCAAATCACCGTTGAGGAAAGCTGACTTTACATCCATATGATGCACCTCCCATCCTTCATGTGCCGCAATAGATATCAGCAAACGTACCGTCTCTAGCCGAGCAACAGGGGCAAAAACTTCATCAAAGTCTATGCCTTGTCGCTGAACGTACCCCTTTGCCACTAGTCTCGCCTTGTGCTTCACGATTCTGCCTTGAGTGTCCTTCTTTAGTTTGTAAACCCATTTTAGACCTATAGGTTTGTGGCTGTCAGGTAATGGAACGAGCTTCCAAGTTTCATTCCTTCGAATGGAAGAAATTTCCTCCTCCATTGCTTTTCTCCACATCGGGTCTGCCTTAGCTTCTTCAAGATTTGATGGCTCCTCCTCTCCTAGCAAACACAGTCCCGAATACTCTAATTCTATTGGGAAGGTTTTATCATAAATGCTTTGGATGTCACACTTACCTCGTGGTCCTTCTGATGAACTCTCATCAGATGTTGTGGGCTGCACTGCTTCTGTTGAGGCCGAATCATCAAAAACTTCAAGAGCTGCATCTGGAATGTGTGGTGTCAATGCATCGGGGTCTGAATCGCTGACTGCTACTTTATCTTCTTGATTTGTCGTATCAGATGCGCCTGCTATGGTAAAATAATGTGTTGTAAGAGTGTTCCCTGCTGATCCTGTACCTGTTACTGGAGAATTGCTCCACTCCCACTTCTTCTCCTCCTCGAACACTGCATCTCGTGTCACCACAACTTGTCTTGTTGCTGGGTTGAACATTCGATAACCCTTTGTATTCATATCATAACCAATGAATACCATTTGCTTGCTACGATCAGCCAACTTCGGAATGTACGGTGTAACTACTTCTACATGTGCAAGGCATCCGAAAATACGAAAATGATCGACACTTGGCTTGTGGTCATAGTATGCTTCATAGGGAGTTTTGCCGACGACGCTCTTTGTCGGTGCTCTATTTAAGAGATATACGGCAGTTGATACCGCTTCTCCCCAAAAACCACTTGGGACTCCCATGCTTTTCAACAAGCTCCTTGCCATGCCGACCACCGTCTGATTTCTTCGTTCAACAACTCCGTTCTGCTGAGGAGAATAAGGCGCCGAGAGATAACGCTTAATTCCCAACAGCTCACAGTAAGTCTTGAACTCATTTGAGGTGAATTCGCCGCCACGATCCGTGCGCAAAGCTTTCAACTTACTATTTTTCTCCATTTCAGCTGCAACTTTGACCTTCTTAAATGCCTCAAATGCTTCGTCTTTGTCTCGGATCAGCACCTGCCACATAAATCTTGTACAATCGTCAACCAATAACAAGAAATAACGCTTCCTTCCGTGAGTAGCAGGGGTAATTGGGCCGCATAAATCTCCATGCCACAGGTCAAGAGGTGATTCTGCTCGGAAGTTTGCCACTGCCGGAAAAGGATTTCGGTGTTGTTTTCCAATCAAACAACCATCACAGATGCGGTCCTCATGCTCGATTATGGGCAAGCCGTGCACCATCTGTTTCTGACTTAGAGACTTCAAAGCATGAAAATTCACATGTCCATATCTTGCATGCCATCGCCATGCTTCTTCTTTGTTCCTTACCAGAAAGCATTCAGGTAGAGCTGGTGCTATGTTAAGCACATATAACCGGTTGCTTGACCTCTTCACTTTTGCTAGTAGCCTTTGTAATCTGTCCAAAATAGTCATAACACCTCCTTCAATCACAACCTTGCATCCGTTTTCATCCAGCTGACCAAGGCTTATTATGTTGCTCTTCAACATTGGGATGTATTAGACATTAGTAAGTATTCGATGTTCACCTGTGAAGTCTTCAAACAAAACTGAACCTCTTCCTTGGATTTTTACAGTCGAGCCATCCCCAAATTTGACTGACCCTGTAATAGTCATGTCAATTTCAGCAAATTTTTCAATACCTCCGGTCATGTGGTTACTTGCGCCGGTATCTAAATACTAAGCCTTCTCTCGGGTGCCTTTAATCTTTGGCACCACCTTGTCTTCGTGTAGTAACACATGCTCGTTCTGTATTGAGTGGCTGATAACACAAGTTTCGGCCATCAGTAGTGCCGGTTCATCATCGGTTTGTGTTGTAACAAAATTAGCCCTCTCTCTTCGGTTTGGCTTGGAACAATCTTTTGCGAAGTGTCCAAATTCATTACAATTGAAACACTTAACCTTGGATTTGTCGAAGTTTCGTGGCTTTCGGTCTTCGTTAGTGCGTTCACCATTTCCTCGACCTCCACCATATCCACGCCCACGACCATGTCCTCTCCAGTGACGTCCTCCTCTTTTGTTGTTGCTGAAACTTTCATCTTTCTTTGCCTTTGGGGTTCTTGCTTCCCACTCGGCCTGAGTAAAGAGTAACTGTTCTCCACTGCCCTTTGAGTGTAGTCGTCCTTTAAGTCCTTCCTCGAAGGTTCTGAGACGGCCAATCGCCTCTGAAAACGACATGTTCTCAATATCGCCAAACTGCTCGATTGTTCCGATAATTTGGAGAAATCTATCTGGAACTGCACTGAACAATTTTTCAACGACTTCGCTGTCGTCAAGCTTCGTGCCCAGCGAACGGATCTCACCCACCAGAGTGGTAAGCTTCATGGAAAACTCATTTATTGTTTCTGAATCCTCCATGTGTAACTTGTTCAGTTGCCGTTTCAACACCTGTACACGTGCCTTCTTGACGCGATCTTCACCAACTCGCATCTCCCTGAGTGCGTCCCAAGCCTCCTTTGCCGTCTGCTTCTCCGCGATTGCCATCATCACATCATCTGGCACAGCTTGAGAAATGGCCACCATGGCGCCTTGATCTTTGTCTTCGTCTGTGTCTCCACCTTCAATCACTGACCATACTCCTAGCAAACGCAAGATTATCTTCATCTTGACAGCCCATATGCCGTAATTCGTTTCGCTTAACGTTGGATATTGGATTGGGATTGAGGCTCCTCTTGACATCGGTTTGACGACTGCAAGCTTCTTAGATGCATCTCCTTCATAACTGGCCATTGCTTTAACAACCAAGCTCTGATACCAAATGTTGGTTTTCTTAAGGCCAGTAATGAAATTGAGACTCAAACAAATACAGAGGATATTTGTGATGCTTAAAACTTGCTTGCATCATTTTCTGGTTTTTCTCATTATATAAGCAAAATACAAAATCATAACTGCACCACTAACATTATGTTTACAAAAAATAAACTGCTTAAGATAAATGCTACCTTAATTTTTAGTAACTGCTGCACTTAAGTTCTAATTTCCTAACATAACGTGCAAGTCATTCAAAGACAATTAATGGAGACAACTAGATTAACTCATCATAGAGGAGATCGAGGTGGTCCTTTCTGTTGTGGTGGTGTTGAAAACGGAGGCCTGTGGTGGCTGGGATGAGGGGTGGAAGGTTGCTGGTCGGGGCTGCTGCTGCTGCGGTTTCGTGCTGCTGCTGCTGCGAAGGTCACCGGAGCTAGAGAAGATGGCTGGGCTGGAGCTGCTGGGGATGGAGCTGAGGAGGAGCTTCTTGCGTGGGGCTGAGTTGCTGGTGTGGTGGTTGACGGGGCGAGAGCGCTGCTAACCGACTGGTTTTCTTAGAGAGAGAGAGCAGCCATCGGGGAGAGAGAAAGAGAGCACTGCAACGTTGGGGGAGATGAAGATGGTGGTGGTATTTCGTGTGATTTTCCCTCTTTTCTCTGGTTTTTATTTGCTAAAAATCTCTGTGAATTTCCAGAACATCCCCCCCGTTTTTCACTGGTTTTCTCTCAGCCTTTTTGCCCGTTTTTTTTCTTTTTCTTCCTCCTTCCCCAGTGTTGCTCTATCCCGTGCTATTTATAGGCGGAGGAGATGGAATTGTCACACCATGCTACAGCCGCGTGCAGTGAGTGGAGTTGTCTCCGACAGTGGCGAGCTATAGCTGCGGTGATGAGTCGAATCCCACAGCGCCATGCTACAGTGTTATGGCTGCCTTCACGGCAGCGTGATTGCAGCGGCGTGCATGGCTGCTGCAGGTGTGGGCCTAGCGAAATTGCATTTTGGTCCTTTGATTTGTGATTGTTCCAATTGCGCTCCCAATCGGTTTTAAACTCTTAGATTTGTGCAATTGTACCCCCGTTAAAATTTCAAAAGCAGCCTTAACTTTACGTACCTTTTTATTTTAGTCATTGATTTTGGATTTATGCGATTTGGCCCTCAATTGACCATTAAATTCTCAATTGTCTTCAATTTGGCCCCTAATTTTGCACAATTAGCTTGGAAAGATTCAATTGGGTCTAAAAAAAATTCCAATATTCTCGATTGAGCCTGAATTAAACTCAAGAATTTGATTTTTTTATCAATTAAGCCCTCAATAAAATTAATTTGACCAATTAAAAGTATAATTAAGTCCTTGCACTTAAGTAAATTCTTCCATTGGATCCTAAATTAATTCTCAAACATAATTATACTTTTAAATTGGCCGACAATTAAATCAAATTGGCCTATAAAAATATAATTATATTTCTCGACTTAATTTTTACACAAATATATCCGATGATATATTATTTTTTCTTAAATCTGTATTTTCCTCTATTTTTTGGGGACAAAAGAGATACAATTAGACTCTCGAAAACAACTTAAATTTGCACATTGATTTTTCTACCCTCGTTGACCCTCTTTATTTTATTTTTGTTATTTTTTGATATATTTTGAGGAATCACCTAAAAATTGGGTGATGACACCAATATTTATTTCTAAGTGGACCATGTGTATACTAAAGGAAATAAATTGATCAAAAGTTCTACACCTAACAGCTCGCTTGGCCAAACGTGGTCAAACAAAGGAGAAAAAAATAATCAAAATCAATAATAGTTAGAGGGTGTTTGATAATATAACCGTGTTTTTTAAAATATTTTTCTTGTTTTTCATATAATGCATTAAAATAATTTTTTTTTAAAAAATAGTTTTTAAATTTTCAATAACGGATTTACTATTGTGAGTACAATTACAATTAAATAAATAATATACTTAGACTCTGGTTAAATTTGACTTATTAGGTTGGTGTTTGATATTATATTTTAAATATATTTTTGAAAAAAAAATATTTTTTTTATTTTAAATTATTTTAGACTCTTCTTCTTCTTCTTCTTCTTCTTCTTCGAGATGTGGACTTTTCGAATTTGAATCTTGATCTCTACTTCGGTCTCCATCAAATTTGAAAGACTAAATCAATTTTAGTAGTTGTTGGGAAAATGCTCCGGGATCTTGAATTATTATACACCCAGACTAGTAAATAACGAGCCATAAACCCGTGCTCCGCCGCAGGGATTATTTTTTTTTGTCTAGTTTTAATACATATAATTTTTATTTTATATTTTGGTTTTTATTTTTATTTTTATTCTTTTTTAATTTAGTTTAAAAAAAAGTAAAATTACCGAGACACCCCACTAATAATTCTTGGTTTTTGTTTTATTTGAAAGTATTATGATTATTGTACTATGCATAGAAATGAAAAAAATTAAAAATACCTTTGATACCATGAAATTATTTTAAACACATTTTACATAATAAAATAAATATATAAAAAACGAATATACATTTTTAAAAGTTCTACGACGCCGCACGCGTCATCCGAAATGTGCATGAGCTCTGAAATTGACGCCGTGCCCACAACACCTGATAAAAATATAATTAAAAATTAGTAAATTACCAATACACCCTTACAACCAACTAATGAATTTTGTCTTATAAGGGGTATATACGTACTTATACAACTTGTGGTGCGCATCAGCTGATCCGGACACCCTAATTATAAAAAAAAGGTTCGAGGATTAGTCATGGTGCGCTTAAGCTCACCCAGAGACCCCAGTTATAAGAAAATATATAAGTGAAAAAAATAAAAATAAAAATAAATAAAAGCTTAAGTTGGCCTGGAGACACCGGCTATAAAAAAATATATCAGTGAAAAAAAAAAGTATAAGCATGAAAGCACTGTAGCAATCCATATTGTTTTTTTTTTTAAATCAGTCCAAGAATTAGTCGTGGTGTACTTAAGCTGGCCTGTAGACCCCCGTTGTAAAAAAAATTGTATAAGTGAACAAAATAAAATTATAAGAAAAAAAAGAAAAAAATATCAGCGGGAAAGCACTTTAGCAAAAACAATGGGTCCGAGGATTAGTCGCGGTACGTATAAGCTGGTTGGGACACCTTAGTTATAAAAAAAATTGGATCCGGGGATTAATTATGGCGCGCTTAAGCTACTCCGGACACACGATCATAAAAAATATATATAAGTGGAAAAAGAAAAAAAATTAAAAAAAGTATAACCAGCAAAAAAAATATTTCATGGAAAAAATGAAAAAAACCAAATCAGAAAAAAAAATGAAAAAAAAACTATAAAAAAATTAGATAAGTAAAAAATAATAATAATAAAAAGCTTAAACTGACTCAGAGACCATGGTTATAAAAAAAAAATATAAGTTAAAGAAAACAAAAAAAATATAAGCGTGAAAGCACTCTAGCAATCCATATTGTTTTAAAAACAAATTTGTTTCGAGAATTAGTCGCGGTGTACTTCAACTGGCCCGTAGACCCCGGTTGCAAAAAAAAATTGTATAATGAACAAAACAAAAGTATAAGAAAAAAAGTATCAGCGGAAAAGAACTTTAAAAAAAAAATGGGTCCGAGGATTAGTCATGGTACATATAAACTGGTCTGGACACCCTAGTTATATAAAACAAAATTTGGATCTAGTGATTAATTATAGTGCGTTTAAGCTACTCCGGACACTCCGATAAAAAAAATATTTAATGGAAAAAAATAAAAAACAAAATCAGAAAAAATATGAAAAAAAACTATAAAAAATATTAGATCCGATGATTAATTGTGGTGCGTTTAAGTTAACCAAAACACTCAAATTATAAAAAAAATAAAATAAAATTATATATAAGTAGAAAAAGAAAAAAAATAAAACCAGAAAAAAAATTAATGAAAAAAAATAGTTAGAAAAAAAGAGCAAGGAACGAAAAAAAAGAAAAAAAAATAATTAGAAAAAAAAGCAAAACGTAAAAAAAAAAAAAGAATTAGTCGCGGTGTACTTCAACTGGCCCGTAGACCTCGGTTGCAAAAAAAAAATGTATAATGAACAAAACAAAAGTATAAGAAAAAAAGTATCAGCGGGAAAGAACTTTAAAAAAAAAAATGGGTCCGAGGATTAGTCATGGTACATATAAACTGGTCTGGACACCCTGGTTATAAAAAACAAAAATTGGATCTAAGGATTAATTATAGTGCGTTTAAGCTACCCCGGACACTCCGATAAAAAAATATTTAATGGAAAAAAATGAAAAACAAAATCAGAAAAAATATGAAAAAAAACTATAAAAAAAATTAGATCCGATGATTAATTGTGGTGCGCTTAAGTTAACCAAAACACTCCAATTATAAAAAAAAACAAATAAAATTATATATATGTAGAAAAAGAAAAAAAATAAAACCAGAAAAAAAATAGTTAGAAAAAAAAAGAGCAAGGAACGAAAAAAAATAACAAAAATAATTAGAAAAAAAAGCAAAACGTAAAAAAAAAGAAAAAAAGGAAAGCACTGTGGAAATCCACAGTGCTTTGTGTGGGGATCTACAATGAAATCCCCACACCGTTTAGTTTCTTTTTAATTACATCAATTATTGACCTTATCTATTTAGGGCTTTCTTGGAAGTTTGTCTCCCACGTTTTATATATATACTAGACAATGCCCCCGCGCTTTGCCGCGGGCGGCACAATATTTTTTTCAATGTAAAAAATATTAATTGTGTGTATTTTTTTATTATAATATAAATTTAGCTAAAATAATAAATTTGTATAGAATTCATGTCAAGTGCAAGTTTTTTATAAAATATATGAATTTAAAATCGATATAAATTTATCTATTTAGTAGTTTCAAACGAAATAACCAACATAAATTTATCATCATCATTAAAAAAGCAAGAAAACTCGGATATTTGAATTATTAAGTTCACTGTATTAAGATTAGTTCATTTTATAATTCAATTTAAATCAAACAAAAATAAAATATAAATTGTGAAAATACCTACAATAATCAAATAAAACAAATAAGTTGTTAATTTTCTATCAACAAAAAGATGAAAACATAGATTGAAAATTCATCCTAACGTTATTGCCATTATCATTGCTATAAAAGCTAAATTATTACTAACATTACAGCTGAAACAATTAAAATAATTAAATTGCCATGAAAAATAAAAAAAAGCAAAAGATTTTTATAAAACAACAATAAAAAATAATAACTAAAATTATCATTATTATTGCATAAATAATAAAATAATAAAAATCATATAATCTAAAGAACAAATAAAGAAACAGAAAACAAAAAAAAAACAAATAAAGAGAAAAATAGAGTAATATTACTTTTAAAATGATCACCGATATAAATTAAAATTTCAGGAAAATCTTTAAAAAAAATCAAAAGATTTTTATAAAAAAATAATCACTAAAATTATCATTATTATTGCGCAAATAATAAAATTATAAAAATCATATAATCCAAAGAACAAATAAAAATAAAAGAAAACATCTAGCCATGGCACCCGCGCCTCGTCGCGGGCGGAATCATATTTTTTTCAACGTAAAAAAATATTTATTATGTATGATTTTTTTTATCATAGCATAAATTTAGACAAAATAATAAATCTGTATATAATTTTTATGATGTGCAAGTTTTGTATAAAATATATAAATTTTAAATGAATATAAATTTATTTGTTTAGTAGGTTTCAATGAAATAACCAGTATAAAATAAGTTGTAATTTTCTATCAACAATAAGTTGCACTGTGGATTGCAATAGTCTTTTTGTTTTCGTCATATGAACAGTGGAATAACGTTTTCGTTTTATGTGAGGATATTATGATTATTGTACTATGCACATAAATTAAAGAAATTGAAAATATCTCTAATACCATGATATTATTTAAAGCACACTTTACATAATAAAATGAATATATAAAAAATTAATATACATTTTTAGAAGTTCTACGCCGCATGCGCCATCCAAAATGTGCATGAGCTCTGAAATTGGCGTCGCGCCCATAACACCGCTACAGAAAATATAATTGGTAAATTATCAATACACCCCTATAACCAACTCTTGGATTTTGTCTTATAGGGGGTATATACGTACTTATAGAACTCGTGGTGCGCATCAACTGATCTAGACACACCGATTATAAAAAAAGGGTCAGAGGATTAGTCATGGTGCGCTTAAGTTAACCCAGAGACCACGGTTATAAAAAAATATATAAGTGGGAAAAAAATATAAGCATGAAAGCACTGTATCAATCCATATTGTTTTTTTTTTTAAATCAGTCCGGGAATTAGTCGTGGTGTGCTTAAGCTGGACTGGAGACCCCAGTCATAAAAAAATTATATAAGTGAGCAAAAAAACGTATAAGGAAAAAAAACTAAAAAATAATAAATTGGTTCGGAGATTAGTCATGGTGTGTCCACACTGGCCTGGACACCCCGATTATCAAAAAACAGATTTGGTCCGAGGAGTAGTGGTGGTGCACTTGAGCTGGCCCGGAGATCATGGTTATAAAAAAAATATATAAGTGAAAAAAAGAGCTTAAGCTGGCTGAGAGACCATGGTTAAAAAAAAAATATAAGCGAAAGAAAACAAAAAAAAGTATAAGTGTGAAAGCACTGTAGCAATCCATATTGTTTTTTAAAAAATTCGGCCCAAGAATTAGTCGTGGTGTGCTTAAGCTGGTCGGAGATCCCGGTTATAAAAAATATGTATAAGTGAATAAAATAAAAGTATAAAAAAAGAAAAAAAATATACCAGCAAGAAAGCATTTTAGAAAAAAAATGTGGGTTCGGAGATTGTCGTGGTATGAATAAGTTGGCATGGACACCCTGTTTATCAAAAAAATTTGGATATGGAGATTAATCGTGGTGCATTTAAGCGAGCTCAGACACCCCGATTATTAAAAAACAAAAAAATATAATAAGAAAAAAATGAAAAAGAAATATAATAAGGAAAAAATAAAAAAAGGCAAAAAAAAGAAGAAGCAAAAAACGGAGGAAAAAAAGAAGAAAAATAATAATCAGGAAAAAAAAAAGAAGAAAAAAAAAGAGGAGCGTATTCATAAAATAATACAAAAAAACAAAGCAGAAAAAAGAGAAAAAAAACGTAATCAGAAAAAAAAGCCAAAAAAAAAAACCACTGTTGCAATCCACAGTGCACCGTGTTTGAGTGCACAGTGCGTGGGCACAGTGAAAACCCCACGCGTATTATATATATATATAATTTTTTTTATTATAATATAAATTTAAATAAAATAATAAATCTGTGCAGAATTTCTTTTAAGATTAAAAAGCAAAACATTTTTACAAAAAAACAATAAAAAAACAATCAATAAAATTATCATTATTATGGCGTAAACAATAAAATCATAAAATCATCTGATCTGAAAAATAGATAAAAATAACAGAAAACACAAAAAAAGAACAAATAGAAAAAGAAAGCAATCTTAATTTGAAAATGATCACCAATATAAATTAAAATTTCAGGACTGAACCAAATAAAAATAAATCCCTAATAAAAAAATAAAATGACAAAAATAAAAAACAAACACTAAAAGCATAGATGCATAAATACGGATAAAAAATAAACGCTGTACAAGAATGAAAGAAAAATCCAAAGAAATTAGTAGCAAATAAAAAATTCAAACAATATGGACCAAAATAAAAAATAAAATATATAATTAATTCAAATGGAACAATAAAATTGAAACAAATAAAAACATTAGGACCGAAACAAATAAATATATATTTTTTAAAAATTGCAGTGTAATTTTGTTAAAAAAGTTAAAAGAATAAAGATTGAAATGAAAACTAGCATACATGACTAATTTAAATTGGAGGACACAACCAAAACAAATTAAAAGAAACTATATAATTAATTTCAATTGCATGACAAAATTGAAATAAATAAAACCTTGGGATCGAAATAAATAAAGATTTTTTTTTAAAAAACAATGTTTTTACAAAATTAAAAGAATAAGGACCGTAATGAAATATAGAACCGGGGGTGTTCTCGGTTTTTCCAACATTTTTGCACAGTAAATCTACTGAAATAACCCTCAAAAAAAACAAAATAGATTACTGTAGCGGGGGTAGCGTGGTATTTTCGGTGCCGGTTGTTTCGTAATTCTGACTGGGTAAAGGGGTGTAAACGTAATTGACCACTATTTTATTATTTTTTTCTGAAACACTGCCGGACGCGTCATTCGGACGCGCCCGCAGTGTTTCACGTGGACACGCCTATAAGGGGGCGCGTGAGGGGTTTTTAGGTGGTCAAAACTGCATTTCTGCCGTGTTCCCTAGTTCGCCTCTTTGTCCTCTGTCTACCAGTGTCGCACATGTCCGTATCCGGTGTTCAGACAATCGCCGGCGAACGGTTTTTGATGTTTTCACTCTCATGCCGCCGCAACTTACGTCTAAATTCTTCATGTTTGTAGTTTGTTTATTTTAATCAATGAGGTTTTGATTTTATTTTTATTCTTGATTTCTTTAATTGAAAGTTTGTTTGTTTTCAATTGTGCTCTTCAATTAAAACTGATTATAAATGTTGATTTTCATTTCAGTCCTTATTCTTTTGATTTTTGATTTCTTTTTGGTCGTTTAATTTTTCGGTACGCAAGTTTTCATTTCTTCTAATTTTGTCCTTCAATTGAAATTAGTCATATATGCTACTTTTCATTTCAGTCCTCATTCTTTTAATTTTTTTAACAAAATTAAGCAGCAATTACCTTTAAAAATGCTATTTTTGTTTCGGTCCCAAAGTGTTTATTTGTTTCAATTTTATTCTTAAATTGGTATTACACACACACACACACACACACACACACACACACACACACACACACACACATATATATATATATATATATATATATATATATATATATATATATATTGTTTTTATTTGTTTTAATTGTGTCATGTCATTGAAATTGAGCATATATGCTACTCTTCATTTCGTTCCTTATTCGTTTATTTTTTTTAACAAAATTACACTGCAATTTTTTTTTTTTTTAAAAAATACCTTTATTTGTTTCAGTGCCAAGATTTTTTTTTGTTTTAATTTTATCTTTCGATTGGAATTAATTATATATTTTATTTTTTTATTTTCAGTCCTTATTCTCTGAATTTTTTATTTGATATTAATTCCTTTAGTTTCTTTTTGTCATTTTTGGACAATGTTTATTTTGTATCCATATTTATGCATCTACATTTTTAGTTTTTGTTTTTAATTGTTTTCTTTTTGTATTGTAGTTTTATTTTTAATCGGTTCAATCCTGAAATTTTAATTTATGTTGGTGATCATTATAAAATAAATATTGCTCATTTTTTCCCTTTATTTGTTTTTTTTGTTATTTCTGTTATTTTTATTTGTTCTCTGGATCAAATGAATTTTATGATTTTATTATTTGCGCAATAATAATGATAATTTTAGTGATTATTTTTTATTTTATTTTTTGTAAAAATGCTTTTTTTTTTTAATTTTTCGGGATAATTTAATGATTTTAATAGTTTGGGAAGTAATGTTGATAATAATTTTAACTATTATAGCAATGATAATGACGGTAACGTAGGGATGAATTTTCAATTTATGTTTTTGTCTTTTTATTGATAGAAAATTAACTACTTATTTTTGTTATTTGATTATTGCAGGTATTTTCACAATTTATATTTTGTTTTTGTGTTTGATTTAAATTGAATTATAAAATGAACTAATCTTAATAAGATAAATTCAATAATTCAGATGCTTTTTTAATGATGATAATGATAATTTTATGGTGGTTATTTTGTTGAAACCTACTAAACAGATAAATTTATATCGATTTAAATTTCATACATTTTCTAGAAAACTTGCACTTGACAGGAATTCTGTACAAATTTATTATTTTAACTAAATTTATATTATAATAAAAAAATTCTCACACAATTAATATTTTCTTATGTTGAAAAAAATATGGGGCTGCCCGTGACGGGGCGCGGGGGCATTGGCTAGTTATACATATAAATGGTGTGGGGAAAACAGTGTAGCTCCCCACACATAACATTGTGGATTGCTATAGTGCTTTCCCACTACAGTGCGTTGTTTTGTTTTTTATAACCGGGTTGTTCGAGCCAGCTTACGCGGATCACGACAAATTCACGGACCCACTTGTTTTCTTACATTTTCTTTTCCTAATTATACATTTTTTTTATAACTGGGGTGTCTGGGCCAGCTTACGCGCACCATGACTAATTCCCGAATCTATTTTTTTACATTTTTTTTATAAACAGGTTGTTCGAGTCAGCTTACACGGACCACGACTAATTCCCGGATCCACTTTTTTTTACATTTTCTTTTCCCACGTATACATTTTTTTTTGTTTTTTTGTTTTATAACCGGGGTGTTTGGGCTAGCTTACGCGCACCATGACTAATCCCCGGGCCCTTTTTTTTACATTTTTTTCCACTTATACATTTTTTTGTTTTCTTTATAGCCGGACGGGCCAGATTACGCGCACCATGAGTAATCCCCAAACCCATTTTTTTAATCAGGGAGTACAGGTCAGTTGACGTGCACCATGACTAATCCCCGAACCCAGTAAACAACTTGCAAGTCCAGTGAACAGGTAAGGCACCGCGAGGATGACAGGCATGCACAAAGAGGATCAAACCCGGGTGCAGAGGAAAGGAACAAGTAGCAACTATTATGTTTAAAAATATATGCTCATATTAGAAATTTGTCAATTGCATTCTGCATGAGTCATGTCTAAAAAAATTATTTTTACATAGTATTGCGGCTCTTATCACAAAACATTGTGGATTCCTACAGTTTTTTCAGACTTATACATTTATACATAGCAACTATTATGTTTAAAAAAATATACACGTATTAGAAATTTGTCAATTGCATTCTGCGTGAGTCATGTCTAAAAGCGTTATTTATACTGTTTTTTAAAATGTTATATATATATAAACTAAAAAGCTAAAGGAGATCTTCAGAGTAAAATTCACTATGCATTTAGACAGATTATTGTGGATTGTAATGGTGAAATTACTATTTTACTCATCGGTGAATAGTGATTTTAGCCATGGATCTAAGTGTATTTTAGATTTTTAATGTTTTTGGGTAAAGTAAAGTAGCCATAATACCCTCTAATAAGACAAAAATCAACAGTTAAATCCGGGGCTATTAAGGATATTGCACATGTTTTTTATAACATACAAATACAAAATAACTTTTGTATACATGCATAAGAGAGAGTTTCACTCTCATTTTACACTACTAAAGCTAAACTTACTATGTTTTTTAATGCAAGCTATATTTAATGCAAATAAAAATAAAAAATAAAAATCTAAACTAATAGCAGAGGTGTATAGATACAAACAAAAAATTAAAAACTATCTCAAAAGGACAAAAAAAAAATCAAGGGATTGAAACTAAACTAAAAAATAAAAGAATAAAAAACAAAATACAAAAAAAAAGAAATTATATATATATATATATATATATATATATATATATATATATAAAACTAGACGAAAAATATTAAATCCCAGCGGCGGAGAGCGGGTTTATGGCTCGTATATATATAAACCGCGTTGTCCTTTCACTGTTTTTTTTAATTGTTCACCTAGACAAGTTCACCGTGGATTCAAACATTAAATTTACCATTTTACCCTCAGGTCGAAAAATTTTAACCCCCGAGATCGGGGGGTATTTTCACAATTTCCAGGGGATATGGATGGTATTTCCAAATTCTTTACACATTAAAACTACGAAATTAGCCCCCCTACACGACAAAAATCAAAACCCGGAACCGGGGGTAATGTAGTACTTTCACCCCCAGTTTTTTCGTAGATATCGCTGGGTCCAGGGGTGTATGGGTACTTGAGCAATTTTTTATTATTTTTTTCCCGGAATATTACAGGTGTGTCATACGGACACGTTAGCAGTGTTCCGCCCAAACACGCCTTTCGGGCGGTGCGTGCGGTGTCATGAGGCGGTGGAAACTGGCCTGCGGCCGTGTGACATGGTGCGCCGCCATATCCTTTGCCTCCCTGGGCGGCACATGACATGTGAATGTGGTCGTAAAATCACCGGTGGATGGTTTTTATTCCCCCCCTTTTGTCTCTATTGCTGTCAGAAAATACGTTACAGTCCCTCAATTTTGTAGTAGTTCCATTTCAGTCCCTCAACTTTTGATTTCGTTTTTCTTACTGATTTTTCAATGAAAATTTCGATTATTTTCAATTATGCTTTTCAATTTCAATGTGCGGATTAAAGACTTCCCAGGTTGGATTTTGAAGAGAAGAGAGAATAATTAATGGCAGGCGAGACTTTTAACATTTAGAAGCACACATCAAAGCTTACATTAACTTCACACAGAGCCCCCTTGTACATAATACCACATCAGCAGGGCAGACCGCCCGCAGGTTACTGAAACCTATAAATACGAAGCCCACACCATTAGGTTTCAGCAGACCCCCCGCAAGTTTATTGATAATTTAAATACATTAATACATATTAATTCATTCATGCAGCAGCAGCGCGTGTACTGACCGGTCATTCATGCCTGTGCTGTTGGTTTCTGGGTAAGGTGATGTTCCTCGATGTCTTTGCTAATATCGATGAAAAGCTCAAGCATTGCACGAGGATCAGGAACATTCTCATTTAGCTTCTCATACTCTAAGGTCCAGTGAACCAAGCAGCTGCCCTCTCCCTTGGGAGTAGCTTGAACGATAATTTTGAAGTTCTTGAACTCCGTGGTGATGTCTCCTCCTATCACTTTGAAGGTGGTTGACAGCTTCGCATCGTCTATAGCTTCAATAACCTCCTTAGCAATCTTAGCAACCCCATCTATTATTTTTTTTGCATACAGAAATCAAGTGTCAGTCATGAATCACTGCATTGATCTGTTATACTGCTCTTAATATTACTTTGTTTCTGAATATGTATACGAGGTTAGCCTTTCATCAACCGGAAAGTTACAGAAATTTTAAATTTTAGATGAAGACAGAAGTCGGTTCTCTTCTCATAAAGCATAACTATAGATAGCTGCTCTAGAATTATCAAATCAAACACCTTAGGTGAGCGTATACAAAAACAATCCAAGTCACTTCCTCATGCTATAAGCCATCAAAAAACATATACAAAATTGTAGACTAATTAATTATGATGTAACTTATGGTTAGTGTGTGCATATATCTATATATATATATATATGATCAAAACCAAGAAGATATATATGATTAAGGAGCGTGAGCAGGGCGATCCTTAATATGGTTTTTGGTCAGGGATTGATCTATGATGACACAGCCTTACCATGCACATAACTCCAGGAGATTACAGTGCCCGGTTTCCCCCAGTCACCTTCATGAAGATCAACGTTCTGTACCTTTGCAGCGCTCATGTTGGAAACGTGGTGTGGTCTGCAGCTGAAGACATCATGAAATGTTTCAGCAGAAACTTTGATCTCTACTTCGGCCTCCATCTTACCAGAGAGTGTCATTTTGTTGCAGATAATCAAATATGAAATAACAAAATCAATTTTAGTAGTTGTTGGGAAAATGCTCCGGGATCTTGCCCTTATAAAGACATCGGGATTATTATACACCTAGACTAGTAAATAATTACATCATTTATTGACCTTATCTATTTAGGGTTTTTTTTGGAAGTTTGTCTTCCCGATTCTATATATATATATATATATATACTAGCCAACTACCCACGTCGCGACGCGACCGGAATCATATTTTTTTCAAAGTAAAAGATATTATTTGTGTAAGATTTTTTTATTATAATATAAATTTGGGAAAAATAATAAATCCACGCAGAATTCTTGTAGAGTACGAGTTTTCTATAAAATATATAAAAATTTGAAATTGATATAAATTTATTTGTTTAGAAGATTTCAACGAAATCACCATCATTAAATTATCATCATCATACTTGAATTACCAATTCACTGTATTAAGATTAATTCAATTTATAATACAATTTAAATTAAATACAAAAAATAAAATATAAATTATGAAAACACCTGCAATAATCAAATAAAAAAAATAAGCAATTCATTTTCTATCTACAAAAAGAAAAAAAATCATTAAAAATTCATCCCTACGTTACCATCATTATTATGACTATAACAATTAAAATTATCATCAACATTACTACTCAAACAATTAAATCATTAAATTGCGACAAAGAATAAAAAACACTTTTACAAAAAAATAATGACTAAAATTATCATTATCATTGCGCAAACAATGACACCATAAGATCATCTGATCTGAAGAACATATAAAAATAACAAACCGGGAAAAAAAGAACAAATAGAAAAGGGGAGAAATATTATTTTAAAAATTATCACCAACATAAATTAAAATTTCAGGATTGAATGAAATAAAAATAAAACCCCAACAAAAAATAAAATAAAAAAAATAAAAATAAAAAACTAAAAGCATAGATGCATAAATACAGATAAAAAATAAATATTGTCCAAGAAAAACCAAAAAAACCAAAGGAATTAATACTAAATAAAAATTTAAAAAATAAGATCTAAAATAAAAAATATAATTATTTTTAATCAAAGAATAAAATTAAAATAAATAAAAATTTGACACGGCATGTAGTATGGAAATATATATATTGACAGATTAGTGGGTGGTTGATGTAACGTTGGGGTCTGACGAGTAGGGTGTTATTAGCGCAGTTTCAAAATAAAATAAAAAACCAAAAACATCCCCAACTAACAACCAACACAATCGGGGTTATTAAGGTCAAAATGGTTCATGTACTATTAAAATTCACAGTAAATTATTTCATAATCTATAGTGAACCACACAGTAAAACACTTACACCTTTTATATTTTAGTTAATGTGCGCACGCATTTTACTAAAGCTACTCATGGATTTTATCATATTTTGTCATCCTGAGTAACTTGTATCATGAAAAAAACTTAGTCATGAATCCAAAATTTAGTAAGTTGAAAATCATGATTAATGGTTTTTTTAACAAATTGGTCTAATATGTCAATAGGTTGTAGCTCAATTGATATTAATATTTCTTTTTTATTAGAAATTCTTGAATTTGAATTTTATTTATGCATAAAAAATTGTACAGCATCTATAACATGAAATTGAGGTTTAAGAGATGGGTCGATTGGTAGGAACAAGTAGGATTTGTGCACATTTTTTGCTGAAATTTCTTGATGAACCATACTAAACCGTGTCTTATGGGACGGTCCATCCCATACGAGTCGGCAATGATTTATTGCGACGTTAGATGTGGAGGTAGGCGTTAAAGTTTCAGGGATATACATATCCACACAGTAAATGATATTGATAGAAAACACTTTTGTTTCATCTCCAGCATGCTGAGAGATAAGGCATGATGACCACAAAATCCAAGATTCTTATCCATAATATTGATATTTTAGTTCTGTTTTTTTTAATCATTTTATTTAGTGGCTTGATAGAGTTGATAATGATTTTTTTTATATGATAATATTACAAATAATTTTTAAGAATAACAAAAAAATATTTTAAAAAATAATTATTATCATATTTTAAATATTATTTCAATTGAGTCCAACGCTACATCTTGATCAACTTAACTAGTTCCAGGCATATTGATCGGCGCTAGTTAATGGGGAGGTATTGGCGTGTCCAGCACCTCCAATTAATTAGAGGGTGGCGGCGACAACATCCCTAACTATCACGCTCCCGGTATATATATTCTGGTAGCAATTGATTCCGAGTGCAGTAATCGAGCCCAAAACCATGTTTTTTTGGGTTTTATAAGGGTATATGCTTTGGAAATCTTTGAAACCAAGTTTCAAAATATATTGACGGTCATAATTTATAGGAATAAAATTTTTTCTCATAAATTTAGATAAAATAGACAATGACATTTTTAGAGTGAAAGCAATTTCCTTGCTTGATTTTCAGTGGCTAGTGTTAATTTATTTCTCTAGAATTTTACCCTAGAAAATTTAGATGACGACTCTATTGATTTTTACAGCACTCCTCGATACCATTCCATATCAAAGACAATAAAATTCTGAAAAATAGAATTTTGGTAAAAAAGAGAGTTGAAATTCAATATCAAACACCCTTTTAATAATATTTTAATAATAATATGTGACTACCTTAACATTATTAGTAGTAAACTAAAAAGAGGCGAGGGTGTTTAGTATCAATCCATCTCTTTTAGTTTTTTTTTTTTTTTTTTTTTTTTTTTTTTTTTTGTGTTCATTATCAATAGAATAATTAATCTGACTTTTATAATTCTTATTTTTCATATATTTGATTCATAGTAGTTTACACTTCCATCCCACCTTTTTTTAGTCTGTTTTCGTCAATGGAAAAACATGCTTTGCCCGTTAGTTTTTTACATTGTTTTGGTCTTTATAGTTGTTGTTTTTATATTTCAATCATTAAAAAAATATTTTTTTCAGGTCTCAGTTGTGAAAAGTTCAATTTGGTCTTTAAAGTTTTTTTTTTTTTTTTGGTCCCGGTATTTTTATGAATGCAACTGCAATTGTTGATTTGCTGTAATCGTACCGACGGTGTAGTTCCAAACCTTGATGAAGCCATCAGTCTCCCAGTCACCATGACGTTTGATTTGTGAATTAACGATGGAGTTGGTAAATTACAAGACATATAATCCATGCCTGTCATTTTTATGATTTCTTTGGTGAGGGTGATGCACGAAATTAATTGTAGACCATTAAATAATTGCGATGATCTTGGAACTGGGACGCATCTATCTTAAACAGAAAATTGGATTTTAGCTACATATACTGACAGCCCGTGAGATTATGAGAGCTGTAATCTTATATGGTTAGTTGTTTGTCTCTGTGTTTTCGATCATACAGGGTTAAAAGTTGTTTCCTTTTTTGAGCTACCAAGTTGTGACGGTAAACCTAATGTCGAAATTGAATGGAAAATTAAGCATTGAAAAGCAGTTTGGATTAGAAAATCAAGCCACGTTGTGGAAGAAGTTCCCCATAATTGATTTTATATAATCTCTAAATCTTATCCCACTAATTTTTAACAATTCGGAAAGACAATGAATTTTGTACAGGTTGGTGTGATTCGGAATGAGTTGGTTTCAAAGCAGCATGCACGAGGAGAATGGTGCTCGGGCAATTTGACAAGTCCTTAATTTTAACATGGAAATATTAGGCAAGAGGCTGTAACTGTTAGAAACAATAAAGAATAAATACGTTCAAATAATATTTAAGCTGTTGGAAATGCAAGTGGTATAGTAATTTTTGCTTGGTTACCAAATATACTGTTTTAAAAATATTTTTCTTTATTTTTATATTTTACTCTAAATTAATTATTTTTTATTTATATTTTAGATCATTTTAATGTACCAATATCAAAAATAATTATTTTTTATTTTATTTTAATACATTTCTAAACAAAACCAAAAAAAAAAAAACTACAAACACTCATTTTATTACATTTCTAAAAAAAAAAATTAAAAAACAAACTCCTACACAGTCCATAAACCTGATATAGCGATTGGACAAGCAAGTGTTTGGTAAGTTTACCAAGGTGGGCCGCTCCAACCTCCTGCAGAGCAACCCAATATGCCTTTCACTCTCTAATGACAGGAGTTTCCTGCTAGAGAGAGGACAAAACACAGGAGTTTCCTTTCTTCTAGCAGAAACACAAGAACATAGAAGAAAATGCTTAGATTACGAAAGGAGAGAAACAAGCAAGCAAGTATTATGTAGTTGTTTTTTCTGTTTTCCATTCCTTGTATAAATATGTACTTGTATGCACATATATACATGTCAGAATGAAGCAATTGCTTCGGGGGTCACCGGCTCAGGACTCCGGCAGCTATTCAAAATTAGGACATCGGTGCTATACAACTATATAAGATGATATAAAATATGAGGGGAAGGGGATGATAAGGGTACTAATGAGTCTTTTTTAATATTTTAGGAACATCTTTTCTAGAACTAACCGGTGAGGTAGACAAACCATTTTGCTTATCCGAAACAAGGAGGAGATCAACCTTCTCACTACTCATTTCATCTTTTCCAGATACACCAGAAGATGATGATCCTAAAATTTGCACCATCAAGCTTCCACCTACAAGAAGTTTGTTAAATATTACAGTTAGAATATAAACAGTTAAGCTTTGTAAATTAGCATAACTGTTTTTGTAATTTATTGTTAGGTGAGTTTTGTGTGTTTTTTAGTTTTTAGTGTATTTATTACTATAAATACATGCACTGTAACCTTGAATGAAGAAGTAATTGAGATCGAAAATCCATTACTGAAAGTTAACATGGTATCAGAGCAAATTTAAAGTTTGTTTTCAAATCGAATTTTTTTTTTCGAAGGCTACAGTGCCCGTATTACTGTTCACACGAACCACTACTGTTCAATTCGAAGCTCACTGCGTATTCATCGAAAAGAAAAAACAACCCAGAAATCCATCTCCAATCCATCACCAAATCCGAATTCGTATTTTTTTTCTTTCGAATTAACCCGAAGTTTTTTTTATTCCCCAGAATTTTCCCCAGAATTTTTTTTCTCAGAAACCAAACACCCATATTTTCCCCAGAAACCTAGATTTTCCCAGCAACCAAACACCCACAATTTTCCCCAGTAACCAAACAACCTAACCATCCATCCACGAACAACCACAAATTCAAACCAAACTTCTCAGAAAACCGAGACCCACAAACCCAGAAAAAAAACCCCAACAAACCATTTGAACTTCTTCATCTCCGAAAAACCAACAACCACAGACAACACTCAATCAACAACTCCATCCCACACAATACAAACTCAGAATGGAAATTACTCCAACACTTACCTCCAACCCGTCACCACCAGTGGGGGTTCATCAAGATGACTCATCCCTCGAACAGATCCGAGGGGAGATTTTAAGAAAAAATCCTAAACTGACTCTCGAAGATGCATACGCCGCCGTTCGTCACGTGTTCTCCCAAAAACAAGTGATGACAGGCAGTCACGGCGGAGGCCCTCCGATGGTCCCTGAATATACGGTGATGATGGCAGGGCACCATCGATCGGGGGAGCAAGGGAGAGGCAAGGGACAGGGGGCGACGACGTGGGGAAGGGAAAGGAAAGAAAAAGAATTAGGGCAAGCCTTTTATAGGGCTGCCCGAAATAGTGCTGACCGAAATAGTGAGGTTGACCGAAACAGTGGAATTGACCAAAGTGGGGCTAACCGAAAATACAAAAATGCGGGTGGGTTGATGTGTTCTAACTGCGGAGAAATAGGGCACTCAAAACAAAGATGTTATGAAATTATTGGCTACCCGGATTGGTGGGACTTTACGAAAAAACCTCGGAAAAAATTTTGAAAACCTCTGGTTTATCTGACGGAAGCAGATCTGGCACAGTCCACAGCGAATGTGGCCCATCCAGGTATCATCGAAAATGAATTTGCACACTCTGTTATTACAAAGAATAGTACTTGGATCATTGATACAGGTGCATCTCATCATATGACTAGAGATTCCGATAATTTAATATGTCATAAACCCTCTTCCGGACAGATATATACACTGCTAATGGTAGTACCTCCCCTATTACGGGGGAAGAATCTCTTGTTTTAACTGATACTATTACACTAGATACTGTTCTTATTGTTCCATCTCTTGCGTCTAATCTCCTCTCGGTTAGTCAAATCACGACTACCCTTGAGTGCACGGTCACGTTTTGGCCTCTATTCTGTGTTTTTCAGGACATTCTAACCCGGAAGATTCTTGGTTATGGTGTTAGACGGGGCAACCTATATTACTTGGAATTAACGGAACAAGGGGGGTTAAAGCTAGGTCATGCACATCAAACCAGAAGTACGGATCAAGCTCAGGCTCTTGTTTGGTTATGGCATCGACGACTCGGACATCTTTCATTTGGGTACCTTAAGAAGCTACAACCGCATCTATTTTCAAGGTTAAGTATTTTGGATTTTAAGTGTGACATCTGTGAATTGGCAAAAAGTCACCGTATTTCCTATTTGCCAAGTTTGAATAAAAGTGTAGAACCATTTGCAGTTATTCACTCTGATGTTTGGGGTCCTACAAAGGTCTCATCTTTTTCTAATGCACGGTACTTTGTTACCTTTATTGATGAGTGTACTCGGATGACCTGGATATCTCTCCTCCGAAATAAAAGTGAAGTAAGTACAGCATTTCAGGAATTTCAGAAAATGGTGCTGACCCAATACCAACGACAGATTCGTACACTTCAGTCAGATAATGGTACGGAATTTATGGATCAAGTGCTAGGTAACTTCTTACAACATCAAGGAATTCGACATCAGACATCATGCACATATACTCCACAGTAGAATGGATTAGCTGAAAGAAAGAACAGGCAAATTATGAAAATAGTTCGGGCCTCGCTATTTGGCATGAATCTGCCAAAATATTATTGGGGTGAGGCAGTCAAATCCGCTGCGTATTTAATAAATCGAACACCATCCAGTGCAATTGAATTTCAGTCTCCTCAACAGAAAATGGAATCTCTTCTCTCGGTTCCTCATCTTCCAAATTTGGAGCCTCGAGTATTTGGTTGTACGGTATATGTCCACATCCCTAAGGTTCTGCGAAGCAAACTCGATCCGTGTGCCAAACGGTGTGTGTTTGTAGGTTACTCGGCATTTAAAAAAGGATATCAGTGCTACGATCCTCATCATCGAAAGCTACATGTGACCTTGGATGCATCATTTCGCGAATCTGAACCCTATTATTCAGGGGGAGTTCCTGGTTCTTCTCTTCAGGGGGAGAGTAACAATGAAGAGAATGAAGATATATTTGAATTAGAGGAAATGAGACCAAGCTGGGATGATAACCAGGAAGGTTGCACAGACCAGAATGATCTTAGTAACGACCCCCCTATGTCTCTTGAATTACCAACGCCTACACCATTAACCGAAGAATCAACCGAGAATGTCTCTCCTCAGTCACCTCAGGTAACCCTAAATCCTATCCCAATTGATATAAATGAAATTCCTGTCTTAGAAAATAATGAGACCCATAGATACCCACAAAGACTAAACTGGGGAGTCCCAAAGAAACAGTATGAACCTGATCCAAAACACAAAACTAAATATCCCATCAGCAACTATATTTCTACCCATAGATTATCGGAATCATATGTATTTACTGTTAATCAATTATCCAATGTGTCTATTCCTAGTAATGTACAGGATGCATTAGCAGACCCAAAGTGGACAAAGGCAATGAATGAGGAAATGGAGGCTTTGCAGAAGAATAACACGTGGGAGTTATGTCAACTACCAACAGGAAAGAAGAAAGTTGGGTGTAAATGGGTGTTCACAGTGAAGTTGAAAGCAGATGGGAGCATTGATAGATACAAAGCAAGGTTGGTAGCAAAGGGATATACGCAGAAGTATGGGGTGGACTATCAAGAAACTTTTGCCCCGGTTGCAAAAATAAGCACAATTCGGATTCTCATATCGATAGCAGTGAATCGAGACTAGGCCTTACAACAATTTGATGTCAAGAATGCCTTCCTGAATGGAGATCTTGAAGAAGAAGTTTATATGGAATTGCCACCCGGAGTGAAAACCAGGTGCTCACGAGAAACGAAAGTGTGCAAATTAAAGAAGGCTTTATATGGGTTAAAACAGTCACCCCGGGCATGGTTCGGAAGATTCTCATCCACGATGAAAGAGTTTGGCTATAAGCAAAGTAATTCAGATCATACTTTGTTTATAAAGCAAAAAGAAGGGAAGGTAACGGCTCTAATAGTATATGTGGATGATATGGTGTTAACAGGAGATGATCCAGAAGAAAGAACGGCTCTACAACTGGCATCAAAATTTGAAATGAAAGATCTCGGACAACTGAAGTACTTCTTAGGGATTGAGGTCTCGAGGTCAAAAACGGGGATATGTCTTTCACAACGAAAATATGTGTTGGATTTATTGGCAGAAACTGGAATGCTTGCATGCAAACCGGTAGATACACCTATGGAAATGAATCACAAACTAGGACAAGCAGAAGATCAGACACCAGCTGACAAAGGACGTTACCAACGATTAGTCGGGAAACTGATATATTTATCACATACACGACCAGACATAGCCTATGCAGTCAGTGTGGTAAGTCAGTTCATGCATTCACCAGGAGAGGAGCATATGGAAGCAGTATATCGGATCTTAAGATATTTAAAAAGTGCACCGGGAAGAGGACTACTATTCTCAAAGAATGAAGTTCGTGAAATTACAGGATACACAAACTCAGATTGGGCAGGAGATCAGACAGATAGAAGATCGACATCAGGTTACTTTACTTTTGTAGAAGGTAACCTAGTAACTTGGAGAAGTAAGAAACAGAAAGTGGTCGCTAGATCGAGTGCAGAAGCAGAATACCGGGGTATGGCTCATGGTGTGTGTGAATTGCTATGGATTAAACAGGTACTACAAGACCTGGGAATTGAGTATGAGACATCTATGGGTCTACACTGTGATAATAAGTCAGCTATCGAGATTGCGCATAATCCTGTACAGCATGATCGTACCAAACACGTCGAAGTCGATCGACACTTTATTAAAGAAAACCTTGATCGGAAAATTATACAATTTCCGTTTGTAAGGTCGGAAGATCAATTGACAGATATACTCACAAAGGCGATTTCAGGAAAGACATTTCATGGAGCAATTGACAAGTTGGGCTTAATAAACATATACGCTCCAACTTGAGGGGGAGTGTTAAATATTACAGTTAGAATATAAACAGTTAAGCTTTGTAAATTAGCATAATTGTTTTTGTAATTTATTGTTAGGTGAGTTTTGTGTGTTTTTTAGTTTTTAGTGTATTTATTACTATAAATACATGCACTGTAACCTTGAATGAAGAAGTAATTGAGATCGAAAATCCATTACTGAAAGTTAACAAAGTTTTGAAAGATTACCACCCGACATCAACAATCAGGGAACAAGAAGCAAGTATTTAGTATCTAGTTTAGATAAGGAGGCCAACGTGCTCAATCTCAGCTCAAGTTTTTAGGATGCCAACAGCTAGATAATAATGATATCCACATTTTGCTATCCCCAAGTTTAACATGTGGCTATTTTTCAGTTTCTTGAATCCAGCACAGCATTCTCAGAAAATCTATAATCTGTTCTATAATTTCAACCATTTAAGGGTTCATTTACTTACTAACCAAATCAATTTTTTTTTGATTCTTAAGCTCACATAACTTTCCGGTTCTAGAAATACTTAGATTTACAAAAACATATTATTTTGGTTTTGCATGTTTGTATGCGGCCATCTAAATGAATTTTCTTGATGGAGGACAAAAGAAAGAGGAAGTGATGCATGAATGCAGCCATGAAGCTAAACTAGCAGAGAAGAGGAGAGTGGCAGTTTCATCCATAAAGGGGGGGAAATGGTCGGTCTGTGCAAAAATAAACTTGAGAAGTGCATAACCTTGTTAATCTTAATACCAAGAAATCAAATGAAAGAATAGTATGCATTCTAAATTAAAGAAGAAAACTGATTGGCTGACATTATGTTCTAAGCATATCCTGAGCCACTCTTTAAGTATGGCAGTAAAAAAAATAGAAAGTAACAACGAATAAGAGCCAGAGCGTAGAATATTTTACCAAGTTCAAGAGAAGCCCTAACCCAACCGGCGGCACCCCACCTTTCACCAAGAAGAAACCATGCAAATCCAGCACCCCAGACTGGCTCTAAACCATAAATTATTGCAGTTTCTGTTGCTGAAACATCACGCATGGCAGCCATCTGTGTAGTTAAGAAATAGAGCAAATTATGATCACATTTACTATTATTTGATGGGAAAAAACTTAAAAGGCACAATTTTCTAAATCCGATTGAAGCCATGCTGTTTGAACTCGAAAATGGTCTTTCAGTCCAGAGGCATGAGTCATCCTGATCCCACAAATCATCATGCCATGTTAGGATTGTAAAATGTATCTCTGTTTTATATTTCCATCAGTGTTACAATCTATCCTACTTATAGATATTCACAGGCTTACATAACACAAAGATTACATAAGATAGACTTCTATGCAAGGATAAAGATATTTGATTGTTATTCAAATTCAAACAAGGAGTCCTAACACCATCTGCTACTGATCTTGCGGAAGAACAACTGGACTTTGTCCACCTGTTACTCTTCACCTGTTACTGTATGTCCAATACCCCCCTCAAGATGGACAACCTTTTATGAGTCCAATCTTGTATTTGAGATTCTTGAATCTGTGACGTGAGAGAGGTTTTGTCAATGCATCAGCGAGTTGATCATGAGAGGAAACATGACACACCCTGAGAATTCGAGATCGAACACTTTCCCGTATAAAGTGAAAATCAATTGAGACATGTTTCATTCTTGAATGGAACACGGGATTTGAACTCAACTGTAAATGACAGGATTATGAGAGATTGGTTGTTGAAGTTTATTCATTAATGAACAGACCCAGTTGAGCTGTATTAGCCACAGAGCAATATTCAGCCTCTGTGAATGATCGTGTAACAACCCCAAAACTCTATTTTCCTCCTAATTGTTTATTTGTTAATCTTTACCCCTATAAAAGGGTAGATGACGCATGAATTTTTTTTTTTCTCTCTCGCCGAAATTTCGTTACCAATAACACAACCTGCACACAATTTGGATCACAGCTCTCCCAAAATCACATTCATGTTTAATACAATTAATTGCATAATTCATTCCAGAATATGCTCAAGACCATATTCATTCTCAAGCTTCATCTTACATCACCCACATAAGATACAAATTAAAAAAAAAACAGTTCATACATGAAGATTTCACATATATACATAGATATATTGTTCCATGCACATAGTTCCTTGGATCAATGGAACTAATTGCCCTTTTTCATTTTACACTATCTCCACGAGCAATATTTAATATAAAAGTGACACATACATAAAGCATAGTTTCATGGTTGCCTGATTTTCAACATCATATTTAAATTATATAACATAAGCCTGGTTTGTATTCCTATCCTACGAATTAGCCATTATAGCATTTACACCAAAAGGATCTAATAAAGTTAAGCGTTCATTACATTACTTCATACTAATTACATTGTGATCAACATTTTATCTACACGATTCTATGCAAAAATAAGCTCCCATGTAACGGCTCCTTACACGTCTCGTGGATGTGGTGTACCTGCAGCAGTATAAACACTTAAAAGAAAGTAATTGCCTAAAACTAATAACATTTCTAATGATCGTTCCATCTAATACTTGAGACTTAATATGTTTGTAAATTTACCATTCTTTCCTAACAACCATTGCTTAGACTCGGCCATCCCTTCGGATGCCATTACCCAAAGTTAATCAATATCTTATCCCGGTCATCCCTTTGGATGCCATTAGCCGAAGCTAATCAACCTTTTATCCCGGCCATCCCTTTGGATGCCATTAGCCGAAGCTAATCAATCTTTTATCCCGGCCATCCCTTTGGATGCCATTAGCCGAAGCTAATCAATCTTTTATTGACTTTCAATAATTTTCTCCCATTTATTTTTAACTTCAACACAATATAGCAATATCCATACCACAGTTATATCTTATGCAACGAAAGAAAAAGAATGTAAGGGTCACCTACCTGTTCCACTAGAGGGTTGTGCTTGTCTTGCCGATGATCCAGCCCTAACCGCACCACCTGCGACATCAAGGTCATAAATCAGTACACTTGCATTTCGGCCTTCATCCGTTACTGCACTCATTTCAAGAGTTCATATGCAGCTTCGGCAGCGAGTCGCAATTTGCCTTAAAATACACAATTCGGCACGCAACTCTTCAATCGAATTCCAATCCAAACACACATGCAAATTCTCAGAAAAATACCCATGAATTTCAGCATAGACTTTCAGTTCAACACACAAAATCATCCATTATAATGCACAGCTGAAATCATACATTTCTACTCAAAATTTTCAACAAGTTTCGGCATAAACCCATGTAAAATTTTCAGCCAAATATACATAAATTACAGCATGCATTGCTGGTGCAAAACCATCATAATTCACAAGTTAAAATCGTACATTTTCTACCCGAAATCTTCAACAAATTTCAGCCTAAACCCATATAAAATTTTCAGCCAAATATATACATCAATTTCATCATAAAACAGCATGCATGGTTGGTTCAAAACACCCAAATCCTCCATCATAATTCACAAGCTAAAATCTTTAAATTTCGGTATACAAATCCCTCAAAATTTTCAGCCGAATTCTACATGGAATTTCAACAAAATTACCCATCAATTTTTCATCATAAACTTACAATTTTCCAACACAATCCATACATGAATTTCCACAAAATTATTCATAATAATTTTTTTTTTCTTCCAGCAAAACACACATATAGCCGGCAGCCCCCTTTAAACCAAATCAGCCCTCCCTTCACTTTTTTTTTGTTAATTTCGTTTTTCATATACTATACTTGTTCTCTTGGTTCATTTGTTTCCTCTCTTAAGAAGAAAAAGAAAAAGGGTTTCATGTTTCTTACCTTTCGTATCACACAACTTTATTTTTATTTTTTTTTTCTTTTCTGAAAGTTTTGAACTCTTCTTTTTCTTCTCTTTTTGGCCTTACTTCTTCTTCCTCCCTTTCTTCTTCCTCTCGGCAAAGACCACAACTCTCACTAGTCTAAATTTCCACACCCATTTACTCGGCTGGGAAGAGAGGAAGCTCGGCGTGAAGAGAAGATCCAGAATGTGAGAAGAAAAAAAACTGATGTTCGGCTGTGAAGAGGAGTGAAGGTTGCTCGGCTGTGTAGAGGAAAATGAAGATTGCTCGGTTGTGAAGAGAAAATGGGAGATTCGGCTGTGAGAGAAAATGAAAGAGCTTGGCTGTGTAGAGGAAAATAAAAGTGACGGAAAAGAAAAGAGCAAAAATCCCTCCCCTTGCATTTTATATTCATAAAATGGGGGTTGTTTGGGGTTTGGGTCAATTGTGTTCTAAATCTTGTTTCATTCAATCTAAAACCGGTTTTGCTCTTCCTCTTTTGTTTTTTTTTTTTTTTTTTCTTGGGTGTTTACATTCTTCCCCTCTAAAATATGAATTTCGCCCTCGAAATTTAAGGAGTTTTACATTCCATACCTGGTATTTTGAACAATTCTGGGTACTTTTTCTTCATCTCATCCTCCCTTTCCCAAGTTTCCTCTTCTATTTGAGCATTCCGCCATAAGATTCTGACGATAGGGATCTTTTTGTTTCGCAACTCCTTTTCACCCTTATCTAGTATCCTTGCGGGCCTCATTTCCAGTGTTAATTCCTCATTAATTTCAACTGGGATCTGGGGTAGAATTCTGGCTGGATCCACATCAGCCTTCCTTAATAAGGAGATATGGAATACATCATGTACCTTAGCTAACTGTGGGGGCAAGTCCACTTTGTATGCTACTGGTCCCACCCGCTGTAGGATTTTGAAGGGTCCGATGAACCGAGGGGTTAATTTTCCTCTCAATCCAAACCGCAATATGTTTTTCCATGGGGCTACCTTTAAGTACACTTGATCCCCCGTACTGAACTCAAGGGGTCTCCTCCTCACATCAGCATATTTCTTCTGTCTATCCTGTGCGGCTTTGATGCGATCCCGAATAATCCTTACTTTTTCCGTGGTTACTTGGACCAACTCTGCTCCATATAACTTTCGATCTCCAATTTCTTCCCAACATAAGGGTGTTCTACACCTTCTACCGTACAAAGCTTCATACGGGGCCATCCCTATTGTGGCTTGGTAACTATTGTTATATGTGAATTCTATCAATGCCAGGCGTTCCTCCCAATTTCCCCCAAATTCTAGCACACAAGCCCTTAATAGATCTTCTAAGACTTGGATAACCCTTTCAGATTGGCCATCCGTTTGAGGGTGAAACGCAGTGCTCATATCCAATCTGGTCCCCAAGGCTTGCTGTATACTGGGCCAAAGTCGAGAGGTGAATCTAGGATCTCGATCCGACACAATGGACACCGGAATCCCATGGAGTCGTACCACCTCATTTATGTAAATCTTGGCAAGCTTGTCAACTGAGTCGGTCATCTTTATAGGCAAGAATAATGCGGATTTCGTCAACCGATCTACGATGACCCATATTGCGTCATTTCCTTTTCTCCCTTTAGGAAATCCCGACACAAAATCCATCGTTATCATCTCCCATTTCCACTCTGGAATTTGTAATGGTTGTAATGGTCCCGCAGGCCTTTGGTGTTCAACCTTGACTTGTTGACATATCCCACACTTTGACACATACTCAGCTATTTCTCTTTTCATGCCCGGCCACTAATAGAGGAGTTTCAGATCTCGATACATCTTAGTGCTGCCAGGATGTATAGAGAACCTGGATTCATGTGCTTCTGATAAGAAGTAGCAGAGTACGTGGAGGAATGGCTGCATGCCTCAAGGAGCGGAGTACGTGGACTGCTATTGTTTTGGTTTTATCATTGTTTTATCTTTTTTGTTGAATTAGTCAAATAATCAAAGTGGTGGAAGTAGGAATGCTAATCGCAATCCTGGTCTTCAGCTCCACTTCGGGAATCCCTGTTATTTCGGAATTATTGTTATTTTGGGTGGCCTATTTAGGCTCACGTTTTCTGTATTGAGGGAATCAATTATTGAATAACAAAAAAATACTCTCCTAACCCTCTGTTCTTCTTCTTTCCTTATCCTCCCCAAATTCTACTCTTATCAGTGGTATCAGAGCGCGGCTCAACCCATGGACACGCGTGGTAAGTCTAATGCAGAGTTTCGTGTTGAGGTCAATGAAGCCCTTGCTCGACACGACACCAAATTTGAAGAATTGAATCACAACTTCAGTCGAGTCAGTGACGCCCTACAGGGAGTCATGGTTGAGTTGCAAGCAATGAGAATCGCCCACTCCAATCGCACACTTGACAGGGAAGTCAACCCGTTTGCAGCTGGGGATAATTCTCATGATAGGCCTTCCTCTTCACACACTTCTAATTTCGAGAGGAATCACACCACTCTCAAGCTGAATTTCCCAACGTATGCTGGGGAAGGAGAAGATCCCACCGGGTGGATATTCAAAGCAGAGCAATACTTTGAATTCCAGAACATTGAGCCTACCCGACGAGTTCAATTGGCGTCATTCCACTTGACAAATGTCGCTCTGCAATGGTACCGATGGTACACTAAGACCAGGGGACAATTGCGATAGCATGAATTTGTCACGGCACTTCTTCATCGTTTCGGACCCACGGATTATGAGGATCCGTCTGAGGCATTATCGCGGCTCAAGCAAACCACCACTGTTAATGCATATCAGGAGGCCTTTGAAAAACTTTCCCATAAAGTGGATGGTCTTCCAGAAAACTTCTTGGTGGGCTGTTTTATTGCAGGGCTGAAGGATGAAATTCGTTTGGATGTTCGTGTTAAGCAACCAAAAACTCTGTCTGAATCTATTAGTGTGGCTCATCTAATAGAGGAACGCAACCAGTTCCAAAGGAGAACAAGCAATTCCTGTAGGCCAGAAGCACCTCCAGTCCATGCAAGACAACAACAGAATTCCACAGTGGGACTTCTTGGTTCTGCCCCTTCACAGCGGACATCTCAAACAACACATACCTCTAGTGGACCTGTCCGACGACTCAACGGACAGGAGGCAAGGGAAAGGCGTGAAAAAGGATTGTGCTTCTACTGTGATGAAAGGTATGTCCCAGGGCACCGTTGCTCCAGACCACAATTATTTATGATGGTAGATGTGCAGCCGAATGAGGAAGACAAGGATGTGGACATGGATATTGAGTTAGCAGTGGAAAGGAGCCCTGACTGAAGATGCTTCGTGGGAGAATTTGTGGCGTTTCGCCAAGACATATCCTCAATTTAACCTTGAGGACAAGGTTCTTCGCAGGGGGATGGATTGATAAGAAGTAGCAGAGTACGTGGAGGAATGGTTGCATGCCTCAAGGAGCGGAGTACGTGGACTGCTATTGTTTTGGTTTTATCATTGTTTTATCTTTTTTGTTGAATTAGTCAAATAATCAAAGTGGTGGAAGTAGGAATGCTAATCGCAATCCTGGTCTTCAGCTCCACTTCGGGAATCCCTGTTATTTCGGAATTATTGTTATTTTGGGTGGCCTATTTAGGCTCACGTTTTCTGTATTGAGGGAATCAATTATTGAATAACAAAAAATACTCTCCTAACCCTCTGTTCTTCTTCTTTCCTTATCCTCCCCAAATTCTACTCTTATCAGCTTCTTGTAGAACCATCCGTTTAATTGTTTCGTCACCAGGTACATATAACCTTTTCCCCATCATCAAGGATCCATCATCCGCTATCCTGAATTTCATTTCTACACCGGCCTCCAGATCCCTCCTAATCTTGGATCCAACCTCGTCCTGGAACTGAGCTTGTAGTATCTGTTCCCGATACGTCGGCCGTACCAACAGTTGGGCTATTAACCCACCTCCAGTATTGACATCTAGATTTGCACCCATCTCTTTCAATTCTGCCAATTGCCGCCTTTTTCCCACTGTTGACCTTTCCAAGTTGGCTTTATTTTTACGGCTAAGAGCATCCGCCACCACATTTGCTTTCCCCGGGTGATATTCTATGGTGCAATCATAGTCTTTAATGAGTTCTATCCACCTTCGTTGTCGCATGTTCAACTCTTTTTGTGACATCAAGTACTTTAGACTCTTATGATCAGTAAAAATTTGGGTCCGAGACCCATACAAATAGTGTCTCCATATTTTCAAAGCAAACACTACCGCAGCCAACTCCAGATCATGCACCGGGTAGTTCACCTCATGAGTCTTTAACTGTCTTGATGCATAGGCGATCACCTTCCCATGTTGCATCAAGACACATCCCAATCCCTTCCCTGAAGCATCACTATAAACTACAAAACCTTCGGTCCCAGAGGGAAGAGTCAATACTGGAGCAGTGGTGAGCTTCTTCTTCAACTCTTGGAAGCTTCTTTCACAATCTTCCGACCATACCCATTTTTTATTCTTTCTAGTTAACTGGGTCAGAGGAGTTGCAACTAGAGAAAAACCCTCAATAAACCTCCGATAGTATCCAGCAAGTCCCAAGAAGCTACGTATTTCAGTGACCGAAGTCGGTCTTTCCCATTTTAAGACTGCTTCAACTTTTTGAGGGTCCACATAAACACCTTCTGCTGAAACAACATGTCCTAGAAATGTCACTCTCTCCAGCCAAAACTCACATTTACTCAATTTAGCATATAACTGATGATCTCTCAGAGTTTGTAAGGTTTGCCTCAAGTGCTCGTCGTGTTCCTCAATAGAATTTGAGTATACCAGTATATCATCAATGAACACCACCACAAACTTATCTAAATACGGTTGAAAAATTCGATTCATCAAGTCCATGAAGACAGCCGGGGCGTTCGTTAATCCGAACGGTAGTACTAAAAATTCATAGTGTCCATAATGAGTTCTAAATGCAGTCTTTGCTACATCCTCCCCTTTTATCTTCATTTGATAATACCCTGATCTCAGATCTATCTTTGAGAATGCCCTCGCTCCCTTTAGTTGATCCAACAAATCATCTATCCGAGGTAGTGGATACTTATTCTTCACCGTTATTTTGTTCAATTGTCGATAGTCAATACAAAGTCTATGGCTCCCATCCTTCTTTCTTACAAATAGGACCGGCGCTCCCCAAGGAGAATTACTGGGCCGTATAAACCCTTTATCTAACAACTCTTGCAGTTGAGTCTTTAACTCTTTCAGTTCTGTTGGAGCCATCCGGTAGGGTTGTTGGGCTATGGGTGGGACTCCAGGGAAAATGTCTATGGACACCTCTACCTCCCGTTCTGGGGGTAGTCCGGGTAATTCTTCTGGAAACACGTCTGGGAATTCCCTCACCACAGGGATGTCCTTCAGTCGTGGACCCCCACCTTCGGAGTTTAAGACGTATGCGAGGTATCCCATACATCCCTTTCTTAAAAGTTTTTGGGCTGTTACCACCGATATTAAGGCGACTGGTTTGGGCATCCTCTCTCCTTCAAACGTCATTGTTTCACCCTTAGGGGTTTTGAACGTGATAGTTTTTGCATAGCAATCCATTATAGCCTTGTATTTGTTCAACCAATTCATGCCTAGGATTAAGTCAAAATCATGCAGTTCTAAGGGAATCAAGTCCACTTCTGTCTCACATCCTGATAGACTAACCCTCACATTAGCATACACGATATATGTTTCAACCATGTTTCCCATTGGAGTCCCAATTAAGAATCTCTTCTCTACAATCTCTACCCCCTTTTTCAGATTAGTTACAATTTTCCTACTTATGAATGAATGAGTGGCACCCGGATCAAACAATACATGTACATTCATATCATTTAATAATAGTGTACCTGCCACCACATCTGAAGCAGCCCTAACCTCTTCTTGTGTCAAATGAAAGACCCTTCCCGGAGTCCGATCATTTTGTGCTCTTGGCCTCCCTCTATTGGAGTTTGCTCCAGATTGAGAAGACCTCATTGGCCTATTAACGGTGACTGACTGCTGAAGGCTCTGACTGGGTTGTCCATAACTTTGCACCGGTCCGGGATTCCTTTTAGGGCAATCCCTCTTGTAATGCCCTTTTGCACCACAGTAATGGCATCCTTGGGTTATAAACTGGCAATTCCTCCACCTATGCCCCTCCCCTTTACACACAAAACATCGTCCGGGGGATACTGAGCAGTCACCAGGGTGTTTTTGTCCACACTTCACACAAAAAGGGTAATCAACACCCTTGCGGTCACTGGTCCCCATTGAAGAGTTTTCCCTAGAGTGCGTCTGTCCAATCATCACTCTCCCACTGGACTGCTGATGGGTCGGAAATATCAGATTCCCCTTCTTCTTGTACTATTCAAACATTCCACTTTTTCCTTTCTTCTGGAGCGGTGGTCTGCCGCTGAAATAATCTCCATCTCTCTTTTTGCCAATAACCTGTTGTTCCCCTTGACTCTCTCCAATGCAAGCCTCTAACGCCTGAGCTGCCTCAATCAATTCTCTCGCAGATTTAAACCGTATGGCAATTAACCCTTGTCTCAATTCTTGTCGCAAGCCATCTCTCAACTTCTCAATCATATGTTCCTCTGTCGGCACATAATGCGGGGCGAACAACGAAAGATCATGGAACCTCCTTTCATATTCCAGTACCGACATATCACCCTGTCTTAATGCCAAGAACTCTTGTTCCTTCACCTTGCGATGATATCGAGAGTAAAACTGTTTTTCAAATTCCGTCTTGAAATCACTCCAAGTTAATATCTCTGTTGCACGTCTCAACTGGACTGTTTCCCACCATGTCATGGCTCTGTCTGATAGTAACTGAGTTGCACAATCGACCCTTAAGCCCTCCGGTATACGTATTTGAATCATGGTCTTTTCCACTTTCCTAATCCATCTCCCAGCGATTTCTGCATCCTGTTCCCCCATATACGGTTCACAACCCATTTCTCTCATACTCTTGACCAGTCGCACCAGCGGCACTACGTTATCCATGGTTACATTAGTCGCAGGGGCAACTAGTGGTACTTGTGTGGTGGGAGTTGTTTGGGTTGCCGAACCTGCCATACCCTCCATTACTGCTTTAACTATTTGTACAAGGAATCCGGGATCTACATATTGTGGGGCCACACCTGTTGGAATAGTTGATGGTTGCGCTTCAGATCTTTCTTGTTGCCCTGTTGCAACTGGAGGTACTCCCTCCGTCTGATTCGGCCTTGCACCCTCCCCTGCTGCCCCAGTTTCCCCTTGTAATAGTTCAGGTAGCATCATTGGAGCATGTGATGCTGTATCATCCAGGGGGTCCTCGTCCTGCCAACCCTGGGCACCTTGATTCCTGCCCCTCCTTTCAAACGAAGGCGGTTCAGTTCGTGTCCCTTGGCGAGTGCGTACCATCCTGAAATTTATCACAACAATACTATTAACTTTGATCCACTGAATCAAATCCAGGGGCTCTGATACCAACTGTAACAACCCCAAAACTCTATTTTCCTCCTAATTGTTTATTTGTTAATCTTTACCCCTATAAAAGGGTAGATGACGCATGAATTTTTTTTTTTTTTTTCTCTCTCGCCGAAATTTCTAACGAAATTTCGGCAGAGTCTCCCCTATATCGGGAGATCCCAAGTTACCAATAACACAACCTGCACACAATTTGGATCACAGCTCTCCCAAAATCACATTCATGTTTAATACAATTAATTGCATAATTCATTCCAGAATATGCTCAAGACCATATTCATTCTCAAGCTTCATCTTACATCACCCACATAAGATACAAATTAAAAAAAAAACAGTTCATACATGAAGATTTCACATATATACATAGATATATTGTTCCATGCACATAGTTCCTTGGATCAATGGAACTAATTGCCCTTTTTCATTTTACACTATCTCCACGAGCAATATTTAATATAAAAGTGACACATACATAAAGCATAGTTTCATGGTTGCCTGATTTTCAACATCATATTTAAATTATATAACATAAGCCTGGTTTGTATTCCTATCCTACGAATTAGCCATTATAGCATTTACACCAAAAGGATCTAATAAAGTTAAGCGTTCATTACATTACTTCATACTAATTACATTGTGATCAACATTTTATCTACACGATTCTATGCAAAAATAAGCTCCCATGTAACGGCTCCTTACACGTCTCGTGGATGTGGTGTACCTGCAGCAGTATAAACACTTAAAAGAAAGTAATTGCCTAAAACTAATAACATTTCTAATGATCGTTCCATCTAATACTTGAGACTTAATATGTTTGTAAATTTACCATTCTTTCCTAACAACCATTGCTTAGACTCGGCCATCCCTTCGGATGCCATTACCCAAAGTTAATCAATATCTTATCCCGGTCATCCCTTTGGATGCCATTAGCCGAAGCTAATCAACCTTTTATCCCGGCCATCCCTTTGGATGCCATTAGCCGAAGCTAATCAATCTTTTATCCCGGCCATCCCTTTGGATGCCATTAGCCGAAGCTAATCAATCTTTTATTGACTTTCAATAATTTTCTCCCATTTATTTTTAACTTCAACACAATATAGCAATATCCATACCACAGTTATATCTTATGCAACGAAAGAAAAAGAATGTAAGGGTCACCTACCTGTTCCACTAGAGGGTTGTGCTTGTCTTGCCGATGATCCAGCCCTAACCGCACCACCTGCGACATCAAGGTCATAAATCAGTACACTTGCATTTCGGCCTTCATCCGTTACTGCACTCATTTCAAGAGTTCATATGCAGCTTCGGCAGCGAGTCGCAATTTGCCTTAAAATACACAATTCGGCACGCAACTCTTCAATCGAATTCCAATCCAAACACACATGCAAATTCTCAGAAAAATACCCATGAATTTCAGCATAGACTTTCAGTTCAACACACAAAATCATCCATTATAATGCACAGCTGAAATCATACATTTCTACTCAAAATTTTCAACAAGTTTCGGCATAAACCCATGTAAAATTTTCAGCCAAATATACATAAATTACAGCATGCATTGCTGGTGCAAAACCATCATAATTCACAAGTTAAAATCGTACATTTTCTACCCGAAATCTTCAACAAATTTCAGCCTAAACCCATATAAAATTTTCAGCCAAATATATACATCAATTTCATCATAAAACAGCATGCATGGTTGGTTCAAAACACCCAAATCCTCCATCATAATTCACAAGCTAAAATCTTTAAATTTCGGTATACAAATCCCTCAAAATTTTCAGCCGAATTCTACATGGAATTTCAACAAAATTACCCATCAATTTTTCATCATAAACTTACAATTTTCCAACACAATCCATACATGAATTTCCACAAAATTATTCATAATAATTTTTTTTTTCTTCCAGCAAAACACACATATAGCCGGCAGCCCCCTTTAAACCAAATCAGCCCTCCCTTCACTTTTTTTTTGTTAATTTCGTTTTTCATATACTATACTTGTTCTCTTGGTTCATTTGTTTCCTCTCTTAAGAAGAAAAAGAAAAAGGGTTTCATGTTTCTTACCTTTCGTATCACACAATTTTATTTTTATTTTTTTTTCTTTTCTGAAAGTTTTGAACTCTTCTTTTTCTTCTCTTTTTGGCCTTACTTCTTCTTCCTCCCTTTCTTCTTCCTCTCGGCAAAGACCACAACTCTCACTAGTCTAAATTTCCACACCCATTTACTCGGCTGGGAAGAGAGGAAGCTCGGCGTGAAGAGAAGAAAAGGTCCAGAATGTGAGAAGAAAAAAAACTGATGTTCGGCTATGAAGAGGAGTGAAGGTTGCTCGGCTGTGTAGAGGAAAATGAAGATTGCTCGGTTGTGAAGAGAAAATGGGAGATTCGGCTGTGAGAGAAAATGAAAGAGCTTGGCTGTGTAGAGGAAAATAAAAGTGACGGAAAAGAAAAGAGCAAAAATCCCTCCCCTTGCATTTTATATTCATAAAATGGGGGTTGTTTGGGGTTTGGGTCAATTGTGTTCTAAATCTTGTTTCATTCAATCTAAAACCGGTTTTGCTCTTCCTCTTTTGTTTTTTTTTTTTTTTTTCTTGGGTGTTTACAGATCGAGCAATTGTTCTTTGCTTTTTGGAGGACCATGCGACAGGATTGTGGCCAAGATATAAAATGTAGGCACTGGTAGAGGAAAAATCATCTTTACCCCCCCGCCCCCAATCTGCGTCGGAATAAGCATGTAGATGTGCAAGGGATTTTTTTGAGCCAAATAATTTTTCAAACTATGAATTCAGAATATTAAAAATCAAAATTAAGAGTATAGATACATAAATACAAACAGAAAATAGGGATTGCCCCAAAAGATCAAAAAAATTAAAGGAATAAAAAAAAACACGATAAGGTTCAAAATAAAAAACAAAATATATAATAAATTTTGATTGAATGATAAAATTGAAACAAATTGAAACTCTATACTAAAAATATTACAGGAATTCCAAATAAAAAAAGAATAAGTGGTGAAATGAAATATTATATTTCAGATCAATTCTAATTGAAGGATGAAATTGAAACAAACTAAAATTTTTATAATTGAAATTAGGACAAAAAAACAATAAAAAGACCAAGTACCAAACTGAAACAACCATAAACAAAGAGGACCTACCTTTATTTTTAGTTGCAGGAGAGAGAAAAGGATGAAGAAATTATTAATCGACCACCAGCATGTCTTTGAACATCAGGAGATGATACGCGCATCACCACGTGGAAGAGGACACGGCGTCGTATCCAGTGAGACACCAGATAGGCATTTTGATCAATCGAACAACGTCGTACGTGTCATTCGAAAGGCTTGGACGAAAGAAAACTGTCGGCACATAAATATTTATACTATTTTCTAAAAATTTGAAATACCAAAAACACCCCTACATGTAACTTTTAGTTTTTGTCTTATTGAAGGCTAATTGCGTAATTGAATTGTGTATAAACATTATAAGAAATCAAAAATACCCTTGAGCAATGAATAGTCTACTGTCTACTGGGAGGGGTAAAAATGTAGTTTTTCTGTGCAAAAAAAACCTGGAAAATACTTAAATACCCCCAAACAAATCAAATAATGCCAATCGGACCATGAAAATGTCTGAAATGCCCTCGGGGACAAGTGTTAAATTTTATACACTGATGGACAAAACTGTAATTATATTATTACGATCCTCAATAATTTGTGTTTACTGCTGCAGTATTTTCTCCATGCGGTTTAGCTTATTAGTTAATATATAAATACATAGATGATTCTCTCACTCGACCTAGTACTTTTAAAAATTTGCTATTTTATTATAATGAAATTCACCACTCAACCAAAAATAAAAAGGCAAGTTTGTTAACTGAAAAACTATATATGTCAATAATGGTTTTGTTAAGAAATGTCTGCAATTTAACTCGGTAGAAAGATGTAAGAAACCCGAAAATTAAAGCATGTTATTGGAAAATCTTATTGAATGAAAAAAAGAAAGTAAATTATAAAGTAATTGGATCAAAATAAAATGAAATATTTTTCTTGATTTTCCTTGAATTTTAATTATAAAGTAATTGAGGATTAAAATTATGAATTTTGTAAATTAAGGATTTCTACCTTAGCAAAAGTCTTCGAATTACTGACAACTTCACAAGGGTATTGAAAATTGGGAAATGCAATAATCTCTGTTTTTTTTTGGCATTTTAAAAGAATGTTTCATTTAAAATATATTAAATTAATGTTTTTTTACAACAGGGAAAACAATTGAAAAAATTAAAAAACCCTAAATGAGCTTAGTCGCTCACTGTAGGTGTAAGCACAATTCACTTTAGATTTCAATAGTGTAATTATTATTCTTCCGCTTAGTATGTCTCAGACTGTGGCTTTGAATCAGAGGTATCTACGATTTTTTTAAAGAACCGGTTGGCAATACCAGAATATTTAGGGGTATTTTTGTCTTCGCCATGTATTTTTTGCACACTAGGGGTATTTTTGATTTTTATTTTTTCCCCCGATAAATAAACTATATTACTCTCATGTAAAACAAAAATAATAAACCGTTGAAAATTATATATATACATATAAATTATTTTAATGTGCAAATATCAAATTTTTTTATTAAAAAACATCACTTAAATCATTTTAATGTTCCAATCACTGAATTAAAAAAAAGTCGAAAATAAAGCAAATAGATCAAACAAATAAAGGGAAGATACGAGCAATCAAACCTGAAAGTCATGCCCATCACTTTCCTTCCAATCTCACCTAAAAATCTCTGATACTGAAGATGACAAAACAAAACAATTCTGCAACCCTGTCAAATATACACACCCAACCAAAAGTTGAGATGCAAAAACTCCAAGACAAATAACTTTTAGAGATCAAATCGTAAAATTGAGCTTCGATATACGATACGCAGGTAAAATCAGTAATAACCAAGTTGATGAAATCGAGAATCGAGTGTCATGCATGGGGATTGGTGATGGTATCGATCGATGAAGGTGCTTTAGCTGATTCTATGCCTGGGATTGGTTCGAGCAAGAGGGGTTAATTTTGCACGATAATTCACAACATGGTCGAGGGATTTGTAGTGGGGACTTGCAGTTGGCGCTTTGTGAATGGGTAAGATGAAAGGTGCGAAGGAGTGATGGTTAATTGCGTAGTTGATGGACGCCATACTTTCTTCTTCTTTGAGACGTGGACTTTTCGAATTTGAATCTTGTTATGGGAAGGTCTTACTAGACATGGACGAGAAGGTGGCGGGCAGTTCAGTTGGTTTTCATGGTGGCACAAACAGAGGAGATTAGCTGGGTTTCTAGATTTAAATTTCCAAGAAAAAAAAAAACCTTCATCACGAATCACGATGAGAGTTTTGTGAATATTTCGCTGTTCAGGATGGTGCTGGGCTGTGACTCGAGATATCAAGGTCTGTCTACCATGTTCGGATAATAGACTTCCCATGTAGGACATAGTTGTAAAATCCGTTCCGGGTACCGTTCCGGTTTTTTGTTTGGAACGGAACGTTCCGGTTTCGGTGCATTCCGGCGTTCCGTTCCGGTTTTGTATTATTCATATTTATTTAATTATATATATGAAAAAAAATAAAATATTAATTTAACAAGTATAATTTAAATTCAAGATAAATGAAATTTAAATTATACAATACAAACATAATCTCAAAATTAGAAATATCTTTAAAATTCCAAAATATTATGAAAGTAAAATGTTCTAAAATAAAAGAAAAATACATCAAACATCTTCTACATCATTAATATAAAAATAAGGATCTTGATCTTGCTGTGGAACATAAGGAAAGTCGTCAACAAGACATTCCAATAGCTGGTCATTTCCACCAAGCTCATTCTCCTCATTTAAACATGCCTTATATGAGTGCTCATTAACTAATAAACCCTAAATTTTCCAACAAAAACGAAAAGGAAAATGAGTTAGGTTCATAGAATCAACCACATATGGGTATTTTCGTCAATTAAGGAAAAATCGAATTAGGGTTGCAAACCTCATAATAAAAAAAATCTAGCCGTCATGATCCTTGAAAGTGGCAGTTGTTACTATCTTTATCTCCAAACCTCTACTTTCTACTCCTCTGTTTCTTCCTCATCCTCTCCTTCCCTCCTGCTAACACCTCTCTGCATTATACCTCTCCTTCCATTCCTGATGAGAATGTTTGCTCTACATTTTTGCTCCCCTTGCTCCAGGTCTCTTTGATTTGACGCCCATCTCTCTTCTATCTCTTTCTCATGTCTGTTGAAGTCCACTTGGTTTGAAGTCCTTGTCTTCAGTCTCTTTTTGTAAAGATCATGGATTTGCTGGACCCGGAACGGAACGCCCGGTACGGAACCGGGGCGTTCCGGCCAGAATCCGGCCGGATTTGCCGGATCAGGCCGGGATTTTTACCGGGACAAAAACGTCGCCGTTTTGTCCTGGATTTTGAAGTGGAACGGAACGGGATTCACAAGTTTGTGTAGGATCTCGAAGAGAAGAGAGAATAATTAATAGCAGGTGAGACTTTTAACATTTATAAGCACACATCAAAGCTTACATAACTTCACAGAGAGCCCCCTTGTACATAATACCACAGCAGCAGGGCAGACCGCCGGCAGGTTACTGAAACCTATAAATACGAAGCCCACAGCATTAGGTTTCAGCAGACCCCCCGCAAGTTTATTGATAATTTAAATACATTAATACATATTAATTCATTCATGCAGCAGCAGCAGCAGCAGCGCGTGTGATGCTGACCGATCATTCATGCCTGTGCTGTTGGTTTCTGGGTAAGGTGATGTTCCTCAATGTCTTTGCTAATATCGATGAAAAGCTCAAGCATTGCACGAGGATCAAGAACATTCTCATTTAGCTTCTCATACTCTACAGTCCAGTGAGCCAAGCAGCTGCCCTCTCCCTTGGGAGTAGCTTGAACGGTAAATTTGAACTCCTTGAACTCCGTGGTGATGTCTCCTCCGATCACTTTGAAGGTGGTCGACAGCTTCACATCGTCTATAGCTTCAACAACGTCCTTACCAATCTTAGGAACCCCATCTATTTTTTTTTTTTTTTTGCATACAGATTAATTAGTTATTTCCGAGGCCTATCTGGAAAATAAAATAAAATAACGGACACAAAAAAATAAAAAAAATAAAATTCATGATCAAAAGGGATTGATCTATGATGACGCAGCCTTACCAAGCACATAACTCCAGCTGATTACAGTTCCCGGTTTCCCCCAGTCACCTTCATGTAGATCAGCGTTCTGTACCTTTGCAGGGCTCATGTTGGAAACGTGGTGTGGTCTGCAGCTGAAGACATCATGAAATGTTTCAGCAGAAACTTTGAGCTCCACCTCGGCCTCCATCTTACCACAGAGTGTCATTTTGTTGCAGGCAATCAAATTTCAAAGACTACAAACAAAATCGAATTTAGTAGTTGTTGGAAAAATGCTTCGGGATCTTGCCCTTATAAAGACCTCGGGATTATTATACACCTAGACTAGTAAATAATCATATCAACTATTGACCTTGTCTATTTAGGGTTTTCTTGATTTTCCTTGAATTTTAATTATAAAGTAAATATAAAGTAATTGAGGATTAAAATTTTGAACTTTGTAAATTAAGGATTTCTACCCTAGCAAAAGTCTTCGAATTACTGACAACTTGATTTCCTTGACAAGGTTAGTGAAAATTGGGTAATGCGATAATTTTTTTTATTAGCATTTTAAAAGAATGCTTCATTTAAAATATATTAAATTAATGTTTATGTATGTATGCATGCATGAATGTATGTGCACACGCATTTTACAAAAACTACTCATGGATTTTATCATATTTTGTCATCCTGATTAATTTTTATCGTGAAAAAAACTTAGCCATGAATCCAAAATTTTAGCAAGTTGAAAATCATGATTAATGGTTTTTTTTTCTTTTCAAAAATTGGTCTAATATGTCAATAGGTTGTAGCTCAATTGATATTGATATATCCTTTTTATTAGAAATTCTTGAATTTGAATTCTATTTATGCATAAAAAATTATACAGCATCTATAACATGAAATTGAGGTTAAGTGATGGGTCGGTTAGTGGGATTTTAAAATGCTTGGTTCTGCCGTGAAACACTGGGTTATTTGAAATAGAAATTGCAGCCTGATTATCAACATGGATTTTTGTTGGTTCCAGTTGATTCATATGCAAATCAGCAAGAATCTTCCTTATCCATATAGCTTGATTAACAGCAGCAGTGGCTGCTGCATATTCAGCTTCAGCTGTGCTTTGAGCTACATTTTCTTGCTTCCTTGAACACCAAGAGAACATGCCTGATCCAAAGCTAAAGCAATAGCCTGAAGTGCTCCTCATGTCGTCCACTGATCCTGCCCAGTCACTGTCAGAGTATCCATGCAGCATGAAGTTCTGAAGGTGAGTAAACTTTATCCCATAGTTTACTATGCCTTTAACATATCTCACTATTCTTTTTGCAGCTTGAAGATGCAACTCACTTGCACAATGCATGAACCGTGACAGCAAGCTCACAGCAAATGCAATGTCTGACCTTGAAGCTGTAAGATACATTAAACATTCAATTAGGCTTCTGTACTGACCTTCATCTACTTTGTTTGTCCCATCATCCTTGATGAATTTCTCCTTCAGGTTCATAGGAGTGCTTGTGCTTTTGCAGCTTTCCATGTGAAATTTCTTCAATATCTCCTTGGCATATTTCTGCTGACTTATGAAGATTTCATCATCACTTTGCTTCACCTCCATTCCCAGGAAGTAAGCCATCAACCCGAGGTCTGTCATTTTAAACACATCATGCATTTCTGCTTTGAACTCTTCAATTTGTGTCTTATTACTTCCTGTAACAAGTAAATCATCAACATAAACAGACATAATAATTAAATTTTCATCAACTCCTTTTACATACAATGTGGCTTCACTTAAACTTTTAGTAAAGCCTAGTTGATGTAAATGATCATCGATTCTGCTGTACCATCACTTAACCTCAATTTATGTAAATGAACAAGTAGGATTTATGTACATTTTTTGCTAAAATTTCTTGATGAACATGTTGATCCGTGTCTTATGGGACGGTCCATCCATGCAGCTTAAAGACAACAACAAATGAAAATTTTAAATAATGGGTGTTTGATATTATATTTTAAAAATGTTTTTGAAAAAAATTGAAAAATATCTGTTGTTTTTAGATCATTTTCATGTGTTAATATCAAAAATAATTTTTAAAAAATAAAAAAATAATTTTGATACTTTTATAAATAAAAAACACTGTCAAAAACAACATCAACCACACTTCAAATTATTAATATGAGTCGGCAATGATTTATTGCGACGTTACACGTGGAGGTATGGCGTTTTTGTTTCAGGGATATGCATATCCACAAAAGAAATGATCTTTGATAGAAAACACTTTTGTATGTATTAAGAATTTGTTTCATCTCCGTGAATGCTGAGAGAGAAGGCATCATATTGATATTTTAGTTATTATACAAGATTCTTATCCATAATATTTATATTTTATTTCTGATTTAGTGGCTTGATAGAGTTGATAATGATTTTTTTTATATGGTAATGATAAAATAATTTTTAAGAATAACAAAATATATTTTAAAAACCATTATTATCATATTTTTAAATATTATTTCAATTGAGTCCATCGTTATATCTTGATCAAATGAACTAGTTCCGGACAGATCGATCGGCGCTAGTTTTTTTTTTTTTTTTGGTAATCGACGCTAGTTAATTGGGAGGTATTGGTGTGTCCATCACCTCCAATTAATTACAGGGTGGCGGCAACGGCACCCCTAACTATCACGCCCCTGGTTCATATATTCTAGTAGTAACGAGCGGTTATGCCCCCGCGATGCGCTGAGTTTTTTTATCTATATAAAAAACTTATTGATTTGATATGTTTTGTATTTTATTATTTTTATTTTTTAATTAATAAAATTATTATTGATAAAATCTATTAAAAATGATTTTTTTCCACGAAAAAGTGATTGAATGTTATTATTGCTAAAATATTTTTGATAAAATTTGTTAGAAAATTTGGTAAGAAGATGAAATGATTTATCACAAATTTGTTCCCACGGATACTCTGGTTTAAAAAACACAAAAAAAGAAACGTGGTAAAAAAAAAAAAAGCTTAGTTGGACACCCCAGTTATAAAAAAATTTTAAAAATATGAAAAAAAGGTTCCCGTTTATTAAAAAAAAAAAAAAAAGGAAGCCAGTTATAAAAAAAAATGCAAGGGGAAACCAATTTTTTAAGAAAATCATTTGACTTGAAAATTTAAAAAATATACCGCATTATACTGCGGGCTGCGTAAACAATTTTTATAATTGTTTGGATTAAAGAAATCAATAGGATTTGCCAATCCAAAATTAAAATATAATATCTATATATGGAAAAATAAATATAATAAAACAAATAACCACACCCTATTATAAAAATAGCAACATCGAAGCCTTAACATCTAAAACTATCATTGCTATTACTGTCAAAACTATAAAAATTATCAAATTATCTCGAGAAAAAAAGCTGAAAAACAATTAAAAAAAGTAAGCAAGAAAAATAATTAAAATAATTCTTCTTCTTCCTCTTGTTGTTGTTGTTGTTGTTGTTGTTGTTGTTGTTATTGTTCTTGTGTTAATAATGAAAAAATGAAAGATTAAAAAAATCTAAATAACTTTAACAAAAGATTACAAAAATAAAATAAAAATTTGTCATAAACATAGTGTAATTGAAACAGGAAGTGACTCAAATAGTTTTTTAATTGTAGATAACCTAGGTAAATTTATCAAAAAAAAATTGAGTTGTCTTTTTTTCCCAGTAATATTAGATTTAAAATATTAAAAATGAAAATATTGTAAATTGTTCTTAAGAAATAAATCTAAACAAAAGAATATACAATTTAAATTGAAAGCCATTTTTTTATAAGATTTATTAATCATATTATTATATTAAATGTATTTAAGAATACTTATATTAATGTTTATTTTCAAAAAATTGTAGGTCATTTTTTCTCTCTCTATATATATTTTTAGGCAATAATATTCAATAAATATTAAAACATATAATTAGTCTCACATACTTTATAGTGTGATTGAAATGGGAAGTGGTTCTTATATTTTTTTTATTGTAGATAACCTAGGTAAATTTGTCAAAAACATTTTATGAGTTGTCTTTTTTCCCAAGTAATATTAGAACTCACACATTATAAATAAAAATATTGCAATTTTTTTGCGTACTATAATTACTTATTTGCCATATAAAAAGAACAGTGCAATCGAAATGGGAAGTGACTCGTATATTTTTTAATTGTAGATAATCTAGGCAAATTTGTGTACCTTTTATTTTTTTTAGTTGTATTTTTTTCCCAGTAATATTAGATCTGAAATATTAAAAATCCAAATTTTGTTTTGTTTTTAAGAAATAAACTTTAACAAAAGAGCACAAAATTAAAATTCAAAGCCAAATTTTATTTTATTTTATAAGATTTATTCATCATATTATTATATTAAATGTATTTAACAATATTAATTTTTTTTCTTTCAAAAAATTTTAGGTCATTTTTTTTCTATTTTTATATATTTTTAGGCGATAATATTCAATAATATTAAAACATATAATAATGACTTCTTTGTTGTCTAAAAAAACAGTGTAATCGAAACAAAAATGACCTGTATAGTTTTTAATTGTAGATAACCTAGATAAATTTGTCTATTTTTTGTTATTGAGTTGTCTTTTATCACCAGTAATATTAGATTTGAAATATTAAAAAAAAATTTATAAATAAATCTAAACAAAAGAGTATAAAATTTAAATTCAAAGCAAATTATTTTAATTTTATAAGGTTTATTAATCATATTACTATATTAAATGTATTTAAGCATACTGATTTTTTTTTCAAAAAATCCTAGGTCATTTATTTTCCCTGTCTATATATTTTTAGGTGATAATATTCAATAAATATTAAAATATATAATTAGTCTCACATACTTTATAGTGTGATTGAAATGTGAAGTGGTTTGTATATTTTTTAATTGTAGATAACCTAGGTAAATTTGTCAAAAACAATTAATGAGTTTTTTTCCCAGTAATATTAGATTTGGCACATTATAAATAAAAATATTGCAATTTGTTTTTAAAAATAAATTTAAATTTTTTGTGTGCTATAATTACTTATTTGCCGTCTGAAAAGAACAGTGTAATCAAAACAGGAAGTGACTCGCATATTTTTTAATTGTAGATAATCTAGGTAAATTTATCTACCTTTGTTTTTTTGAGTTGTATTTTTTCCTCAGTAATATTAGATCTGAAATATTATAAATCAAAATATTATAATGTTTTTTAAGAAATAAACCTGAACAGAAGAGCAAAAAATTAAAATTCGAAGCCAATTTTTTTTTATAAGATTTATTAATCATATTATTATATTACATGTATTTAAGAATACTGATATTAATTTTTTTTCCTTCAAAAAATCTTAGGTCATTTTTTTTCTCTCTAAATATTTTTAGGCGCTAATATTCAGAAAATATTAAAACATATAATTAGTTTCATATACTTTAATTTCACATAAATAGACAAAAATATAATTAATTTGACATACTTTAAATAATATATTTAATTTAAAGGACAAAATTGAAGTAAATCCAAACATTGAAATTATATAATTTAAAACAAAACCTGAATTTAAAAAAATTAAGACTGAAATCAAACCTTAAATTAAAACTTCCATAGAAGGATAAAATTGAAAGAAATCAAACTTCGATACCAAAAATATTAAGGATTTATAATAAATTTGTATGGAAGGATGAAATTGAAATCAATGAAAACTTTGATACCAAAAATATTAAGGATTCCAGCCTAAACCGCAAAATTAAAAGATTGAGGACCGAATTGAAACAACAATATATAATCAATTTCAATGGAAGGATAAAATTGAAACAAATTAAAACCTATATAATAGCAATAAGGGCCAGAAAAAACAATTACAACGTTCAGGGACTGAAATGCATTTTGACAAAACCATAGATGCGCTGACGTCAGCTTGCGCAGGAGGAGAGAGAAATGGGGGGGATTTGAAACGACCATTGACACGTCTACAGATACCTTAGAATCACATGCGCCGCACCATGTGGAAGAGAACATGCCTGAAAATCATTCTAGACGCAGGGTTGGGCATTTTGGGACGCCGGAGGAAGCCGCACGCGCCGTGAGAAATACACGTGGGCGCGGAAACCGATGGCGCGCCAACAGTACATCGCAGAAAAATAAATAAAAAATTGGCAAATTACCAGAGAGCCCCTCCTTGCGACGCCTGTTTTTTGTTCTTTTCGAGGGACAAAAAGGTTATTGCACTGTGCAAGCAATTATTAAGAAATTAAAAAACCGGTTGGATGAACCGGTCAGGACCGGACCGGAAATGGTCAATTACCGTTGAGCCCCTGAAACCGGCGGCATTTTTTATCTTTTTTTAGGGATTTTTTCGTTAATACATTGTTCATTGGACGGGAAAAAAAAGGCAATCGTCCACGCGTGAAGCACTGGAAAATATTTCAAGTCCACAGTGACAATGGAGTTGGTAAATTACGAGACATATAATCCATGCCTGTAATTTTTATGATTTCTGTGGGGGTGATGCACGAAAATGATTGTAGACCATTAAATAATTGTGATGATCTTGGAATTGGGATGCATCAATCTGAAACATAAAATTGGATTTTAGCTACATATAGTGACAGCCCGTGAGTTGGTAAATTGCGTTGTTTCTCTGTGTTTTCAATGGTATATACGGGATTAAAAGTTGTGTTCTTTTTGGAGCGACCGAATTGTGACGGTAAACCTAATGTCGAAATTGAATAGAAAATTAAGCATTGAAAAGCAGTCTGCATTTTTTTTTTGGGGCTCAACGAGGTTTTATATATTTCAAACCACGTTGTGGAAGCACCCCATAATTGATTTTATATTATCTTAAAAGCTAAAGCAGCTCGGGAGTCGATTCTATTGTGCACCTAGAGACAAAGCACTGTAGACTTCAATAACATTACTCAATTTTCGAGTGGTTTCGGTTCGGTTCGGTTCAGTCAGTTTGTCTGTCTATTTTTTTTTTTGGTTTTTGCACGATGTTTTAATGAAAATGTCTCTCAAAAAAGACAAAAACATCACCTAGGTTGAGGGGTTCCATAGTAATTGCACATTTTTGGTCTGGTCCAATTCACCTAGCCGTTTTATTTATTTTTTATTATTTCTTTTCACTGTGCGATAATTTTTAGTCCTTCGATAACGACAAAAAACAGGTCCGCATAGGAGGGGTGCGCCGGTAATTTATCATTTTCAATTACTTTTATGCCGATTTACTGTTTGCCAACGCGCCGTCCGTTTTCGTGCTCACACGTGTTTCGGGGTGTATGTGTAGCTTATTCGGGCATTGAAAAATACCCAACCAACATCTAAAATAATTTTCAGACATGTTCTCTTCCCACTAGTTCGACGTGTGATGATAAGGTGTCCGGAGACATGTCAATGGTCGTTTGAATTTTTTCCCCTTTTTTCTCTCATGCCTACGCAAGCTGACGTCAGCACAACTGTTTTTTCTCATATTTCATTTCAGTCCCTGGACTTTCTATTGTTGTGTTATGGTCCTTAATGCTATTATATAAGTTTTTATTACTTTCAATTGCATCCTTCAATTAAGATTGATTATATATTGTAGTTGCATTTAAGTCCTCATTCTTTTAATTTTCGGATTGCTTTGAAATTCTTATTATTTTAGGTATCAAATTTTTGATTTATTTCAATGTTATCCTTTCATGCAAATTGATTATAAATTCTTAATATTTTCAATATCAAAGTTTTATTTTTTTCAATGTTAACCTTTCATACAAATTAATTATAAATTTTAGTTTCATTTCGGTCCTAATTATTTTAATTTTTGGTTTTGTTTGAAATTATTTAATTTCAACGGTATCAATGTTTTCATGTATTTCAATTTTGTCTTTCAAATTAAATTTATTACATATGTTTTTATTTATTTTATCCTTTATACTTTTAATCATGGATTTTATTTTATTTCCTTTATTTTTTTATGCATGTTTCTTACATAGTTCCTATTTCTTTCCATTTTTATATGTACATGCTCTTAGTTTTTGTTTCCAGTTTTTCTTCATTTCCAATGTTACTAAGTTTTTTTATTTAATGTTCAAGTTTTAATATGTGTCGGTGATCATTTAAAAAATAATTATTATTATAATTTTTTTTCCCAACAAGTTAAATAAATTCTTAAAATCTAATAATATTTATTTTTATTTTGTTTTTTAATTGTTTCTTTCTAATATTGTTAGATCTTGAATTTTCTAATTATTATAGATAAGACATTCAAAATAATGATAATGATTATTTGTTAGTTTTATTTTCTTCTAAATATGTTAGACTAATTATATTTGTTAATATTTATTTAATATTAAAGTCTTTATATATATATAACCTAGGTTTTTTGGGAAAAAACATTACTATCATTGGCCTGAAATAATTTTAATATAATAATATTATGAGATAAAATCTTATAAAATAAAAAAAATATGGATTTTGTTTTCATAAGAATTATGATCTCACAAATACATTTTAATTTGTGTTCATGATCATTTTAAAATTGATATTTCTATTTTTTTTCTCTTTGTTGTTTTTAAAATTATTTTCATTTATCTTTCAAATCATTTTTTTTAAATCTACCTATATTTATTTTTGTCTGTAATTTATTTAATTTTTTTTTCTCATAAATATATGAGACTCATTATATATTTTAATATTTATTTAATATTAATGCTAAAAAATATATATTTAGACAGGAAAAAATGACCTGGAATTTCTTAAGGAACAAAAAAATAATATCAATGTCCTTAAGACTTTTAATATAATAATATAAAAAATCAATCTTATATATATATATATATATATATATAATTCCTTCTAATTCTAATTTTGTCCTCTTCTGTTTAAGCTTATTTCTTAGAAAATTTTGATTCTTGGATTTTAAATTGTTTTTGAAAAAAACAAAAATTCATATGATATTTCAGATCTGATATTGCTAGAAAAAAAATGCAACTTACAAACAAAATAGATTGATAAATTTACCCAAGTTATCTATAATTAAAAAATATACGAGTTATTTCCCCTGCATTTCGATTACATTATTCCTTTTATGCGGATTTTTTTTTTCTAACAGATTTAATCTATTACAATTACATTAATTAAATATTAAAATTACTAATTACAACACATAAAAAAATAATTTTGTACATAAATAAACTCAGCACAGCACACGAGCACATCACCTCGTAATCTCTAAATCTTATCCCACTAATTTTTAACAATTCGGAAAGACAATGAATTTTGTACAGATTGGTATGATTCGGAATAAATTGGTTTCAAAACAGCACGAGGAGAATGATGCTCGGGCAATTTGACAAGTCCTTAATTTTAACATGGAAATATTAGACAAGAGGCTGTAACTTTTAGAAACAATAAAGAATAAATACGTTCAAATAATATTTAAGCTGTTGGACATGCAAGTTGTATGATGATTTTAGCTTAGTTGTGTTTGGTAATGTGTTTTAAAAATGTTTTGAAAAAAAAATATTTTTTTTACTTTTAGTTTTTACTATAAATTAATTATTATTATATATCTATATATATATATATATATAGAGAGAGAGAGAGAGAGAGAGAGAGAGATCATTATAATGGGCTAGTGTAAAAAATAATTATATAAAAAAATCATTTTAATGCATTTCTAAACAAAAAAAACACTTTAAAAAGCAATTCCAAACACTCATTTTAATATATTTCTAAACAAAAAAAAAATACTTTAAAAAATTACTTCAAAGACACTCATACCCCGTCCATAAACCTGATATAGCAATTGGACAAGCAAGTGGTATGGTAAGTTTATCAAGGTGGGCTGCTCCAACCTCCTGCAAAGCGACCCAATATGCCTTTCACTCTCTAATAACAGGAGTTTCCTTCAAGAGAGCGGACAAAAAAACAGGAGTTTCCTTTCTTCTAGCAGAAACACAAGAACATACAAGAAATACTGAGATTACGAAAATAGAGATACAAGCAAGGAAGTATTATGTAGTTGTTTTTTCTGTTTTCCATTCCTTGTATAAATATGTATGCACATATATACATGTCAGAATCTTGCTTCGGGGGTCACCAGCTCAGGACTCCGGTAGCTATTCAAAATTAGGGCATCGGTTCTATACAACTATATAAGATGGTATAAAATTTGAGGGGAAGGGGATGATAAGGGTACTGATGAGTCTTACTTTTTTAATATTTTAGGAACATCTTTTCTAGAACTAACCGGTGAGGTAGACAAACCATTTTGCTTATCCGAAACAAGGAGGAGATCAACCTTCTCACTACTCGTTTCATCTTTTCCTGATACACCAGAAGATGATGAGCCTAATATTTGCACCATCAAGCTTCCACCTGCAAGAAGTTTTGAAAGATTACCACCCGACATCAACAATCAGGGAACAAGAAGCAAGTATTTAGTATCTAGTTAGATAAGGAGGCCAACGTGCTCAATCCCAGCTCAAGTTTTTAGGATGCCAACAACTAGGTACTAATGATATCCACATTTTGCTATCCCCAAGTTTAACACGTGGCTATTTTTCAGTTTCTTGAATCCAGCACAGCATCCTCAGAAAAGCTATAATCTGCTCTATAATTTCCACCATTTTAGGGTTCATTTACTTACTAACCACATCAATTTTTTTTGTTTCTTAAGCTCACAGAACTTTCCGGTTCTAGAAATACTTACATTTACAAAAACATATTCTTTTGGTTTTGCATGTTTGTAAGCGGCCATCTAAATGAATTTTCTGGGAGGCCAAAAGAAAGAGGAAGTGATACATGAATGCAGCCATGAAGCTAAACTAGCAGAGGAGAGGAGAGTGGCAGTTTCATCCATAAGGGGGGGGGGGGGGGGGGGGGGGGGGGGGGGGGGGGGAATGGCCGGTCTGTGCAAAAATAAACTTGAGAAGTGCATAACCTTGTTAATCTAAATACCAAGAAATCAAATGAAAGAATAGTATGCATTTTAAATTAAAGAAGAAAACTGATTGGCTGACATTATGTTCTAAGCATATCCTGAGCCACTCTTTAAGTATGGCAGTAAAAAAAATAGAAAGTAACAACGAATAAGAGCCAGAGCGTAGAATATTTTACCAAGTACAAGAGAAGCCCCAACCCAACCGGCTGCACCCCACCTTTCACCAAGAAGAAACCATGCAAATCCAGCACCCCAGACTGGCTCTAAACCATAAATTATTGCAGTTTCTGTTGCTGAAACATCACGCATGGCAGCCATCTGTGTAGTTAAGAAATAGAGCAAATTATGATCACATTTACTATTATTTGATGGGAAAAAACTTAAAAGGCACAATTTTCTAAATCCGATTGAAGCCATGTTGTTTGAACTCAACAATAGTCTTTCAGTCCAGAGGCAAGAGTCGTCCTGATCCCACAAATCATCATGCCATTTTAGGGTCACTGAGAATTGGGAGATTTCAGTTCCTTTCCCAGATAGATTTCCCATTTAATTTTAATTGAAATTGAATCCCCAAAACAATGGTTTTGATGTTACCATATAATATCTGTCTCGCTTGTAAAATGTTATAGATTTTTTATCCATTTGTAATTTTGTATCATGAATGCCCAAATCCCGACTGAACCACCTGAAGTCTTGGAGAATTTCAGAAACCCACAAGGAAACCAGAATTTTTTAAGTATACCTGCCACAGAATGTCCCCAAGAAAAACAAAACATATAAAAGAACTATCCAGGTGCTTTTAATCTTTAAACATCATAAACATGAATTTTCTATGGAAAGGAAAAAAAAAATCTTCCATCACAGGTCCTCTTTCAACAACTGACATCAAAAGATCAATATATCACATAAGCGAAAAAAGACAAACTATACAGGACTACATGGAAAAAACTGCCAAACACAGAGAATGATGGATCCAAGTTAGTAAAGGGCATTCAAACAGTTGCACTTGCAAGGGAAGTAACAGAGAAAAATTTCCCGGAAACATGGTGGGAAGGACAAGTGGAGAGGTATTTTTGAGGGTTCAGTTATTTACTTGGGACAAACTTTATGAGAATTAAATTTAAAAAGTCATAATGCTCAAGTCCTGGATGGGCTTTCCCCTTTTTTTCTGTCAAGTTGGTTGAAATGCAGAAATACAGCAGCATGACAAACAAGAACGAAGAAGGAAAAAGAAGACAGAAGAAACTTATTTCAGAATTTAGCAGTTTTGTTTGGAATGTATGCAAATTAAGGAGAGAGCCTAATAATTCATCGTACCTCTATCCATAAGCATAGCCCTGTTGAGAATATGCCAGTGTAAAGTGCAGGTATCCATGGGAAAACAGCCAACCAATGCCAAATCATTTCCCATGTCCATGATGATGGATCACAAATTTGGACATCACCAAACCAGCCTCCAAGGAAATACCATATTGTTGAGGAGATAGCGATAACACATACCTAAATGAAGAATCTGTTTTTCAAACCATGCAAGAAAACCAGACTACATTTCTGTGCTGTGTGGACAATTGAGCAGTAGACACACCTCGTATCCAAGAAGAGCTAAGAAGTTCTTTTTATCTGTGCTTCTTGATATATGCTCTGTTCTAAGCATATGCACGCCAAAAAACACTGCGCTTAAGAAGTTCAAGAGATCACCAATCTGGTAATGTGCAAATACAAATCCATTATAAGAGGTTGAAACCAAGCTTTCTTTTATTCAACCCAGATGAAGAAAAATTAACATACAAGGAATGCTTGGTCTTCCACTTTGATCACCGTCAAGGAAATGTAACAAACATGAAAATAATGAAACAACCGATTAAAACGAGGAGAAAACCTACACAGGGAGGAGATCCACTGGATTCCAGCATTGCAACCCCTACAATGGACATGAGAGCTCCAAACCAGGTATATGCAGGAACTATTGCTCCTAGCATACCATCAAGCAAAGGAACCACAATTACCTGATGAATTCATACAAAAATACGCCAAATTTTGTACCTTTAAGTACAATTACCAAAAACAAAACTTTGAATGATGTAAAACCTAGAGGCTGATCAAGAAACTTACAGTGAACATAGATATAAATGATGCACGACCAGCATCTGATGTGAGCAGACCAAGTGCCTGCGTTAGGTACCCTAGACTAACCCAAAACCCTAACTCTATCCCTGCATTACGGATTCGAGCATCATCCCATGATTGCAATGCGAATGGCAAGAATGGTATGGCAGAGACAACAAATCTCACAACAGTGAAAGATGCTGGATCCGTTATTGCTTCAACTTCTTTCACGACTGGAATATTACTCGCTACAACATAAAAATACACAAAAGACAAAACACCTAAAATCAATGGATATTACATATATAGAATCTCAAATGGATGATGGGATCTCAATAATTGCAAGCTTGGATCTAAAATCAAGAACGTAATATATATATATATATATATATAAAAGCCTCGATCACAAACTAGTTGGGGTCAGCTAGCATATTTCTGAGCTATCTATCAAATGCCAAATCCACCTCAAAATTTAGATGATTTAAATGAATCAGCATTGGTTACAATGAATGCCTCCTACTGATTATATACTAATTCCAATTCGCCACTACAGCAAAAGCAATGTTATAAAAATAAAGAATGAAAAAGGTAACGTACCATAGACAACGGTGATGGCATTGAGTAGAATGATGGACCTGACTTTCGTGGACGCGAAAAGTATCCTCCGCCACAAATATTTCTTCCCAAACAATGTCTTAAAATTTATACTCTGGCTCTTCTTCTGATTCGAAGCGGAGCAGCCTATTGCGTTTGTTGACTTTCGTATTTTAACACCTGAACGAGGACTGCGACGAGAAGAAATAAGAGAGGAGAAGGAATTGCTACTGTGTATAGAAACGGTGGTGAGACGATGTCGTTTAGAAGGAGATAAATGAAATGTGAACGAAATTGAAGGAGAGAGCTTGGTGGTAATAGATGCGGAGTAGGCAGGAGCTCTTGATGGCCATTTACAAGCCATTTACCTTCTCTCCCTCCAGTATCTACGATTCCTCCTCTTTTATCTTCTTGTCTTGTCTCCTTTTTGTTCTTCTTTGTTTGTCTGTCTTCACTCTTTTCACCAATTAACTTTTATTTTTTATTTTTTATTTTTATTTTTATTTTCAGGATACCACACAACAGTCTCAATCACTAAGAAATGAAATGGGCGATCATCTAAGCAACCAGGATTCAGCACGTTTAAAGAGTTTCGTTTCAGTGACTGAAATGCCACCTGGTAGCGCATGTGTTTGTTTTTCATTGGTCGTTTCATGTGTCTGTTTAAGGAGTTGAAAGTATTAATATCAAATATATTTAAATTTTCTAAATAGATATTTGCTATTAAAGACAGTCTGAGATATTTTTTGAGGTTGTCCGCTTTTGGCCCTGTATAAACAGATACGTATTGTACTCGGTCTATCAAGAATCGGTGGTGGGCATCCCGTGATGATGCAGCTGAATTTTTGTTCGAGACTGCTCTCTCTATCTATATTTATAAATGAAAACAAAATGAGATCAAAGTCTAACAAATAAAAAGTTCACTTTTTTGCCATGGTTGAAATAGGAATGATATGTGGGCTAGATTTCGTACTGGGCTCGGATCCAGGTTGGTCTTCCACTGTCTTACCGATCTCTTAACTCCTTTCGATGACCTGTACTGGACCCTCTATATGCTGGGCCTCTCATAATGTGGGCTTGGATTCTCCCAGTTAAAAAATATTTATTCATAATTAGACCTCATGCAGCCCATTTGTGATTTTGGCCCCCGCCAGATCGATGATGATAATTGTGGTTGTGGACGGTGAGAGATGGCATCATAGCATTAGGCCTATTCCGTTCTACACTGCTGTTTACATTGGCCTCGACAGCGTAAAAATGAAATTCTGAGTTGAAAATAATTAACAAGAAATCCTTTGTTTTTATTTTTATTTTTAAAAATATTTCAAAAGTATTATCAAAAATAATTTTTAAAAAAAAAAATTATCCCCCAACATTAGTTTTATCAAGTTTTTTTTTATCCAAATTGAGTCATCATTCTTTTTATTATGATTTTTTTCAATTTAATCCTTGATTATTTTCTTTCTATTAGTTTTGTGATGGATTTGTCTTGCATTGTTTGATTTTAAAATTGTTTTGTGATTAAAAAAAATTATTTTTATTTTTTAATGTTAATCTTTCTATAGGATAAGTATCGTCTCATGACTACTATTTAAGTTATTTTTTTGTTTTGTTATTAAAATTGTTTTTTTTTTCAAATTCATTGTTTGATTGTTAGGGCTTGAACTTTGATATTTACTAAGCTTTCATTTTTTTGTGCTACCTAAAATTCATATCTTGAGTAGTAGGTTACTCAGGTCAACTCTTTTTTTTTGTAATTTCATTATTTAGAATTAAATTATTGCCCTTTGATATGTGATTTTTTTGCTTTTTTGTGGGGTGTTATCTTGGGTGCAGGTTGGTCAGTCTGTTTGCAGATACATAAGGGAGGTGTTTACAGGAAATATGGATATATCTCCAATCAACCATTCTCATGTGGTCCTGATTCATAAAATTCAAATACCTGAATATATTCACCAGTTTAGACCAATTGGACTATGCAATGTGATCTTCAAGGCGATTACTAAAGTGATAGTGGGAAGGTGAAAAGTTTGATGCCAAAGCTGATAAGTGAAGTACAGAGTAGCTTTGTCCCGGGAAGACATATCACAGATAATATTATTGTTGCGCAGGAGATTATTCACTCAATGCGTAAAATGAAAGGCAAGAAGGGTTTTATGGCCATTAAAGTGGATCTCGAAAAGGCGTATGATCGGTTAAGCTGGAGATTTATTAGAGATACTCTGACTGCTGCTAGAATTCCTAGTGAGCTAATAAGAGTCATCATGCACTGTATTGAAACTCCATCCCTTAGTGTCTTATGGAATGGTGGTGCCACCCAGAAATTTTTCCCTAACAGAGGTATAAGGCAAGGAGATCCTTTATCTCCATATATTTTTGTGCTATGTTTAGAAAGATTGTCTCAGCTGATAAATCAGAGAGTGGAGGAGAATAGTTGGAAACCCTTTAGGGTGCGTAGAAATGGGTTGAAGATCTCTCACTTGTGTTTTGTGGATGACATGTTGTTGTTTACAAAGGCAAGCATGGAACAAATAGAGAGAGTAACTCAATGTCTTGATATTTTTTGTTCAGCTTCGGGACAGAAAGTTAGTGCTGCAAAGACAAGAATTTTCTTTTCTAGGAATGTGTCAGACTCGTTGGCGAATACTTTTAATAGGAGAAGTGGGTTCCAAGTCACAGGAGATATAGAGAGATATCTTGGGGTACCTTTGCTCCATAAAAGAGTTACTAAATAGACGTATAGTTACTTAATAGAGAATTTACAAAAGAGATTGGCAGGATGAAAAGCTAACAGTTTATCCTTGGCAGGAAAAATCACTCTATGTAAAGCAGTACTTACTACTATTCCGTTATACCCCATGCAAGCTGCAGTTATTCCAAAGCATACCTGCAAGGAGATAGAGAAAATATGCAGAAGATTCATTTGGGGTCAGCATGAAGGAAAAGACAAGATTCATCTTGTAAATTGGAAAACGATGTGTCAGCCAAAAGAGGAAGGGGGGATGGGATTAAGGAAAATGAAGCCGATAAATAAAGCTTTTATTATGAAATTGGCTTGGGGATTGTTACAGGAAAAGAGTCTGTGGGTGCAATTCTTAAAAGATAAGTATATGAGCTCGAATAGGAAGTTGATATGTCAGGAATGGAATGTAGTGAATCAGAATGTCAGATGGAGTTTGGGAAACGGCAGGCGGACTTTGTTTTGGAAAGATAGTTGGCTGGAGAGTTATGGACCCCTAATTAATCACGTTAATTTGGAGGACCATATTGAAACACTTAATTATACAGTGGCTGAGATGGTGGATAATAGGGGCAACTGGAATTGGGAATTGTTTGCCCAATTCTTGCCTATATAGGTTGATGGGTATTGTCAGCTACATACCTCCTATGCAGGATGTGGGACCAGACTCAATGGTGTGGGATCAATCCACAGATGGAAAATTTACTGTTCGAAAAGCTTATATAGTTCAAGAAGAAGGGGGTGACTTGGATTGAGATCCTTTGTGGAAGATTATTTGGAAATGGAAAGGTTTGGAACGTATCAGAGTTTTTCTATGGACGGTAGGCCATAATGCTATCATGACCAATAAAAAGGAGATGGCAAAGAAGAATATCAGATAATAGATATTGCAGTCATTGTGTGAATGAGGTGGAGACCTTAACTCATGCCTTACGAGATTGCCCTAAAGCACGGAAAATATGGGAGGTTTTTGTTAGATTTGAGGAAAGGAATTTGTTCTTTAACCAAAATTGGTATGTCTGGTTAATTTCAAATTTAACTCCCAGAAATAGAACTACACAATATGGGGGTTGACATTTGGTATTCGGAGTAACTATATGGTATATATGGAAGGATAGATGTTGTAGAACATTTGATGGGGAATCGGGTAATTGGTATGAGACAGTCCTAGCTATAAAAAGAATGGTTGAAGATATTGAGAAGGAGCAGAGAAGGGGTGGTGATGAAAAGATTGGTGTCACGGAGGTTGAGAACATAGGATAGAAGTACCTAGCAGAGGATTGGATCAAGCTTAACGTGGATGGTTGCAGTAAAGGAAGCTCAGGGATGGCAGGTACAGAAGGAGTTATTAGAGACCATATGGGGTCGTGGCTAGGGGCTTTGCGAGGAATATTGGTTTTTGTTCTTCCATGACAGCGGAATTATGGGCTATTTATGGGGGGTTACAACTTACATGGGATAAAGGGTTTAGAAAAATGATATTAGAATCAGATCCCAGGGTTGTAGTTGGGATTATTAATGGGGATAGTGTGAGGGTAGATAGGAATTATAATATGATTATGAAGATTAGAGAGTTGTTGGGTAGAGATTGGGAATTTAAAACTTTACATGTTTACAGGGAGGCCAATTGTGTGGCCGATTGGTTAGCTAATTTTGGGTTAACTAGAGATTTGAAAGATAGAGGGTCGGTTATTATTATTGATCCCCCGACAGGGATTTACACTTTGTTGTACTATGACCTAATTAGGTCTACCATTCCGTGTTTAATTTAGAAGGGCGTAAAGCCCCGATCATTACCAAAAAAGAGAGTCAAGATAACCGGGATAAGCAAAAAAAAAAAAGCATTGTTTATTTAACTTTTATCTATTTTGTCTTGTCCTTCTTTTGAAAGTATACTTTTTTTTTCTTTTCTAATGTCATACTGCGGGTGATGAGTTGATCAAGTTAAACCGGATGAATTAATTTCTTTTGTCACAAACTTTTTTTTATAAAATTGATTTTCTTAAGGTCTCATACTTTGACATTTTTTATTGACTTTTGAGCTTTGTTATTTTCTTGCTTTTAATTTTGTGATGTTATCCTAGATATGGGTTCGTCAAGTTAGCATAGGATAGCTTCGATTGTTTTTTTCATTTTTTATTTATTTATCTTCGGTCTTGCATGCTAGATATTTCTTATGAGAGTATTTTTTTATCATAATATCATATCGCAAGTGGTGGTAAGTCAAGTTATTTTGGTCTTACTCAATTTTTTCATACATTATTGTGTTGCCTTAATCTTATATCCTTAAGTACCTGTTAGTAGAGTTAACCCGAGTTGACTTAATCATGATTATATTTTTTTTCTATTAGTTTTTTTAACTCAACCTCCGGTGTAATATGGACCCTCTATCTATTATCTATTTAACATTATTCATTACTTTGCTTGCTACTTGTTAAGCAACTATCTACACCCTTTTAGATCGAGTGCATCACGCTTACATGTATAGATTCAACTAGGAAGGGGTTTGAGTTATGTTGTGGACAACCTAGATTGTTTTTCAATGTAAACAAAACAAACGAAGATAATGCAAACATTGACGGAACAAAAATACAAGACTCGGATCATGACTTAGCCAATTTTAAGAAGCTCAAATAATTCAAATGCTATGAAAACAAAGTTCGATGATAATAAGTAATCTAATAAAAAATAGACAACATACAAAAGTGGAAAAAACAACCCGGGCTCATCTAGTTTAGCACATCACATATATAATTTGATCATGATATTGGGATAACCTTGTTAAAAGCAAACTGAATAAAATTATGAAGTTCAATTACCAAGTAACTCAATATTCGAGGGAAAAATGAAAAAAAAAGAAAAAAGAATCTATGTCTACATGTGTGTAACTTGTTAGCCATGAGATTATGGGATCAAGATTGAAATAATCTCTCTCTCTCACACACACACACAAAAAAGATCAATTCACAATAAACCAAATATTATAAGGTAAAATAAAAATAAATTAAAAATAGATATAAAAAAGGATCAAAGTTAACATGTGTTAACATTCAAAACCTATTATCCTAGTTATGGGTTTGAAATTAACCTAACAAAAGACAAACCTAAAAAACAACGAATAAAGACTCTAAATCTACAAAATATTGACAAATAAAATTAGAAAATAAACGCAATAAAAAAAGCCTCACAACAAAAGAAATAACAATAAAAAGAACATGAACTATATATTTGATATAAAAATAATTTAAAAATAAATATCGATGGATAAAAATAAAAACATAACTCAATTAGAAAAATGATAAAAATACAACGATCAAATTTACTATAAAAAAGAAATGAAATCAAATAATGAGGGATACAACTGGAAAAAAATCAATAAAAAAAAACACAATAAATAATAGCAAAAAAGCCAAATTGAAAAAGAAGAAGAAGAAAGTACATTGGAGATCATATGACATCATATAATAGTTCTTACATTGTGTTTTTTTAAAATATAATAAACCAAATTACTCCTAATTAATCAACATTTTAAGAATTTTTGCTTTTAAAAACAATACAATATTCCTACCATGGTTTTAGAAAATTATAAAAAAAAATCAAATTATGCTGTTCTCGGTGAAAAAACTAAATTATTCTCAATAATCAGGCAATTGATTTTTTTATTATTGGAAAGACAAAATAATAATTCACCGGATTTAAGTTTTACTTTAACGCTTCTATTCTTCCTATTTTACTTAAAATTCAAGGCCAATGGCTTGCTTGTTAAACGAGAGAACAATCTCACAAAACATTCTCATCGAACGCCTAAATATGCCAAGGAATGCTAAAACGAAGGCGGATTTTGAAAAGTAGCAGAAGTATTCAAACACAGCTACCTTTATCACACTCGAGTAGGATGAATGCGACCTCCATTGATTAACATTAATAGAACCTCTTAGGTGGTTGATGCAGTGCATTCAATTTAGCATTTCCAGCCAAGCGTACCGTTGTGGGACCCTTCGTTTGCTCTCATCACCTTTTCATTGGTGATAAAAATGATAATAATATATATAGGTAGCGCAAAGGGAGATATCAAAATGAGAAATGCAAGCTAGCAAGTTAAGCCCCTTTAGCGCTGTGTTTAAAATGTATTTTTTTAAAAAAAGAATTATTTTAAATTAAATATTTTTGGTATTTTTAGATGATTTTTATGTGTTGATATCAAAATTAATTTTCAAATGATAAAAAATATCATTTTAATACAATTCTAAACAAAAATCACTTTAAAAAATAATCACAATATACTCTAAAACAATCACTAAACAAAACCGTGAGGGGTGCAACTCAACTGATCAGGCTTTAGATTTGCTCTCTGGAGGTTAGCAGTTCGAGTCTCACAAATTTCAGAGTTATTGGAGATCGTTAATTTCAAGACTCATGAGATTAGTCGAGGTATACACAAGTTGATCCAAAAACCTACATTATAAAAAAAATCACTAAACAAGCATGAGCTTGGGTTGGTGGACGCCATAAAAAAGACTGATAAGAGAGAGGGAGAAGAGGTAGGTGCACTCCCATCACACTCTTTAACTCGTACACTTAAATGCTCTATAATGGCCACAAACAGACATTCATTGCACTGGGAAAAACTATCCGCTATTCCATAAAATATATTAAAGTGATCTTCAGTACTTGGCTTCTCCTGCTTCCACAGAATCTTTTGAGCTTGTAAAACTTACGATGGAAGAAAATATCCACCCTTCTCTCCAGCCAATGCATGGAGATTTTCCTGACAGAACTGATTCCAATGAAAAAATACGGATTGAGAGCTTGGTTTGTCCAGAGGTGATATAAGACCAAAAATTCAAATGGAATCAGAGAGAATGGGACCTACTCCTACTCTTTTTTCCAGCAAACAATCGGATCTACCTCAAAGGGCATGGAATAGAGACTTCCCTTCACATTCAACAAGAAAATAGTTAATTGACTCCGTATATGCAGAAAACAAAACACTGTTGATTGGACTCCTCCGGTTTTGATTATTAAAATTTATTCGAACTCTTAAAGCTGGCACTATTATGATATCTGATGGGTGGTACAGTGTCCCAAGACTCGAGAAAGCGTATTGGCCCAGAATCATTAAAAGAAAAGGGTTTTGCAGGAATAATCAGCCAGAATACGTGATTGGCACACACCACCACAACATTAATGTCAAACATATGCTAGGAGCTAGTAGCAGCAAGCTAGCATGCACTTCTGTTCTCAATCTCCATGCAAATAATATATACATCAAATCCCACTTTTTCCACCTTTTGTTTTGCCTTTTGGGGTGCTGAAACTGATGAGTTTTGTTGACAATCAGATCGTATAAAAGAAAGAAAGAAGGGCTAGGCATCTGGCCTTGCTCTCCACTTTCGATTAGAATATTTAAAGTAGAATTTCTTTCTTCTTTACTGCGTGAAGCATACACAGACACTGTTTATCAGGTTCTTCGGTGTATTTTATTATCGTATGGTTTCTTAAGTGAATCAAGGCTACGAGTCTAGGTTATGCATCCATTTTTTTCTGTGCAAATGTTATAATTTGGGTGTTTAAATCAAAAGGAGATCGAGCAAGAATTCAAATTTAGCTGATGAGTTAACTGGACATGCATGTGTGGTTAAGCAGATGAATAAGAGTAACTGCAGTTATATTCCAAGACAGAATTATAGCAGAAGGGTACAGCAGAAGAAAACACTGAAAAAGAATCCAGATCGAGCATCAACACTAGCCCTCTCATTTGCCCTCATTCTCACACACCATTACTACACACTGACCCGACCTTACTAAACATATGACTGAAAAGGCTAAGGCCAATGCTCTCTTCTCTCTCATACACTCTAATATTCAAAAGGAAATAACAAAAGTAAAGAACAAAAAGCTGAAAGCAGAAACCATCTTACAGTAGATCATTTATCTCACTCTTGAACTTAATTCTAGCACCAAACCTTACAAGTACCTCAGCCTACAATTCTTCCTTCCTAGTTGTGAAGAGGATTTGGACCTGTGTAAACTATTCTCTTATCGTCTTCATATAACGAGTCTGAATCTCCTCCATCAATGTTCACAGGCTGATCTATGTTTGGAGATGCATGAAATGATTCTGTCTCAAAAAACCTGGCTTTTCTTGGTAGGGATTTCACCAGCTTATCAGTTTCTTCATGAACACCTAGAAAGAAACCTAACTGAGCAAGAATGAACAGAATCCAGAATAAGAAGATAATCGCAGCTCTAGCCCCAGCATATCTTCTATCTCTTGCTGCTTCTACACCAACTTTATGATGGGATATCATATTGCACCAAATATATGTAGAAATATATAGCGAGCACTTTCTTACGCCACCCTCAAGCAGACCATGAAAGGGGCTAACTGGGATCTCTAAATTCACACAATATTAGCTAGTGTAAGAGAAAGTATGGGGGTTTGGACTTCGGATAGTTCTGTGAGATCTTTTTTGGAATTTTGAAAGTTGATTCCAAATAAGAGATCAATAACTGGAGTCTAGTGAGGAAACTTTTTAGCTTCGGTGACTCCTTATCTTATGGGTCTACTCCCATGATCTTGACCCTTGATTCCTGGAACCTTCTTATATTTTCTCTAGTATTTCACTCAGTGGATAATTGGACTTAGCGACTTCCATCTCACGGTCTCACACCACACGTACACTAGTACTATCACTAATTTACTACTACTTCTGCTGCTGCCAGTACTAGATTTGCGTTCTCTTTGCTTTTGGGTCTCTGTTGTTTTGTGTCTGTTTTTACTGTTTCGTGTAGTTTTTATTCTCGCGTTGCTTGGACAGAGTGAGTGCTGTGGGACTGTCCAGTATTAGTAGCCGCTGTTTCCGGAGTATTGTTCAAATTTATTTCAGTGTTTTACACGTTTCAAAAATATTTTTTAAAATTTAAATTTTTTTTATTTGAAATAAAAAAAATCATTTTCAATATAAAAATCATTTTTAAAAAAATTAAAAAAAAACATTATTTTAATATATATATATATATATATATATATATATTTAAAAAAAAAAAAAACACTTTAAAAAACAATAAACTTTGTCCACAAGCTTATAGAGAAAAAAGGCGTTGGTGAACAATAAACTTTGTGTTTATTTTGCATGTCATATTACAATTAGAATATAACTGTTAAAGTTTGTAAATTAGCTTAACAGATTTTGTAATTTAGTGTTAGGTGAGTTTTGTATGTTTTTTATTCTTTAGTGTATTTATTGCTATAAATACTGCACTGTAATCTTGAATTAGAATAAATTGAGATCGAAAATACATTGCTGAAAGTTAACATGGTATCAGAGCAAATTTAAAGTTTGTTTTCAAATCGAATTTCTTTTTTTCCGAAGGCTACAGTGCCCGTATTACTGTTCATTGAACACTTACTGTTCAAATCGAAGCTCACTGCGTATTCATCGAAAAGGAAAAACAACCCAGAAATCCATCTCCAATCCATCACCAAATCCGAATTCGTATTTTTTTTTCTTTCGAATTATCCAAGAAAACCCGAAGTTATTTTTTATTCCCCAGAATTTTCCCCAGAAATCAGTTTTTTCTCAGAAACCAAACACCCATATTTTCCCCAGAAACCCAGATTTTCCCAGCAACCAAACACCCACAATTTTCCCCAGAAACCCAGTTTTTCCCAGTAACCAAACAACCCAACCATCCATCCACACACAAACCCAGAAATTCATCACAAAGCCACAGAACACAGCAGCTCACACTTCAACCACAAACCCAGAAATTCATCACAAAAAAAAAAAAAAAAAAACCAGACAACACAGCAACACGAACATTCAAACACATCCACAGACCATCAACAACACAGCAATATGGAAATGCGAATCGGTGCAAGAAATAAAGGTGCGGGCGAGACGGAGAAACCCGACCCAACTGATCCGAGAAGAGAAGCTTGGATTACTGAGAATCATCGAGTCAAAAGCTCGGATGACCACATCTTCCTCAGTGGTTTGGACCCCGTATTTGACCAGGTGAGGGGGGAGATTCTGAGGAAGGAACCGAAGCTCGAGCTGGAGCATGCCTACGCCGCCGTTCGCCGAGAATACTCCCAGAAGCAAGTGATGGACGGAGGTCACCGTGGCGGCCCTCCGATGGTCTCTGAGTCTGCTGCGATGATGGCAGGTCACAGACGATCGGGGGAGCAAGGGAGAGGCAGTTTTCGAAACAGTGGGGCTGAGCGATCTGAAGGAAGAGAGAGGAATGAAAAATTAGGGCGAAATTTTTTGCGTTTTATAGTTGACCGGGTTTGGGCTGACCGGGCTGACCGGGTTGACCGGGTTGACCAAAAATACAAAAATATTAGTGGATTGATGTGTTCTCACTGCGGGGAAATAGGGCACTCAAAACAGAGGTGTTATGAAATTATTGGCTACCCGGACTGGTGGGACTTTACGAAAAAACCTCGAAAAAAATTCCGAAAACCTCTGGTTCATCTGACCGAAGCAGATCTGGCACAGCCCACAGCGAATGTGGCCCATCCAGGTATCATCGAAAACGAATTTGCACACTCTGTTATTACAAAGAATAGTACTTGGATTATTGATACAGGTGCATCTCATCATATGACTAGAGATTCCGATAATTTAATATGTCATAAACCCTCTTTCCGGACAGATATATACACTGCTAATGGTAGTACCTCCCCTATTACGGGGGAAGGATCTCTTGTTTTAACTGATACTATTACACTAGATACTGTTCTTATTGTTCCATCTCTTGCGTCTAATCTCCTCTCGGTTAGTCAAATCACGACTACCCTTGAGTGCACGGTCACGTTTTGGCCTCTATTCTGTGTTTTTCAGGACATTCTAACCCGGAAGATTCTTGGTTATGGTGTTAGACGGGGCAACCTGTATTACTTGGAATTAACGAAACAAGGGGGGTTAAAGCTAGGTCATGCACATCAGACCAGAAGTACGGATCAAGCTCAGGCTCTTGTTTGGTTATGGCATCGACGACTCGGACATCTTTCATTTGGGTACCTTAAGAAGCTACAACCGCATCTATTTTCAAGGTTAAGTATTTTGGATTTTAAGTGTGACATCTGTGAATTGGCGAAAAGTCACCGTATTTCCTATTTGCCAAGTTTGAATAAAAGTGTAGAACCATTTGCAGTTATTCACTCTGATGTTTGGGGTCCTGCAAAGGTCTCATCTTTTTCTAATGCACGGTACTTTGTTACCTTTATTGATGAGTGTACTCGGATGACCTGGATATCTCTCCTCCGAAATAAAAGTGAAGTAAGTACAGCATTTCAGGAATTTCAGAAAATGGTGCTGACCCAATACCAACGACATATTCGTACACTTCAGTCAGATAATGGTACAGAATTTATGGATCAAGTGCTAGGTAACTTCTTACAACGTCACGGAATTCGACATCAGACATCCTGCACATATACTCCACAGCAGAATGGATTAGCCGAAAGAAAGAACAGGCAAATTATGGAAATAGTTCGGGCCTCGCTATTTGGCATGAATCTGCCAAAATACTATTGGGGCGAGGCAGTCAAATCCGCTGCGTATTTAATAAATCGAACACCATCCAGTGCAATTGAATTTCAGTCTCCTCAACAGAAAATGGAATCTCTTCTCTCGGTTCCTCACCTTCCAAATTTGGAGCCTCGAGTATTTGGTTGTACGGTATATGTCCACATCCCTAAGGTTCTGCGAAGCAAACTCGATCCGTGTGCCAAACGGTGTGTGTTTGTAGGTTACTCGGCATTTCAAAAAGGATATCGGTGCTACGATCCTCATCATCGAAAGCTACATGTGACCTTGGATGCATCATTTCGCGAATCTGAACCCTATTATTCAGGGGGAGTTCCTGGTTCTTCTCTTCAGGGGGAGAGTAACAATGAAGAGAATGAAGATATATTTGAATTAGAGGAAATGAGACCAAGCTGGGATGATAACCAGGAAGGTTGCACAGACCAGAATGATCTCAGTAACGACCCCCCTATGTCTCTTGAATTACCAACGCCTACACCATTAACCGAAGAATCAACCGAGAATGTCTCTCCTCAGTCACCTCAGGTAACCCTAAATCCTATCCCAATTGATATAAATGAAATTCCTGTCTTAGAAAATAATGAGACCCATAGATACCCACAAAGACTAAACCGGGGAGTCCCAAAGAAACAGTATGAACCTGATCCAAAACACAAAACTAAATACCCCATCAGCAACTATATTTCTACCCATAGATTATCGGAATCATATGCATTTACTGTTAATCAATTATCCAATGTGTCTATTCCTAGTAATGTACAGGATGCATTAGCAGACCCAAAGTGGACCAAGGCAATGAATGAGGAAATGGAGGCTTTGCAGAAGAATAACACGTGGGAGTTATGTCAACTACCAACAGGAAAGAAGAAAGTTGGGTGTAAATGGGTGTTCACAGTGAAGTTGAAAGCAGATGGGAGCATTGATAGATACAAAGCAAGGTTGGTAGCAAAGGGATATACGCAGAAGTATGGGGTGGACTACCAAGAAACTTTTGCCCCGGTTGCAAAAATAAACACAATTCGGATTCTCATATCGATAGCGGTGAATCGAGACTGGGTCTTACAACAATTTGATGTCAAGAATGCCTTCCTGAATGGAGATCTTGAAGAAGAAGTTTATATGGAATTGCCACCCGGAGTGAAAACCAGGTGCTCACGAGAAACGAAAGTGTGCAAATTAAAGAAGGCTTTATATGGGTTAAAACAGTCACCCCGGGCATGGTTCGGAAGATTCTCATCCACGATGAAAGAGTTTGGCTATAAGCAAAGTAATTCAGATCATACTTTGTTTATAAAGCACAAAGGAGGGAAGGTAACGGCTCTAATAGTATATGTGGATGATATGGTCTTAACAGGAGATGATCCAGAAGAAAGAAAGGCTCTACAACAGTTTCTGGCATCGAAATTCGAAATGAAAGATCTCGGACAACTGAAGTACTTCTTAGGGATTGAGGTCTCGAGGTCAAAAACGGGAATATGTCTTTCACAACGAAAATATGTATTGGATTTGTTGGCAGAAACTGGAATGCTTGCATGCAAACCGGTAGATACACCTATGGAAATGAATCACAAACTGGGACAAGCAGAAGATCAGACGCCAGCTGACAAAGGACGTTACCAACGATTAGTCGGGAAACTGATATATTTATCACATACACGGCCAGACATAGCCTATGCAGTCAGTGTGGTAAGTCAGTTCATGCATTCACCAGGAGAGGAGCATATGGAAGCAGTATATCGAATCTTAAGATATTTAAAAAGTGCACCGGGAAGAGGACTACTATTCTCAAAGAATGAAGTTCGTGAAATTACAGGATACACAGACTCAGACTGGGCAGGAGATCAGACAGATAGAAGATCGACATCAGGCTACTTTACTTTTGTAGAAGGTAACCTAGTAACTTGGAGAAGTAAGAAACAGAAAGTGGTCGCTAGATCGAGTGCAGAAGCAGAATACCGGGGTATGGCTCATGGTGTGTGTGAATTGCTATGGATTAAACAGGTACTACAAGACCTGGGAATTGAGTATGAGATATCTATGGGTCTACACTGTGATAATAAGTCAGCTATCGAGATTGCGCATAATCCTGTACAGCATGATCGTACCAAACACGTCGAAGTCGATCGACACTTTATTAAAGAAAACCTTGATCGGAAAATTATACAATTTCCGTTTGTAAGGTCGGAAGATCAATTGGCAGATATACTCACAAAAGCGGTTTCAGGAAAGACATTTCATGGAGCAATTAACAAGTTGGGCTTGATAAACATCTACGCTCCAACTTGAGGGGGAGTGTTAAATATTACAATTAGAATATAACTGTTAAAGTTTGTAAATTAGCTTAACAGATTTTGTAATTTAGTGTTAGGTGAGTTTTGTATGTTTTTTATTCTTTAGTGTATTTATTGCTATAAATACTGCACTGTAATCTTGAATTAGAATAAATTGAGATCGAAAATACATTGCTGAAAGTTAACAGCATGTCATATTCAACGTGTGCTTATCTTAAAATTGGAGGGTTTTACTTTTATTTTGATAATTCTAGTTTAGGGAATTTCTTTCTTTTCTCTGCCCATCTTACTCCAACAAATACGTCCTGGAATCACTTAATTGCCCATTTTGTCCACGGCCCTGGTAAAGACTTTTAATCTTCCTGCTCAATGTTTGGATTCAAATTCTACCATGAATATAATTAATAATTGACAGCCTTACATCTTACAGCTCCATTATTATTACAAACATTTTAAATACAGCTCTCCATGAAATTAATGCATTGGGCAATGAGATCATCTAGAAATTAATGCGCGCGCGCCATTATAAATACAATTTGTTCGGGATTTTATATGAACAATGTATTATATGGTAATTTACTTGATAATTAAAATTAATTTTTTTTATATGATGTTGAATACTTTCCACGTTAACTTAATGCAATCAGAAAAAAATAATAAATTTTCTAAAATATCAACGTCAAAATTTGAACAAATTTTTCAGATGGCTATCTGCATCTATACATTGCGCAAAAAAACAATTCTCAATTTCACTCCCTCTTTGTCAACTGGGTTTGACTTCTAGGAATTAAGCTTCAATGCAGGCCTTCCTTTACGTTTTTTTACCACACAAGTTTCTATGTATTTCTCGCGTACAATACAACCAACACAACCATACGTACGGCCAGTACATCGCCCTGTCGTTTTATACTACGTAATTTCTCAAAATTAAGCAAATTTTATCCTCTCTCTGTGTCCACACGGTTGCCCAGATATGATTTTTACCCTTCACTGCTTTCCTTATGAGTGGAAACGACATTAGATTCTTACCTCTCAATTCTTTTGGATAATGTCAAGTAATTAATGCTAATCCAAGCATGCAAGATTAGGGCTGAACAGCTCACAGGCCAAAAATAAGAGAATGTGGTTTTTTTTTTCCACCTCATATTGTTCCCTCATTCTCTTCTTTTTCTTTTTCTCTCGAGTGATTGAAAGTATAGTTGAGATTGTTTATAAACTTGTTTTTTATTCTGAAATATATTAAAACGAGCCATAAACCCGCACTTCGCTGCAGGGATTAAAAAATTTGTTGTCCAGTTTTAACATATATAATATTTTATTTTGGATTTCGGTTTTTATTATTTTATTTTCTAGTTTAGTTTCAATTCTTTCATTATCTCGGTCCTTTTAAGATAGTTTAATTTATTTTTTTTGTATCTATACATCTTTGCTTTTCGTTGAGATTTTTAATTTTTATTGTTATTTTTATTTGTGTTAAATACAAATCGCGTTTAAAAAACATAGTAAGTTTAGTTTTGGTGGTGTAAAATAAGAGTAAAATTCTTTCTTATGCATGTATTGTTAAACGTGAAATGTTTGAAACACCACCGCATGTAACTTTTCTGTTTTGCCTTATTTGAGGTTACAGAAGTTATTTTACTGTGAAATGGAAAAGTAAAATTACCGGGACACCCCTACTGGATTTTTTTTTGTCTTATTTGATGGTATTATGATTATTGCACTATGCAAAAAAATGAAAGAAAATGAAAATACCTCTGATACTATGACATTATTTTAAACACATTTTACACAATAGAATGAATATATAAAAAACTAATATACATTTTTAGAAGCTATACGACAATAATCTTTGATATAATTTAGCTCTGTTATGGGGACAATTTTTTTTTTTTTGTATTAAGTATTTTAGCTATAATTTTTAAAGATTTTGGTTTAGCCTCAATCCTTTGATTTTTTTTTTATGGGATAGTTTTATTTTTTTTGGTTTGTATCTATACTTTTCTGTTTTTAGTGTAGATTTTTTAAAAAAAGAATAAAAAAAAATAAAGAGAAAAGAAAACTGTATCGAAAAGCACTGTAGCAAGATACAGCGTAGTGTGTGAGGAGCTACAGTGTTGTCCCAACACTGTTTGCATGTATAATAAAAAAATATATAAAAAAAGATGAAAAAAGAAAACAATCTGAAATCATAACTATTATTGTGTGAATAATGGCAAAAAACAAATTATATCAAAGAATAAAAGAAGTCAAAAACTCTTAAAAAAGAGGAAAAAAATATATAATAAATGATTAAAATAGATTAATATTATTAGTTAAAAAAATAACTTTATTTTTCATTAAATATTATTATAACTACTAGTGCTAAAACAATTAAAATGACTAAATTACTTCAAGGAATAAGAAAAACCAAAAATTTGAGAAAAAGATGGTGAAAGAAAAAAATCTAAAATTATTGCTATTACTGTGTAAACAATGGAAAAAATAAAAACAAAGCAAAGAATAAAAGAGCCTCAAGCTAAAAAACAAAAAAGCAAAAAATAAAATATAATAAATGATACAAATAGATCAATATTATTAGTTAACAAAATAACTTTAGTTTTCATTAAATATTATTGCAACTACTATTGCCAAAACAATTAAGATTATAAAATTACTTAAAGAATAAGAGAAACCAAAACTTTAAAAAAAGATGAAGAAAGAAAAAAATATAAAATTATTACTATTATTGTGCAAATAATGGAAAAAACAAAATTATATCAAAGAATAAAAAAACCTTAAATTCTAAAAAAAGATTAAAAAAAATATTATAAATGAGAAAAATAAATTAATATTATAAGCTAAAAAAATAACTTTGGTCTTGTCCAAAAAAAGAAATTAAAAAACTAATAGAAAGGACAAAGAAAAAAAAAGAAATATTTTTTTTTCAATGATAAAAAAAAACAATCTAAGTTCAAGAATAAATTTTTATAAAAAAATATTGGGTACAAAAAGGAGCAAATAATAAAAACTAAAAATAGAGGCAATTGGAGATTTTTTGAAAATAATAAAGGACCTCAATCTAAAATTTAAAGTAAAAGGGTTGAAATGAAAACAAAATATATAATCAAATTTAATCAAAGGATAAATTTGAACAAATTAAAACATGTGGACCAAAATTCTTAATAATGTCAAACCAAACCGAAAAATTAAAAGACCAAGGACTGAAATGTAAACCAATTATATAACCAATTTTAATCAAAGGATAAAAGTGAACAAATTCAAACATCTGGACTGAAATTATTAAGAGATTTCAAAGAAATTCGCAAAAGATAAGGACCAGAACGCACAATTTAAAGAGAAAGGACTACTGTCAAATAATCTAAAACAAAGGGGATTTACGTGTATTTTGCCATGCAGGAGAGAGAAATGCACAGATTCTATTTCAACCAGCCACTGCCACCTACCGGGACACCGTCCGATGACACGCGCGGCACTTCGCGACAGAAAACATGGAGACGCACCCGGAGATAGGGCGGAAGAACATTTTCGATGACCGATAACCACCGAACGCGCCGTCGAATAGGAGCGTGCGTTGAAGAAGCGCCGGCGCGTCAGGGGACGCGCTGTACAGAAATCGGGATAAAATATTTAAAAACAAAGGCGAATTACTTAAGCACCCCTGCCTCGATTTCTTCGATTTTGTCTTTACTGGGGCTATAAGCGTAGTTACACATTTTTCAAAGATTTGAACAGCCGAAAATAGCCCTCCAGGCAAGGCCTCTATTTTGTCTTATCTGTGCCCATTGAGGTCATTACACTGTTAGCCGAAATTGTGCAATTACTGGAACAGCCCCGCCAGTTTTTCATGCATTTTGTCTTATCTGTGCCCATTGAGGTCATTACACTGTGTGAGGAAAAGACAAAACCGAACATAGCCCTGTCTCCAGCGTGTAATGTCAGGCGCACCGAGGGGTAAAATCATCATTTCACTATTGAAATCCACAGTGAACTGAGTGTATGGCTACAGTGGAAACGCCACACCCTTTAGTTTCTTTTTAATAATATATTTTTAAAAAAAAATTATTTTTGATATCAGCACATTAAAATAATCTAAAAATTAATTTTAAATAAAAATAAAAATAAAAATTTCAAATATATTTAAAAATATTTTTGAAAAATGGTGCCACCCCTGTATTCACACAATAGTAGTAGGTAGGTAGTTAAAGTGGGAACCGTATAAACTACAGCATCGGACCCGTAAAAAAAATACATAGAGAAGCTATTAATTTATGTTTATGGCAGCAAGGCAACAAGTCGGGACGGACAGCTAAAGCCATCATGATCTAGGGCCTGTTTTGTTGTTTATTTTGAGGTTGTTTTTTTCAAAATATTTTTGTTTAGAAAATTAAAAAAAAATGTTTTTAATATTACCATATTAAATTAATCTAAAAATATTAATGAATTGAATTTAAAATAAAGATATATATATTTTTCAAACTAAGTGACAAACAATAACCTAATCTTTTAATTTAAAGCATCCTTATGTTAGTAAAGAAATAAAAAAAAAATAACCTTTAACTCTTTTTAAAAATGTTTTTAAAATCTAGTTTCAAACAAATATAAAAGAGACGCTATGAAAATCCGTAGCAGTCCTCATGCTACGATACCCAAGTTGGACTATTCCATAGAGAAACTCACATATATTTTTTTAAAAGCAACGCAACAGCAGAGAATAGCTGTCTAGAATTATTAAAAACACATCACAATCTAGGCTCCAACTTGACAGGATTTTAATGATATCATAAGAAAGCTATATAATCAACCAGGCCACCATCCTAAACTTATGGTTCAGCAGCGTCCAAGAATTTTCGTTACTAGCAAACTATTATTGGAAGAGGCTGAATTAATAGATGGTCCTCGGAAATAAAATAGTCTGACGGTTTGCGGTCCCAAGGGAAAATATATATTTTTATAATATTCCTTGTGCTTCAAAATAATAAAAAAATATAAGAGTATTTTACAAGCACGTAACTAAACACCTGTAGGGCAGATTATATATTGAAATTTAGTGTGTGTTTTGTATACTGTGATGTAGTTGTTTTGAAAATATCTTTTATTTTTCATTATTTTTTTAAAAAGACACTTGATAGTTCATCCTGTACAACTATTAAATTTGAATGATAATTATCCCTTCAGTGAATAATTGTACATTCAAAATCTTCGACCAGGATGGGCACTGTACAAGTCCCTAGGTACCAAGTTCTTAGAGGCATGGGAGAAGGCAACCTAAGAAAAAAATTAATTTATGCTGTCGAAAATTTTATTACTTCGTGGGCCCATTACCAAATGATGACTGTAATTCTAATGAGTATGTTCTGTCTATGCAGGAATGTTTTGATGTCTGAAATGGGAGTAAAAATTGCACCACAAGCTACAAGATAAAGGCTATTTTCATGAATAATGCAGTCCTTTATCTGATGAATGCACTGCATTTTTGAATTTGTTCGGAAAATTAGAATCCTGGGCATCAGAGGGTACATACAAAATATCAGAAAAATATTTAATTTTAAATTATTATATAATTTTTAAAATAATATTTTTATTATTTTCTAAAACAACTATAATATAAAAAAATATTAAAACTTAAAGTTTGTACAAATTCACACGGAGACACGTATTGGCCCGTGCCTAAACGTTGAAAAAAAAAATCGTGACTTATGCACACGGAGACACGTGGGATGTATGCATTATTCCCATTTCACGTGTATAAAATAAACTTAATGACATGGTTTTTGCTCGTTGCTTCATATAAGCGATCTATCTCACGAGTGCATTCTAGAAAACAAAAAAAGAAGAAAAAAAGAGAGGGTGAAAGTGAATAAATTAAAAAGATGTGTTGTTTTTGCTTTTCAAAACGGTCCTTGCAGTTTTTTCAATTTAATCATTTTTTTTATTTAAATCGTAAGAAAAATACAGTCCACTTTTCTTTCCTTTTTTATTTGGTAAGTCAAGATAGATTGAGTTAAAATAAACCAATAGCTTGGAACAATGCATGAAAACATGCCTGAAGGAATCATCGACAAGGTAATCGTGACCAGTGGCTCGTCCAGGGAGGATAATAAACCACCGTGGAAAGCATCGCAATGTAAATAAACTGCCACGGGAAATATTAACAGGAACCAGAGTAAATTTTATTGACCTAAATTAATTTTTGTTGACTTTTAAATATGGGACTGATAGAGTTCATGTTCAATAACAATAGACCCGCTCCTCCTCCAAATTAACCAGCATCCATGTATACATCCACTGGTTTTTCATAGATAGCTTAAAACAAAGTGATTTAAGTCAAAAGTTAATATTTAGTGTCTGTTCGAGAGTATTTAAGCGCATGGTAGATTTTTTTTATTTAAAAAATTATTAAAATAATATTTTTATTTTATTTTTTAATTTTTTTTGATATAACATGTTAAAATAATATAAAAAATACTAAAAATTATTAATTTAAAATAAATAATTATTTTAATGTGTTTACGGGCTTCTTTATCTGGCAATGCTGGATTTCTTTGTAAGAACTAAGAAGTAGATGGCCCTCGGTATCGGATTTTACAGCTGTTTTTTTTTCTTTCAGTTTTTATGTTTTAAAAGTACTTTTTTAAATAATAGTTTATTACTTTAAATTTTTGTTTTATTAAATTATTTTGATGATATTCGTGTCAACAATAATTTTTGTAAGAGAAAATATATATTATTTTTTAAAAAATATTTGAAAAATAATAATTAGAAACAGTGTAACATTACTTCAAAACAAACAAAAAGAAAATCTAAATCTGGACTCGGAAGAAGCTTCTAAAAAGACTCAGTAACGTAAACTTTGCAATATATAAAAATCAGTTTTAGATAAGAACTAGAATGCTACTTACCATAATTTTAATCACCAATAATAATAATTTGCGTAATCTACATGTTCAGGCCTTGCTTAATTGTCATGAACCGAGTACTTTTGTCAGGTGAGATGAGAACGAGAGAGGGAATGAACTTTGTATTTCAACAGTAATCAATTCTGTTTTTCCCATACATTTCCTGTGAGTCCATATTTTTTTTTTGGATAAGCCGAAGCTAACCACGGGTATCCAGGCCGCTGGGTCTGACTAATCCCGGGGGTGCACAAGGTCTCGGCAAGCATGTTTCCCACAAGTGCACCACGGTTAAGTCAAGGGCTTCGCCCAAGTCCGATGGCCCCAAGGAATTGTTTGCACCTGAGCGGATTCGAACCTGAGACCTCATGGGGAGCACACCCACGAGCCCCAGACCTCCATTCTTATTTATACATAACAAACTATCATCATTCATACTTCTAGAATGCAAATACACTACTCTAGAATCTTCTTTCTTCTATACTCTAACATCCCCTCTCAATCTCTTGCTTTGATGAACCAAGCATAAGATTGCAGCAATGACTTTGAAACAGAAGAGCAGTGAGGCATTTTGTCAAGATGCAAAATAATACTGATTGTTGCGGAGATAAAAAACAAAACACATGAGTACTTAACCGTGTTTAATAGAAATCAGTTTGGAAAATAGAAAGAAGAGAACATAAATATAAGTTTTGAATTTGATTGAGAAGATTTTGAGATTTTGAGAGATTGAGAAGAAGAAGAATGCTCAAATGGCAAAGAAGATAAAAGAGAGAGAGAAGACATTTCATATGTCTATGTCTTGATTGACATTTCATTTCCTGTGAGTCCATATTCCTATTTATACATAACAAACTATCATCATTCATACTTCTAGAATGCAAATACACTACTCTAGAATATTCTTTCTTCTATACTCTAACAGGGTTCACGTTCCAGTAATAGAGATACGTGTTGTAAGAGCAATGCTGATTTGGATATCATGTTATCTTTTTTTTTTTAAATATAACTTTTAAAACATAAAAAACTATTATAATTTTTTTTATGATTTTCAAATTATTGTAGTGTATTGATAATAAAAATAAAAAATATTTTTTAAGTAAAAAACTAATGTAATTAACTTTAATAAATAATAAATAAAATCAGTCACTGATAATCAAGTGTCTGGCGTGTTTGCAGGACAGAGACAGAAGATCCAGGCCATTACAAATTATAATCTTTTGTCAAATAACAAAATTAAGGGCAGAAAAAGAAAAGAGAGATGAACCAACAACTATGGTATAGGCAGGCAAAAGTAAAAATCTAAACGAAAAACATTACAATTTTTTTTTTTATAACTTCAAGATAACTATATTGAAAAACTAAAGTAATATTTTTAAGTTGAAAAATTATTCTTACATATTTGATAAAAAATAAAAAATTATTTAACATATTTCTATGTAAAAAACTGATTTGATTGTACTTATATTAATTATTTATTATTAATAAATAGTTATATCAATATTATATATATTAAAATAAAATTGTTTTTGTAAATATTAATAAAAAATAAAAAATTATTTAACATATTTCTATATAAAAAAATGGTTTTATTGTACTTGTATTAGTTATTTATTATTAATAAATAGTTATATCAATATTATATATATTAAAATAAAATTGTTTTTGTAAATATTTTTTTTGGAATATAAATATAAAAAATACTATATTTATATCATTCAAAAAAACCAAATTAATTTAGTTTCACCAAATAACTTTTTCTTTTTCCTTGAATATGCTAGCGAGGTGGAATATGCGCAAAGTAGAAATACTACGAGGAGGAAGATTCGTGTGGTTCATGCGCATCTCCCCCTAATATTCCCTTCTCCTTCCTTTTTTCTTGATCAAAGAACAGAAGAAGAAGTGCCCACTTTTCAACTCACCTTCCCAACTCAACTCCCCCTTCCGCCGTGTCCTCTCCTCCTCCTTATAAACACTCAGCCCCTCCCGGTTTCCTCCTTGTAAGTTTACTCAACACGCACATCTTCTGGGGTATCTATCACTCCACACCACAATTATATACCTGTTTGTTTAAGTCCTTTTGTTTCTGCATGTGTTTATGTTTATGTTCTAATCAATCGAGGCTCTAAAATGGTTGCGCTTGTTTGTGTCGGTCGTGCTTAGTTTGATACTCTCAGGACCCGCTGTCAATGTTGGGTTTTTCTCTCTTTTATGAAACCAGTTAAGAAAGGGCCTTGCTTCTCTTTTCTTCAGGAAAAATAGGGTTTGTTAATTAAGTCCTGCATTAAATACTTCTTGATCAAGGAACCGGTGAGACACTAGAGGGGTTCTGCTAGAAGCAGGTTTAGAGTTTTCTTGAGTAAAATTTTGGAATTCTCGCGACTGAATAAGACGTCATGAGTTTGGGTCCGACCCATTCCAATAAGAATAGCATTCATAAATCTTGGATTTCATTAACATTTAGATGAATGTCACACCAATCTTGATTCGTATACAGTTTCTCACATATGCTTGCTAATTGGCTCCATAATCTCCTTGCTGATTTTAGTAAATTTTGTGGCCAAGTGTACTTGCTTTCCCCCCCAATTATTTCCATGTGTTCATGACAAATCTCTTCTTGGTTAGATTTTTTGAGTGCTTTTGCAGCTTCCTTCTAATCAAATGATGAAATTCTTATGAAGGTGAAGGTTATGCTAATTATGGTAGGTCGGAAAAAATAGTCTGAGATGACACGTCCGTGTAAAACAATGGGCCTATAAATGAATGTGTATAGAATATTGATGTGGTGAGTGAAAGGTAGAGTAATGTGAGAAAAAATGATCTAGGTTGAATAGGGTAGTGAGTTTTAATTTCTTAGAATCTTTTTGAAAATATGGCCTAGGATGGAGCAAAAAGATTGAAAAAAATAAAATTGACCCATTTAGTTAGAGATTATTTCTTTGCTCCAAGACTTGAGTTATGCAATATGTTCCTTGCAATGGTAGGCAGGCAGTTATGACCATTCCCAACCAATAATATCCTTAAACATGATGAAAGGGGGACTGGACTCCAAGATTTTAGTGCTTTCTACAGATTCTATTAGAAGCTAGGTCGTAGTTGTGAAGGTTGTCCAAATACTATTCAAATACTTTTTCTTTGTTTACTACATATAGTGCAATGGTTAATAGATGTGCCCTCTCTGTTGTAGCTGCTCATGTAGAATACACAAGTTCTGAGCTTATTTTCCTGTTCTGTCTGGTTATATAATCAGTTCAATATTATTCTCTTCCCTTGAACAACCTTGATATCTCTGCTTCCAAGGACACTTGCAAACAAATAAGGGGTAGTTTAATTTCTGATAGACCCGAGTACGTTTGTGCTTTGTAATGAATTCATGTTCTGTTTTGGTGCAGAAACTGGTACGAATATTCAATTTTCCCTTTTGATGCCAGCAATCTTGCTGGCAATCATACTTTGACATTATGAGTCACCAGAGTACATTCAATCCCGGTAACACCCTAGAGGGTGTGCATGGCATCCGTGTTGTCCCTCATTCTCCATTTGCTTTGAAAGAGATCAGTCAACAGGAGGACTTCCCCCAATCAACCTGTGAAAGTTCTGGCAATGGATTGAATCAGCTGCTGTTGATGCAGTAAGTGTGAAACCTTTCAGTCAATGTAAAATAAGTTTCACAGCTAAATTATCAGTAGCACCAATATAAAATTTGTTTATCCCCACAATAAGATATACCCAGGTCTTCAAAGTTATAAAACTGTTAAAATGGTGAAATCCTGCCACCAACTTGTCTTTTATTTCTTCTCCAGGAGAGTATGGCAGCAAAGACCAGGATGTTTGAGGCCTATCCAGGGCTGTATTCACGGTATTACATTAATAAATACAACTTTTTAAGCTTGGTAATTCATGTATTGCATTTATTATGCCTTCTAATGCATAATGCTTTCACTAGGTGATCAACATCTTGCTGAAACAGTTGCCAATGTGATTACTTCTCTTCCTTTTATTTTTCTCGGTATCCAGGCTCCAAGGTAGTAATATTTTTCTGGGAGATGCTTTATAAACATATCCTTTTCTGATTCTTTTCACTATTGTATACACAGGAAGAACTTGAATACCAAGATGTATGCTAACTCATTAATTGGAGTTGGGGTTGCTTCAAGTTTGTATCATTCTTCAAGAGGAAAGCTGAGGAAGTATTTGAGATGGTTTGACTATACAATGATAGCCACAACGACAGTAGTATGTTGTCCAAATTAACTCGCATTTTAGCAGAACTATACTATCAAGGTTATAGGCATGTGTAGATTTGAATATATATGCTGAACTGGAATTTTATCTGTAGAACTACATGTGATACTTCTCAGTTCTGACCACTCATGTATCTGGTTTAGCACCTTTTTTTCAGTGTTAAGTTCAACAACAACAATGACGATGGCAACGATTAAGTGGCTTTGCATTATGTTTGATTCGGTTTTGTGCTATATTAGGCAACTGGGCCACCAAGTGTAATCCCTGGTACCCTCATATATTGAGTGTACTTTTCATCTTTTCTTCCCCTCCTTTTGTGTTCCGAATTCAGTCATATACTTGTCTTATGACATGTTTGAATACCCTAGTTATGAATCTACAAAATCTTGATTTTCATTTCATGAAAGCCATCAGTCACCTCACCTCACACCCACACCTCTCATCTCCTCAGATTACCCCCATATTGCTATATACATCTTCTTATGAATGAGTGCACTTCAAATCCTATTCTTTTCTTTATTGCCTTTTAGCATTCATGTCTTCCATGTTTCAGATGCTCGTGTTCTATATGCCTGTTTTTGACTTCTTAAATAGGTTGCACCCCTGAAAAATGTCATGTTTAATTTCACACATGCAGGCTAATCTTGCAATGTTCTTATAACCTCTCTTGTCCAATTGTTGTAGAAATATTCTCTCTATTCTTCATCCTTAAGGGTGTCTAGATTGTAGATTATACTTCCCTTCTCTGTTATAGTGATTCCTGTGGCATAGTGGAGTAGTATCTTCATTAGCTGGAAGGGAGTTCGTTTTCCTTCCTGGTGGCCCCATCTCTTGTTTCTCACTTTCTTCCTCTTGCAAAAGGTCCAGATCAAATCCATGACTTGCATTTGTTACCATCTTGGGTTTGATGAATTAGAGGTCTTGAAAAAGTAATTTCACTTGAACACAATAGACCAGATGTGGATAGCATGCCTAGTGAGTTGTCAAGTGCCACCTAGACATAGTCCCGGAGCACAAAAGCTCATCTGAGGATACCTTGACCACTAACCAGATAAAAGAAGAATCAAAGAAGACCCTTAAAATTTACTCTAGCAACACAATTTAACTCCAGTTTCTGACCTCAAAGTAGAAACAAGCTTGCAAGGAAATCTCTTTGAACGCACTTAGACAAAGTAACTGCAAATAGAACTTTTTTATTGAAGCTCTGCTGTGCTGTTTGTTTTATCTAATCCTTTGCTAACAAGTAATGCTTTCTCTCACACTTTTTCTTTAAGTATTTGAGCTAAATGGGCATGAATTTTATAACTGAATTATCTTTTGCAGTGTTTGTCAAGGGCCCTAAGAAATGAGAACCCAAAGTTTTTGATGGCTGCATCTGCAGCATTATTGCCTATCCAACCTCTGATGGTCTCAGCTATTCATACAGGGATGATGGAGGTAATATACCTCATTTCTTACCTCTTAAAAAGGTGATTAGAGTTCAGTTTGCCTTGGTCCACTAATGTTGTGACTAAAATGATGATGCCAATAACAGTTTCCATTGCTGAAGAGCTAGGAACCTATATAATTGCTGAAAATGAATTTACATAGTAGACTGGCATTTATTTTTCCTTCATGCTTGGTCAGCTCAGTTATAACAACGATTTCAAGAAAATATTAAATTACTAAACGAACCACATAGTTTGAATACCAGTGCCCTGCTAAGTGCATGGAACGTCTATATTGCTGAAGCCAATGAGGTGACCAATGAAAACTTGAATCAAAAGTCAGCGTGGACTCACTGCTATATTCACCAAGATTAATATATTCATTTCCTTCATTGGTGGCAATTTGAACTCCTTAATTGGGTATGTCAGTTTTTCATGGTTACATTCGTATTGCTAATAACTGGATTTCCCTTGAATTATTCGTTTTAGGTAGCATTTGCAAAAAGGGCATTAAAAGATCCAGATCTAAGGGTGACGCATAATTTGCATAAGATGTCATCGTTGTTAGGAGGTGTTCTTTTCATCGCTGATGATTGCTTTCCCAGTACTCCTTTCCTTCATGCTGGTTGGCATCTGGCTGCAGCTATTTGTGTTGGCACCTGTAACAAGCTTCTAAAGTAGTGTATATATCTCAGATCACTTTCTCATGATTCATATATCCATTGGGCCCCAGCTTCTCAAACACCAGGATGGGTATAAATTTTTTGCCTTTCTTCAACCAGGTAAGGAGAGGAAGGGATAGATTTGCTCTTTTCAGTTAGCGTCTAGCAGCTCAACGATCCAACTATCGTTGGGTTTTGTAATTTCTTCCAAGCTAGTTTCATGTAGCCATTCCCAGGATCTAAAAAGAAAAGCAGTTGCTGTATTTATTCAGCACAAGAGCTATTAATCTGATATGCTAATCAGAGATGTGTGGCATTTCCATTTTCTGTTTATATATCACGATCAGCAGTATGAAAGAGAGAATTGCTTCATCTGCTTTAGATTAAATAAATGTAGAACCCAGCTATCAATTGCTATTATCTATCAGATATATTTTTAACTCAATTGCTTCATCTGCTTTAGATTCATGCAGGCATGAATGTCTCACCTTAGCTTGACATGTTTGATTTGATCATGACTGTCAACGTGCATGTTCAACACAGGGGTTATCCAAATGGTCATATTTCTTGTAATTGATTTTTATTTCTCTGAGTTTACCATGCACGCTGACACATCCTAGCAATTAATTAATATGATTATGGTTCAAAAAAATGACTCCTAGGGGTACAAAACACATATATGCCTGTAAAATCTGCATTGTCCGGTCTAATTATGATGACACAGCTGAAGGTAAATAGATCCTGGGAGCAAGTGACAGAGAGTAACTGCTGGGGACATGCATGGATATATCAGTGCATAATCTGCTTCGTTTTTCGATTTGTGTTCGATAAAGAAGTATTTGTTCCTTTAATTTCTGAACAAATAGACCTTTCATGGGTCGCGAGAGAGTCTCATGCAGTGCGCTGCTGCTGCAGCATCGGGCTACACAGAATTTGTGGAGTAGCCCTATATATAATAATATATAATAAGTGCTGCCTGGATTCTAAATTTGTGCAGTTAGCAACGAGTGGATAAGAACTGAAATCATGAACAGATTGCGCAAGACACGATGAAGTTTTAGAAGCAACGAGTTGATTGGCCCGCTTCGCTAGGCATTTTTATCTATGTAGAAAATTAATTGATTTTATAAATGTTGTATTTTGTTATTTTAATATATAAATAGTATATTGTAATTGATAAAATCTGTTAAAAATAGTTTTTTCAACCAAAATGTGATTGAATATTGCTATTGCTAAAAATTTTTTGATAAAATTTGTTAGAAAATTTGCTAAGAAGGGGAAATGATTTATTAGCAATTTGTTATCACGGATACTCTGGTTAAAAACAACAAAACAACAAAAGAAACCCGGTTAAAAAAGAACAACTGAGTTGGACAACAAAAAATCAAAAATACATGTGAAAAAAAGGTCACCGTTTCTTAAAAGGAAAAAACAAAGGGTCTAAAATATAAATTTAAATTCAAAGACAATTTTTTTTATAAGATTTATTCATCATATTATTATATTAAATATCTTGAAGAATGCTGATATTAATTTTTTTTTCAAGAAATCATAGGTCATTTTTTCTCTCTCTTTATATATTTTTAGGCGATAATATTAAATAAATATTAAACACATATACTTAGTCTCACATATTATATAGTGTGATCGAAATGGGAAGTGATTTTTATATGTTTTTAATTGTAGATAACCTAGGTAAATTTGTTAAAAAAAAACAATATGAGTTGCCTTTTCTTCCCAGTAATATTAGATCTGACACATTATAAATAAAAACATTGCAATATTTTTCAAAAAAGGAATATATATTATTTGCGTGCTATAATTACTTATTTGCTGTCTAAAAAGAACAGTGTAGTCGAAACAGAAAGTGTCTCATATATTTTTTAATTGTATATAATCTAGGCAAATTTGTTTACCTTTTGTTTTTTTGAGTTGTATTTTTTCCCGGGTAATATTAGATCTTAAATATTAAAAATCCAATTTTTTTTTTCAGAAATACACCTGAACAAAAGAGCACAAAAATAAAATTCGAAGCCAATTTTTTTTTGATTTTATAAGATTTATTCTTCATATTATTATATTAAATGTATTTAAGAATGCTGATATTAATTTTTTTCTTGCAAAAAATCCGAGGTCATTTTTTTTTATCTCTTTATATATTTTTAGGCGATAATATGCAATAAATATTAAAACATATAATAATGAGTTGTCTGTCGTTTAAAAGGAACAGTTTAATCGATACAAAAGTGACTTGTATCGTTTTTTAATTGTAGTTAACCTAGGTAAATTTGTCTATTTTTTGTTCTTGAGTTGTCTTTTATTCCCAGTAATATTAGATATAAAATGACTATTGCTATTATTGCAAAAACAATTAAAATTATAAAATTTTAATGGAAGAAAAAACACTCCAAAACATTAACAAAAGAGTAAGCAAGAAAAAATATTATTATTATTATTATTATTATTATTATTATTATTATTATTATTATTATTATTATTATTAATGAAAGTGGCAGAAATAAATCAAAGAAAAAAAATCGATGGAAAATAAAATTATGAGGAAAAACGTAACAATTATTTGATAAGCATTAAAAATTTAAACAGGGATATTTTATAAGATTTATTCTTCATATTATTATAAAAGGAACAGTATAATCGAGACAAAAGTGATTTGTATCGTTTTTTAATTGTAGATAACTTAGGTAAATTTGTTTATTTTTTGTTCTTGAGTTGTCTTTTATCCACAGTAATATTAGATATAAAATGATTATTGTTATTATTGCAAAAACAATTAAAATTATCAAATTATCCTGAAAGAAAAAACACTTATAAACATTAACAAAAGAGTAAGCAAGAAAAAGAATATATTATTATTATTATCATTATCATTATTATTATCATTATCATTATTATTATTATTATTATTATGTTAATTTTCAAAAAAGAAATATAATTTTTTTTCGTGCTATAATTACTTATTTGCCGTAAAAAAAGAACAGTGTAGTTGAAATGGAAAGTGCCTTATATATTTTTTAATTGTAGATAATCTAGGCAAATTTGTTTACCTTTTGTTTTATTGAGTTGTATTTTTTCTCGGGTAATATTAGATCTTAAATATTTAAAATCTAATTTTTTTTTTAAGAAATAAACTTTAACAAAATAGCACAAAATTAAAATTCAAAGCTAATTTTTTATTTTATTTTATAAGATTTATTCATCATATTATTATATCAAATTTATTTCAGAATGCTGATATTAATTTTGTTAATCAAAAAAATCCGAGGTCATTTTTTTATCTCTTTATATACTTTTAGGCGATAATATGCAATAAATATTAAAACATATAATAATGACTTGTTTGCCGTTTAAAAGGAACAGTGTAATCGAGACAAAAGTGACTTGCATCGTTTTTTAATTGTAGATAACCTAGGTAAATTTGTTTATTTGTTGTTCTTGAGTTGTCTTTTATCTCCAGTAATGTTAGATATAAAATGACTGTTGCTATTATTGCAAAAACAATTAAAATTATCAAATTATCCCGAAAAAAAACACACTCATAAACATTAACAAAAGAGTAAGCAAGAAAAAGAATATATTATTATTATTATTATTATTATTATTATAATGATTATTATTATTATTATTATTATTATTATTAGTATATATATTATTATTATTATTATTATTATTATTATTATTATTATTATTATAATGATTATTATTATTATTATTATTATTATTATTATTAGTATTATTATTATTATTATTATTATTATTATTATTATTATTATTATTATTATTATTATTATTATTATAATGATTATTATTATTATTATTATTATTATTATTATTATTATTATTATTATTATTATTATTATTATGTTAATAATGGAAAATAAAACACAAATATCAATTTATCAAGGCATGAAAATAAAAAATTAAAACTATAAGGGCCAAAATGAAAATTCAATATATTATCAATTTCAATAACAGGATCCAATTGAAGAAATCGAAACTTATGTACTGTATTTATTGAATAATTTAAGCTGAATCCGAAAATTAAAAGAAGGAGGACCGAACTGAAACATTGACATCCAATCAATTCCAATTGGAGGACCTTATCGAACAAAATCAAAACTTATGCAACCAAAATCAGCACAAAAAACAAAATCAAAAGTCAAGGGATTGAAGTAAAAAGTATCACAAAATGGGGGACTCTCCTGCACTTTTACGTGCAGGAGAGAGAGAGAAAGTGGCCGGCGTCTTTAACCGGTCCCCGGCGCGGCCACGGACATTTTTATGGTAAACGCGCCACCGCGGGAGGAAGAACACAACCAGGCGAACAGCTCTGTACTTCGGAATCTCGTCTCTGGCCGCCGTATGACGCCGCACGCGCCACCTAAACAGGGCGTGGGGCGTGAAACCGGTTGACGCGTGTAACACACGCTCTGACAATAAACGGAAAAAAAATAAAAAAAGTTGGTCAATTACCGGACAGCCCCTTGACCGAAATCAATGGTTTTGTCGTTTTCGGGCCCATAACCGTAATTAGCCATTTTAAATATATTAAAAAAAATAAAAATTGCGGCGGACCGGACCGGACCGGTCCGGTCCGAACGCGTGCAATTACATGCATGGCCCTGACCCCCAACGATTTTTACCCTCGGACCGAGCGCGTTTTTGTCCTATTACCGGGGCTAAAAACGTCTGTACACTGTTCATTGAAGAAAAAAAAAAAAGGCAAACGAACAGCCGCGACGCACGGCCGAGAAATGGCCAGTCCACAGTGACAATGGGTGTAGAGCTACAGTGGCGACCCCGAGCTGTTTTAGCTCTTTTGTTAATTATAACGATTGTAGCGTGTAGCTTGAGACATACGGACATAGTGCTGGAGGTTAGCTAGGTAGTAGGCACTGTGGCTGATTCAAATGTAATAAAAGGAGACATGATTCTTATTTTTTTAATTGAAAAGGATGTTCGTCATAAAAAAAATAATTTTTTTTTTGTTTTTATTTTTTTTATTTGAAATTAATTTTTTTGGTGTTTTGAAATCATTTTCATGCGTTGATGTTAAAATAATTTTTTAAAAAATAAAAAAATTATTTTGATATATTTTAAACTAAAAACACTTTTAAAAGTAACCTCAATCACTCCTAAAGAGTCACTTAATTTGTACAAGACCAGTAGTAAAATTGATGCATCAATGTATTTTATGTTGGTGATACGTTTACTTACAAGTTTATGATTAAAATTAACAAATACATGGTAATAATTTAATATATGTAGGTTTGATATTTGGTTATATGATTTGGACATATATGCCTAACCTTCTTGAATTTAGTTATTCAGTTATTTGTTGAGTCTAAATATATATGTGTGACAAGATAGTTGACTCAACACTCTTGGGTTTATTTTGTATTGAGTTGAAGCACATACGAGTCTAACGAGATAGTAAACCCGTGTCTTTGAGTTTAATTACACGTTGAATCCAAATATATATAAGTTTGATAAGATGTCTAACTCAATATTATTAAGTTCAGTTATTTACTAGATCTAAGTGCATATGAATTTAACAAGATCAACAACCCAAGATCTTTATACTTAACTGCATGCTAAGTTCAATTGCATATAAGTTTGGCAAAGTGTCAAACCTTCAATTATATTTTAAGCCGAAGTGCACATAAATCTGATAAGATGTTGGACTCAATACATTTAGGTTTAGACACATACCGAGCTCAAGTGTAAATGGATCTAGAGAGATACTAGACCCAAAATACTTTGTTTCAGCTACTCATTGAGCCTAAATATATGAGCCTGACAAGATGACACACCCATAATTCTTAAGTTTGGAATAATTGCATATATATATATATAAAGTTGATAATTTTTGGAGGATTTCATATTGGATCATAAGTATTTATTTATTTATTCTTATTTCTTTTAACATAAAGTATTAGAAGTCAATAATGATCATTTCTTTATATGTCTACGTGAATAAAAATCTTTGAAGGGTCAAACATATTTCCATCAATATTAATATTATACAAGAGATATTTTTGCTTCATTAATATTACGCAATTGATATATAATTATCATAATGCTACTAGAAGAAAAAAAAACGTTTCAACCCTCCATCGAAGTAACATGACAAAGTGCAAAAGATATACATACTCTTAGAACCACCTATGTAAATGTTACATATTTTTCATATTCTTTAAGCATTTATACGCTTATTTTCAGAACATTTATCGTATACAATTAAGAATAAACACTTTTGTATTTAGAAATTAAGGCTTATTCTCTTATTCATTGTAATCTTGTATTAAAAATCACCGATTTTATCATGAGATGGTCCCTAAATTCCATTACAAAAACTGTTTTGCTACTGTAAGATTTTTTTTTTTTTTCAGTAGTTGGCAAAATAGAAGTCACGAAGATATGATAAAGATTGTGCGATTTTATAAAAACTCGGCTTGGTTTCTATCTTTGGTTGCTCAAAATGATCATTAACGCTCAGCAATGTAGCACTCTGTCTACTGAGAAATCAGTTACATATCGGTTTTAGATAACTCATCCACGCTTGAAATTGCAGACGGAAACTGTTTCATCTCCGGCTGGACCCGGATCCATCATCTCCATCTCCATAGCATGCACCGGCTATTTGAAACCGCCATGCAAGTGCGGGCAGGCATAATCGTAACAAATTAAAATGTTTTTTTTTATTATTAATTTATATGTGTCGATCGTGAAATTTATTTTTTCAACTCGATCTAAAACATGTTTTTTTTTTGTCTTAGATTCAGGCTTAATTATAAGTAAGTGCGTGTTTCCTCTTTAGACATTGAGGTTTAGAGCTCATATTATATTATAAAAAACTAAAATCTGCCTTAATCTCCTAATCACGACGTGAATAATCTCTATCTCTCTATATATTCCAACTGAAAAAGGTACTAGTCTTACTAATTAGAAAAACATATTTTTAAATATCTTATAAATTGTTCACGGGACAGTCATTAGCCTTAATTACCCATGCTAAAAGAATGTTGACTTGACATTTTTTTTTTGGCTCGTCTCGTCTCCCAATATCTCACAGATTTATGCAGCCCTTCGTTTTGTCCTCCCTCACCCTCCTCTCGCTCTCAGCGTGTAGTGCTTTTTGTGAGGGCATGCTCAAAACACTGTCCTCTCGCAACCAAAAAAGAAGAAGAAGAAGTACTGCCCTTCAATTTTCTCTGGGGTTAAACCAGAATGCCTCGTTTTTAAGTTTCTCCATTTCTTCATCTCCCTTTATTGTTGCCAGTGCAGCCTATAAGGAGATCATTCCTTAAATACATCGATCGAGCTTCCAGGCCAAACGGGCCGGGGGAGAGAGAGAGAATCAGGGCAACTAATTATCGGCAGCCACCTTCTTCACCATGCGGATGATAAATGGCGGTGACAACAATGAGCCTCGCATGGACGATTTCTTCAACCCAAAACCCAACACTGCCGCAACTTCTCTCACATATGTAGGACTAAAACATCATCTCGGTATGCCTGCAACATTTATCTCTTAGCACTCTTTTAAGAAGCAGCTAAGTCTTACGTACGTATACATGTGCACATGTATAATTAATATCGATCGGCGCATGCAGGCAAAACAAGTGAGCAAAGCAGGGGGGGAAAACTCAAAGAGCAAGCAGAAGAAACGAGAAATTCGAGATGGAACCCAACAGCAGCGCAGCTACTAGCACTGGAAGAGAAGTACAGGTGCGGAATTCGAACTCCAACGACCGACCAAATCCAACAAATAACTTCACAGCTTCGAAGGTTTGGGAAGATTGAAGGGAAGAACGTGTTTTACTGGTTTCAAAACCACAAGGCAAGAGAAAGAAAACAACGTCGTCGCCGTCAAGTACAACAAAAACACAGTAACAGTACTGGTCATGAAAGCTTGAATACCCTGAAAGAAACAGGTATATTATATATATGGTGGTGTGTAACTAGCAGAAATGTTTAATATTCTTGTAATCTTGGTGGTCTTTCATAAAAAAAGATAGAGAGTACGTGAAAATGTTTTTGCCCCTTCTTCTCTCTTGTTTTACTGATTGCTGCTTTTTTTGGTTTTGCAGAAATTTACTCGTGTGATTCAATCTCTTCTCTTGCTTGACTCTTTGAGATAACATTTTCTTTGACTTGTTTCACTTGTTAATAGGTCCGAGGCGGACATTTCTTGAACTTGATCAAACGAACAACTTGGTACCTCATTATTCAAACTGCAGTACTGATCATGTAGAGGTTTGTACATCATCTTAATTTGTCCTATGTTATCTGTTCCCAATGGTTAGATCGAGTAGAGATACACTCAAAAAGTGAAATAACAATTATTTGATCACGATGTCAAAGGCAAGTTAAAAAGCTTTTGCATGTCTGAACGGAAGATGCTCGAAAGCTGCATTCGATCCCTGTTATCATGCAAGAGCTCAGAAATTCCTGGACTACATTATAAGAATGCACTTGAGTTTTTATTTATTACTTTTGTACTCTCTTAAGGGACCTGTTTCAGTGAATGGACCAGCAATAGCAGAAAGTGGAACATATGGGTGGCCAGAATTTCAAGAGAGGGAATTACAGGAGATGAAAAGTAGCAGTCTTGGTATGCATGCCGTGTGGAAAAATATGGATTTGTCTTCCTCTACTCCCGTCCGCCACCACTTGAGTACTAGCGCCGTGAACACAGCAGCGTCAAAATTCTTAAGCCTTGAAGAGCACATTTCGCTGCTTAAACCCGCCAAGACAACAGCTCATGCAAATCATGATGATGAAATCAGGGAAATTCAAACTCTTCAGCTGTTTCCACTTTGTAGTGATGATGGTAATGGTGCTAATGGCCAGTTTTTTGAGTTTCTTCCTCTGAAGAACTGAAAGGAAACAGCAGCTAACCCATGTGACGACAATACAGCTCTTAATTGCTTTGCTGCAAATGTAATGTGATTCATATGTTCACGTTTGTTTTCTAGTAGCTAGGAGATTGGGGGCTGTTCTTTCTGCTCACATGATCATCGATCCACAGAACAACTGTAGGATTAGGACATCTTTTAGTATTGTTTGAGATGGTGCCCTAATCATGTGGACCGTGTTGGTTAAACCGAGCTAGACCTCCAATATTTCCTGTAGAGGCGTTTTCTTGACAAGATTTCTTGTAGTAGATGGATGTGAAAGAGTTTGACGCTGAATCGGAGCGACCTTGAATCTAGACTCACTGTAGATATATGCGTGTTGGTTCATCGGGTTTAGAGCTGCTTGTATATATTGGTTGTGTGTGGTTTTTTAATATTTTAAAATGGTATATTTTTTATTTTTAAAAATTTATTTTTAATATCAACACATTAAAATAATATAAAAATATTAGAAATAAATTAATTTCAAAAGAAAACATAAAAACAAACAAATTCTTATATTAATTTTTCAACTAAAAGGGGTATAAATTAACTCTTAAAGACAAATCTTAAAAGTATAAATTGCAACAAGGGAATTGTCCCCCAAATAACAACGAGATTTTTTTTTGTAGTTGATTGATTGACATGGATGGCTCCATCTCGTTTTCAGGAAACTGTGGAAGCCTGTTTTCTTTCTTTCTTTTGCATTGCGTGCTGTGGAATTAGAAAGTCGCGAAAGATATGTTTAGCCCAATATATCTATCTAATGAGGGTTGTTAATGACTTTCTCTTTTGGTTGTAATGTTCAGAATATTTCGTGTTATTAAAAAAATTAAAATAAAATAGTATTGTTTTGTTTCAGTTTAAATTCCGGCTCGTTCCGGAAATATCAATCAAATTTCAGCCGGAATGTCTCGGTACCGTTCCGGCCTTAAAATCCTTCTTATTTTGATTAACTTATGATTGTGTTTCTAATTTTTAGATTATGTTTGTTTGACTTTGTGTTTATATTGTATAATTTAAAGTTAATTTATCTTGAATTTTAATTATGCTTGTTAAATTAATATTTTAATTTTTTATATATATAATTAATTATATATGAATAATATAACCCCGAAATAGCACGCCAAAATACTTAAAAACCGAAATGTTCGTACCAATAAAAAACTGAACAGCGACCATAACGATAATTGGCCTTCTCGTAAAAATAAAAAAATGAAAAGTTTCGAGGGCTCACCAATGGTCAAATTGGTCTGTACTTTTCCTCCCTTTGTTAAAAATCCACGCTGTCTTCTTATAATTTACAGCTTCAACTAACACAATCATAAGAGAAAACAACTTGCATGGAACTCGTGCACCCAAAGACCATCGATCATTTGCTGAGGGGGGAGGGGGTGGGGGGCTACCCACAAGTTGTTGCAGGTTTTTGTCGCTGATCGATGTCTGGTGCAAGGCTGAAAAGGCAGACAACGGGAAAAGGAGGGCGGAAAAAGAACAGTGATGAGTACTATCGTACGCTCGAGAGATAGAGTACTGCGTGTTAACGATGGAGGGTCGGTCAAAATCTTGAAAAAATCTTTGAGGTACGCAGTCTATTAACATGCAAGCATTGAATTTACTCCGGCCGAGAATAAGGAGGCTGGTACTGCCAGCTGCCTTGCCTGCATGCCTTTTTTGCTCCAACGGTTCCTCTCCCTCTCTTTTTTAAACCTAGCTAGCATGTCCTCCGGCCGGCCTCAATGAGGCAACCTAGATTCTTGATCCTCACACTTGAAAACTACAGTGACTCAACTCACAGTTCTGGCGTTGTTCTTGTCGATAGTCTTACAACGTAAAAGAACCAGATTAATTAAGGGGCAGAGATGATGTCGGAAGGTAAACAGGGCACATTTAGGGTTTCAAATTAGAATATGAAGCTGCTAATAAGGAACAGGAAACAAAAACCATATTCCTTTACTCATCAGTTCTCTGGCGCCGCCCATTCACAGCCATCTGTATCCACCAGATCATGCAAGCTGCAGGCATGCCTTGATTTCGAGTACTAATTCTCAAAACTGTACCCAACACATAAAAAGGAAAGGAAAAGGGTGTGCTTTGGGATCATCAGCTTTAGAGGAAATTAATTTTTAAAAAATCATTGAATGGTAAATGAATAATGCAATATATATTTCCCATTTCTTTGGTGGATAAGATCACCATGAATGAGAACAGCAGTACCAGCTCTCACTTCTATAGGCACAAAATCGTTTTGGTCATAAGATGGGGAAGGCTGATCAGAGCACACCCGGCCCGTCTTCGCCTCTGAGAAACGTTCTGACCAGGCCATCTTAAAAGAACACAGAGGAGGAAAAAAATAAAATTTCAAACATGCTTATTCTTCTTGCAAGACTGAAGCGAAATGGAAGAAAGGGAGTTACTTTTGTGAGATCCAGGAATGGCCCCCTGGCAACCATATATTGTACGTAGTTGCATCTTCCAGAACCAGCCACAGTCCCGTGCAAGTTTTTGGTCCAGTATTCTGAAATGAATTATCCTGGTGTGGCACTATACTTCACCTCCAACACCCGGTTGCTGTGAATAATCATCTTGCTTGCATTACTTCATGCACTTAAAATCATCTATACTTGAAGAGATACTGCCTTAGTGGCCATTTTCAATTACCAAATTCAGAAAAAGAAAAGAAAAGAATGTTACCTTCCATAAAGCAAGAACCCTCACAAGTTATTGTAGTTTAGAACACAATCTTGTGCATTATTAGATGCACAAGATATCAATTTTACGAGAACCCAGGTTTTACGAGAAACATAAGATATCATTTTTTATTTAAAAAAAGTAAAAAATCGAGATACTCCAAGCTCATCATACCAATTTAAAAATGAATACATAAATATTAGGATTCCTGATTCATAAAAATAAATAAATAAATAAATAATAGTAGGATTGCTGCAGCAGTCTCTTGTATCAGATCTGCCTTATCTGCAGAATGAGGGAGGCAACACGTACATACTTACTCAGAGATTTGCAACAATATATAGGTTCCTTAAATTTTGCAATCAATACCATTCCCACCAAGCAGTAAGTAAAAAACCCTATGGAAACCATCGTCATTGCTATTGTTATTTCTCCTTCCTCGTCTAAATCACAGTAAGACTGAGTTTTTTTCACTACACCACAACAAATCTTGCCACCTAAATTTTCTTTTTTCATTGTCTCGAATGACTTCTACATTGCTTTTATCTTATCTTATGCACTGTTATTATTTAATTCTCTTTTCTTGTAGTATTTGTTTCATTTTAAATGATAATTTATATTTTCTTCAAATTCAAGATTAGACCATCGGGAATAATTTTCCTCCTACAATAAAAAAAATCTTTATATTTTTTGAGTACTGATTTGGTTTAGCACAAGGGTATAATTGCTTTAAAAAGAAACATATTTAGAAGGGGAAAAAAATAGAAATAGTGTATGGTATAATGAAAAAAAATCCATGTCCGCAACATAAAAATATTTTTCCTCGCTCCCCCTTTCATCCATGTAATGAGAAATCTCTAAAAAATCACAGCTTACCCTCCTCCCTTCGTCCCAGCAAAATCAAATAACAACACCACCGTCCCCCCTCTCGCGCGGCATGGCTAGTAGCCAACAGCCGCCCCTCTCATTTAGATCAGTCCCAAAACAAATTTTATCAAACATCTAGAAGGCAAACCAAAACGGATTCTTGCTCCTGGATTTTCAAGTCTAATATGCAAGGTTTTCTCAATTTGAAAGGTCAGATTGGAAAAATTGAGACTTGAATTGATTAAATGGTATTATTTTATTCTACTTGCATGGGAGAGACCTTGTTCAAAGGTATAATGGAATGTCATTCAAAATATCCTCTAACACTGTCCTATGATGATATAATCTGTTCTAGAGCGGCATAGAAGTCTTGTTAAAAGCTTTCACCTTATCCCTTTATTTACTTCTCCCAGAAGCGAGATCAAGAGAAAGCAGGTGAGGAAGAAGACCCGGTTGATGTCTTAAAGGCTGCAGGTGAATATTGGAAACGGCTTGTAAGGAATGTACTATAAGAATCACGAAATTCCTTGTTAGCATTCCTGTTTATATATATACACTAGCCATGACACCCGCGCCTCGTCGCGGCTGGAACCATATTTTTTTCAATATAAAAAATATTAATTTTGTGTAATTTTTTTATTATAATATAAATTTGGGCAAAATAATAAATTTATGCAAAAATCTTGTGAAGTGCAGATTTTCTATAAAATATATGAATTTTAAATGGATATAAATTTATCTGTTTAGTAGGTTTCAATGAAATAATTAATATAAAATTATCATTCTCATTTAAAAAATCAAGAAAAATCAGATATCTGAATTATTGAATACATTGCATTAGGATTAGTTTATTTTACAATTCAATTTAAATCAAATACAACAAATAAAATATAAATTGTGAAAAAACTCGCATTAATCAAATAACAAAAATAAACAGTTAATTTTCTATCTCCAAAAAGAAGAAAACATAAATCAAAAATTCATCCCCGCATTACTGTCATTATCATTACTATAGCACTTAAAATTACTATCAACATTATTATTAAAATTTACTATCAACATTATTATCCAAATAGTGAAAATGATTAAATTTCCCCAAAGAAATAATTTTTTTTTTGTCAAAAAACAATTAAAAAAATCATAGAAATTATCATTATTATTGTATAAATAACAAAATCATAAAATTATTTGATTTGAAAATCAGATAAAAATAACAGGAAAAAAATGGAGAAATATTAATTTTGAAATGATCACCAACATAAATTAAAATCTCATAATTGAACCGAATAAAAATAAAATTCTAATAAAAAATAAAATGAAAAAAATTAAAAATAAAAACCAAAAGTATAAATAAATGAAGACAAACAAAAAAGAAATACTGTCAAAGAAAAAAAAAGAATCAATACTAAATAAAAAAAATAAAAGAATAAGTGCCGAAATAAAACCCTAACAAAAAATAAAATGACAAAAAACAAAAACAAAATCTAAAAGCACAAATATATATATATATATATATATATATATATATATATATGGACAAAAAATAAAAATTATTTAAGAAGAACAAAAAACCAAAAGAATTAATAAAAAAAAATAAAAGAATAAGTGAAAAAATAAAATATATAATTAAGTGTAATTGAAGGATAAAAATGAAACAAAATAAAATTTTGGGACAAAAATAAATAAAGGGATTTTAAAAATCAATACAGTGCAATTATTGAACTAATTAAAAGAATAAGGACTGAAATGAAAAGTAATATATATGACCAATTTTAATTGGAGGACACATTTACAACAAATTCAAACTTGCACACTAAAATTATTAAAGGAACCAAAAAGAAATCAAAAATCAAAAGATCAAGGATGGAAATGCAACTTACCGTATATAATCAATTCAAAGGCATAATGGATACAGAAATGAAATCCAAAGCTTGTGGACCGAAATGCAATACATGCATATATGAGGGATTGTCTTGTACTTGATGGAAGCAGGAGAGAGAAAGAGAGAGGGGGGAAGAAAAACCGCCAACCGGAGATAATACAACCATATTTAACGTACACGCGCCGCGTGTGGAGGAAGCTAAAATGTTTTCGCACCATCGGAGACGTCGGACAAACATTTTCCGACCACGTATGACACGGAACGCGCCACTTGTAGGGGGGGGGGATGCATGTACGCGCGCGAAGCACCAGAGCGGATATCCAGTCCACAATGCAATGTGTATTAGTGCAATTATTGAACTAATTAAAAGAATAAGGACTGAAATGAAAAGTAATATATATGACCAATTTTAATTGGAGGACACATTTACAACAAATTCAAACTTGCACACTAAAATTATTAAAGGAACCAAAAAGAAATCAAAAATCAAAAGATCAAGGATGGAAATGCAACTTACCGTATATAATCAATTCAAAGGCATAATGGATACAGAAATGAAATCCAAAGCTTGTGGACCGAAATGCAATACATGCATATATGAGGGATTGTCTTGTACTTGATGGAAGCAGGAGAGAGAAAGAGAGAGGGGGGAAGAAAAACCGCCAACCGGAGATAATACAACCATATTTAACGTACACGCGTCGCGTGTGGAGGAAGCTAAAATGTTTTCGCACCATTGGAGACGTCGGACGAACATTTTCCGACCACGTATGACACGGAACGCGCCACTTGTAAGGGGGGGGGGGATGCATGTACGCGCGCGAAGCACCGGAGCGGATATCCAGTCCACAATGCAATGTGTCTTAGTGCACAACGCCAAAAGCTACAGGGAAATCGCCACGCCTTTTATATTTTAGTTTATATATATATATATATATATATATATATATATATCGGAGGAGTGTTTAGAATTGTGGTCATTTAAAAAAAGAAAAATTGGAGGAGTGTTTAGAATTGTGGTCATTTTAAAAAACAAAAATTGGATATTTTTTTATATATATTCTCATTACAAACCAAATAAAAGGCATGGGAAAATTACTGTTCAATTCACTGTGCATTGTGTCTTATTTCACTATGGATTGCGACAATGTGGAGACGATTTTGGCTTCATCATCCGGCGTGTTTTGTTTTTTTTCTGGGGGTGTTTTCAGTTTTTGGCTTTTTTTTTTACTTTCCGCTTTTGTACAGTGCATTGACGCCTCTGACCCTCAAAAAAGACAAAATAGTGCACAGGGACGAGGGGCTCCGTCAGCTTTTCACAAATTTAGTGCATAGTGCACCGACGAAAAAAGCCCTCGATAACGACAAAATAATGCACAGTGGAAGGGGACACGGCCGTCCTTTCCCTATCGGTTTTTTTCATGAATCTCGGTTGGGTCAGGGGTGTCTTGGTAATTAGCCTATATTTTAATATATTTCCGTCTGCACGGCTGGCGTGTCGTCGGGACGCGACAGCGGGGCTCAACGCCAACGCGCCCTTTAGGCGGCGCGTGTGGTTCCATACGGCGGTCAAAAAATTTTCTCCGGATGTGAATACGGTGCGCCTCCAGGTACTCTGTCTGCCGTCACGGCACGTTCCGGTCATAGATGTCCGTGTAAGCAGTGGCGGACGGTGTTTTGTGGGTTGTCGCTTTTCTCTCTCCTACCGACGCAAAGTCAGCTCTGGTCCCTCATGTTTGCAGTAAGTTCATTTGGGTCCCTTAGGTTTTGATTTCGTTTTTTTATTACTGATTTGTTTAAATTAAGGTTTTATTGTTTTCAATTGTGCCCTTCAATTAAAATTGATTATATAAGCAGTTTTTAATTTAGTCCTTATACTTTGAATTTTTGATTTATTTTTGATTCCTTCAATTTTTTCGGTACGGAAGTTTTGCTTTCTTTAATTTGGTCCTCCAATTGAAATTGGTAATATATACAAAGTTTGATTTCAGTCCCTCTTCTTCTAATTTTTTTTATAGAATGACAACATTTATCATTATTTATTTTTGTTCCTCCAATTTTTTTTTTCAATTTTATCCTTCAATTGGAATTAATTTGATATATGTCATTTTTTATTTTGGTCCTTATTCTTTTAATTTTCTATTTGATATTAATTCATATGTTCTTTTTTTAATGTTTATTTTTTATTGGTATTTATGCATCTATGCTTTTAGTTTTTTTCCTCTTTTTTAAGGTTTTATTCTTAATCGATTCAATCCTGAAATTTTAATTTGTGTTGATAATTATTTTTAAATTAACATTGCACATTTTTTCCCTTTATTTGTTTTTTTTTTTTTTTATTTGTTCTTTTGATTAAATTATTTTCATAATATTGCTCTTTACGCAACAATCATGACAATTTTAGTGATTATTTTTGAATTGCTCTTTATACAAATCTTTTGCTTTTTTTTATGATTTTCCAGTGTAATTTAATTATTTTATTTGTTATGACAGTAATTTAAAATATTACTCCTTTTTTTCTCTTTGTTCATGTTTTTTTGTTTTTTGCTTCTTCTTTTTTGGTTTTAGATTCGATGATTTTTATGATTTGACTATTTATGCAATGATCATGATAAGTTTGGTTGTTGTTGTTTTCCCTTTTTTATACAAAAATCTTTTACTTTCTTTTAATGATTTCTCATGGCAATTTAATTATTGAAATTGTTTTGACAGTAATATTGATAATAATTTTAACTATTATAGTAATGATAATGACAATAACATAAGGATTAGATTTTCAATTTATGTGTTCATCGTTTTTGTTGATAGAAAATTAACAATTTATTTTTGTTATTTGATTATTGGAGGGTTTTTTTATATTAATTCATTTAGTTTTTTTTTAATTCTTAGACAATGTTTATTTTTTATGCGTATTTATACATCTATACTTTTAGTTTTTTTATAGTTTTTTTTTGCTAGGATTGGTTTTTTTTATTCAATCCTGAGATTTCAATCTGAATTGGTTGTCATTTAAAAATTAATATTTCTTCCTGAAATAAAAACTTTCATTTCAGTACGGAAGTTTTTATTTGTTCTAATTTGGTCCTCAAATTGAAATTGGTTAATTTGTTACTTTTCATTTCAGTCCTCCTTCTTGGATTTTTTTTATTAAATTACACAACAATTATCATTATTATTCCATGATTTATTTTGGTCACAGAGTTTTTATTTGTTTCAATTTTATCCTTCAATTGAAATTAATTATATATTTCATTTTTCATTTCGGTCCTTATTCTTTGAATTTTTTATTGGATATTAATTCATTTGGTTTTTTTTATTCTTTGACAATGTTTATTTTTTATTAGTATTTATGCATTTATGCTTTTAGTTTTTTACTTTAGGTTTTTTTCTCTTTTTCTTGAGGTTTTATTTTTAATCGATTAAATCCTGGATTTTTAATTCATGTTTGTATTCATTTTAAAATTAATATTGCTCCCTTTTTCTCTTTATTCGTTTTTTTTTTATGTTTTCTGTTATTTTTATTTGTTCTTTGGATTAGATGATTTTTATAATTTTATTATTTGCGCAATCATAATGATAATTTTAGTGATTAGTTTTGTTAATTTTTTATATAAATCTTTTCATTTTTTTAAGATTTTCCTAAAATTTAAATTTATATCGATTATCATTTTAAAATTAATATTACTCAATTTTTCCCTTTATTCATTTTTTTTGTTTTCTTTTATTTTTATTTGTTCTTTATAGTAAATGATATTTATGATTTTATTATTTATGCAATAATAATGATAATTTTAGTGATTGGTTTTTTATTGTTCTTTTATAAAAATCTTTTGCTTTTTTTAAGTTATTTTTCTTGGCAATTTAGTTATTTTAATTGTTTTAACAGTAATGTTAGTAATAATTTTAGCTTTTATAGCAATGATAATGACAATAACGTCATGATGGATTTTTAATTTATGTTTTCATCTATTTGTTTATAGAAAATGAACTACTTATTTTTTTTATTTGATTATTATAGGTGTTTTCACAATTTATATTTTATTTTTGTTTGATTTAAATTGAATTATAAAATGAACTAATCTTAATACAGTTAACTCAATAATTCAGATATCCGAGTTTTCTTGCTTTTTTTAATGACGATGACACATTTATGCTGGTTATTTCGTTTAAAAATACTAAACAAATAAATTTATTTTGATTTAAAATTCATATATTTTATAGAAAATTTGCACTTGACAATAAATTTATATTATAATAAAAATAATACACACAATTAATATTTTTTACGTTGAAAAAAATATTGTTCCGCCCGCGGCGAAGCACGGGGGCATTATCTAGTGCACTAATATAAAAAATAAGTCTTAAAAAATAGAAATATTTTTTATTGTATTCTCAAATAAACCACTTGACAACTGTCAGACAGTTTCGATAAAACGCGGTGGTTTGCAGTTGCAATCTGTATTTATGTTTTTTTTATTGTTGTTGGTGTTGTTATTATTAAAAATAAAAAAAAGGAGGGAAAAATATATCTAATAACTATTTAATAGCTGTAATTATTTGCTGAACAGGGGACATTTTGCTCCTAGACCAAAATTAAATCCTTTTCTAATCGAACCAATTTTCACAGAACAAGATTAAATCCTTTTCTAATTGAGTTTTCGATGAATCATCCAAACAGGAGCATTTACAATAAAATACATTTCCCCCTAGAGTTCGGAATTATCGATCACTCAATCGAGGAAAACATTTTCATGCCTAAACATTTTGGCCGACCAAAATGACATTCCATATCATTTTTACTTTCAAAATATTCATTTGCGAGACATTGGTCAAGTGACCAGGCGCAGAAACTAACTTAGTTGCCCAAAAACGTCAAAGCAAAAGATCAGCCATTGATAGCTTCCCTTCAAATCTTTCCAAGAAACAGGATTTCACAGGACGAGCAGCCGAGGGGCAGAGCAAGAAAAACAATCAGCTTATATGAAAGGAACAATCAGGCTACGAAAAAAATGATACCCTGAATTTTCACAACAGTAGACAATTCGTGTCCTTTTTCTAGGGTCTTGCACGTCTATCAAACTTCAACTACTTTACAAGCAACGAGAAAACCAGGGTACAAAAGAATCTGACTAGCCATTGTACAGCTTTGTTAGATACAGCAGCTGCGGCAGTATGTATGATAACAATGCTCAGTTAATACCCGGGGTAATTCCTGCGGAGAATGAATATGTAGTCTGTGTCATCTGGCATCATGTACAAAAAGTTGCAGTTGCCCCATTTCAAATTCCGGGAAATAATCTGACGAATGCGAACTCCATTAAATCCTTGAAGCTCCCTAAATTGAAGTGTATGCCCTCCCACCATGTGGGAAGGGGAAAAAATGAATGAATCACGAGATGCAAAAATTGGAGTCAGCTGCAGGATGTGTCCACATAAATACCCATAGAAGAAAGAACCACCAAAATCTATCTAGAAGCAGATCATGTAACCGACGATGATCTTGAATCTTCTGTTCTGTTCACACGGCACATGCAATCTGGGCATGGATAGGAATATACAGAGTCATTTGGCCTTTTGAGTTCAAATCCTTTAGAATCGCTGTGAGACCGCATGTTCATCATGTGTCGCTTGAAGCTCTTCCATCTGCACAGAAAGAGGAAATACAAAAAAGTTGGTGCTTGCTTCTGTACAACAATGAGCATTCTGAACATCCAAACATGTCCAGACTCCAGTCCCCTTCAATTCTTTATCCGATCATTTTAGTACTAGTAAATCTGGGTCAAAGTCAAACTCAAGGATGCTAAATGTGAAGCAACATAAATCCATACCCGATTTTTGGATTATCAAAGAGCAAAGCTAACTTTCGCTTGTCTGGCCTGATTGTCTTTGAGTGTCCACCATACAAGAATCTTCTATGACCCATCAAAAAATGGGGGAAGTTGCCACCCTGAGTTGTCACAAATACCTCACTGTGAAGACACACAGTGTAGTCTATTGCAGCCATCCTGGAAGAATAATTCTGGAAGCAGCAACTCAAGTCAAATCAATGGCACTTAATCGGATCTGAAAGATGGAAGATAGAAAACCACAAACCATACAGACCTTGAATGGATCAAGTTCATTGTCCAATGCCAGCATGTCTTTAGTTAACAGATTCGGAAACATTTCCAACAGTGGGGCCATGTATTTTTCAGAGTTGTAAATCTTTCCAGAGGCCAAATAGATATAAGTGTTTTTATCAAAACCCATGCCCCTAAGCATCAATCCAACCTGAGAAGGTTTAAAAATATCATGCTAAGAGAAAACTAAACCAAAATCCACAAATTTACAGGCACATGAACAAGAGGCTTTGCAGGTACATAAACAGATGGAAGTTTTATTAACACATGTTGAGAAGTCTCAATTTAAGTTAAGAAAGCGATCAGAATGTTTCATGTGCATTCACCGGAGCTTCATGGTTGGGTCAACACCTGCTTTCCTTTGGACTTTAAATTTAAACTAATAGTGACAAAATAAAGATTTTGCATGATAGCTCAAGAGAATGTGAGGTTATGGAACCACAGTTTCTTAGGCCATACACCGTGCAGTTACTTGAAGACATGTTGAAACCTGTTTGTGCTTCCTAGGTTGTAAAACCGAACCCATTTCTCAGTCATCTCAGAGCTAGAAGAACATATGCACCTACCTATCCACCAACTTTTAGGTAAGTAACAAAAAAACAGCTGAAATATTTCCAGTTTACTTTAGAATGGTCTCGACAGGGATTTACTATAAGAGAAAAAAAATGGCGACGAATAGCATTCACAATGGTTTCTACCGAAGAGTCAAGCATGAGTATTTTACACCTACTTGACCGTGCAGATCATGAAATGAGAGCGTGTGGAATTGAATTTAGAGTGTTGCTTTTCAATGGAATGGAGTAACAGAATACGAGTGTATATTACCTCTAAAGGAGTAAGGGGACACTTCCCATTGAGCCTAATTGCCCCAGGACGTATAGTTCGACCAGGCTTTGTAAATTTTCCTTTCCAACCTCTTTCCCTCGCTTCCTTCATGTCTTTAGCTTCTTGCTCTCCACCATCAAATACACAGCAAGAGAAAGCAACCATGTCCTGCAAATGTGCATTTACCACCAATTTAAGATTTCACCCAAAAAATACAGAACATTGTTGGTTGTAATTGTAAACAACGCTAGCATTGAAACTGCTAATTTAATAACTACCTCTTCAAAGCGAAGATGAACGGAAACATACTTTCCACCATGGCTTGCGCTGCGTTCTTTCATTCTTGCTACCAATGTTTCTCCCATAGTTAATATGGGATTTGAGAACCTTAAAGCTTCATAATTTGCCAAACATCTAAGCCGTTGGACAGCTGGAGGAACGTCAAATGATAAGCGATTTGCAAAGGGAGAAATCCTTATGACCCTGAGATTGTCTTCAAAAATCAGTGCTTCAAATTAACAATCATAAAAATTGACTGCAATATATTAAGCAATCATCTGTAATAGGCACGTGAAACACCATCAGAATGTGCCAGTGTCATTTTAAAGAAAGACATCATTGTGGCGTAGAAATACAAACAAAACCAGAAACAAGAGAACCAGTTCTCTAGAAGAAAATTCATTTTTTTCTAATATATATGACGTTCTTTATGAATGCTTATGGTGCTTATCTATAGGCAACAAGACAAATAAAATAAGAAACCTACTAAATAGTCTTAATTCATCAAGGAAACTAAAATAAATTAACTTCGTATTTAACTACTAGATAATAAATATGAATAGTCCTAAAAATACTACACTGAAATAATGATAGAACATTAAAATTCCTTAACAGTAAAAAATAAATGACAAGGCATAAAAATTCCTAAACAGACAGAAATAATTCCCAATGTAGTTTATCCACATCCCCCATCACTGCCTACCTACACTTTGAAAATGTTTGCATCATATGTTGGTTATAATAATCTCTCGAGAAAAGCAGTCAAAATACAGAGAATGCACCACAGCAGTCAGGGTCAGAATCTAAGGTTTAACATCAATACAGTGATGCAGACAGTTTCATTGTTAAGATGTGATTCTCTTTTACAGAGTGAAATAAACTGTTATAGAGCAATACAAGAAAGAAGTGATCAATTAATCAAGACAGATTAGATTAATTTGAACAAAGAAAGTGATCAATTAATAACGACATATTAGATTAATTTGGCCTTGACAATCATTCATAAATAAATACCAAGTCCGAAACTTATTTGTGTAACCACCACAGGGGCTGCCCAGAACCACATTTTAAGGCATAAATGGATAGTATGGGTTATCAGTATAAATTGAAACATAGAATGAAATGAGGGACTCCCAGAATGACTGTTTAGATGAAACACGCAGTAGGGAAGTTGAAAGTGGGAAATCTATGTTGGAACAAATAACATTACAGCTTTACCACTCACCTTTCTTCTAGTAGCCTTGGAAGGACAACATCCCTGTAATACTGAACAGGTGCCCATGCTTTTACTCTGAAGTTCTGGACATTAGTCATGTTGTTATCATAACGCTCCATAAGATATTCAGGAATCTTATCAACCACCCTTACTATATTTTCCAATGTTCTGATAAAATAGTCCACGTCATATATGTCTTCAAATTTGCTGCACAAGTAAAACCCTGTCTCAGCCGCTTTGGTCTCTATGAAAACATGTCTCTTAGAACAAAATATTATTATTTACACAAATTTCTCATAAACTGTGAAATTAAAAAAAAAAGGATTTCACCTTTAGATAATGTTGTGCTTTGTTCACAACCCAATCAAGAAGCACAAAAAATTAATAAAAATCATCAATTTGTTTGCCCAACTTAAAAACTGCTCTTTTTCTCAAATGGAAAGTTTAGATTATGGATAGTTTACATATGTATCTCTCTCATTCATGAGCTAGTTCAATGAAAAAGGTAGAAAATAGACAAAGGAATCTCTCAAATCAAATGCAAACCTTGCAGAAAGCATATCTAACAATGAGAAATCAACTTAAATATTTCTCACGAAATATCAATCTCCAGAAGCATGTTTTTCAAGAGGTAACATGCCATAGAGTGGGAACATCTAGCAACCACTAGACAAACCAGCTTGGAATCTCCCACATAAAGGGTACAAACACAACAAGCTAGTAACCACAACACAAACCAGTTTGAAGATCAAAATCATCTATCATGATAGATCATCCAACCAAACTACCCATTTGTAATTTCTTTTGAACATATTTAAAATAGACCAAACCATTTTATTTCTGCTGATTACCCAACAAAATGCCCATAGCAGCAGACATCTGCCATGAAATCTAGTCCACATGGAAGAAAAAATTGGGAATAGATAGCACATCAATCAGGCCCAAACTTTTCAATAATGCATTTGGAACATCATGGCAGTTAACTGCAACCTACATCAAAATATCACTTTGATCAAACCTGACATATCTAGCAAAGTTGCATCATGTACAACTATCCACCATAGCTTGGTCTTATTACAAGTAGGACCTAGCTGCTATCTGAAGTCTTGCCTAAAGTGTTGAAACGACAGCTAGGGTCAAATGAAGAAAGTGGACAGCTCCAAAGCTTTAATGTAAGCATGCAACTGTTTGCTAATCCAGTCAACCCTCAAGCTAATTTTTCAAAGCAAACAAATATGCATTTGATTTGTTTATCAATGAAAATGCCCCAAAACAAAAAATCACCCAACCTATACCTTCTTAGAAGCCAAGTCTGAGTGATTTGAAATTGATTCTATCATGGCCAACTTTTAGGGCAGGTCTTACAGAGAAGGTGCAAAGGGGAGCTCTCAAAAAGTATTCGAGAATATCTGACCAGCATATGTAAACATGCATGAAAGAACCATTGCTATACAACGTTTAGATATTAAAATCCAAATGACTAAACCAAATAATCCATTATTTGTATGACTTGATAGATTGTAAATTATCTCCAGCAGAAAACTCATACTATCTAACATGACCTGCACACGAAACAATCAACCACAAGCAACAGGACCAGGGAAGGAAGAGTGTCTAATAGATAATCTAATGGAAACTCTAGTGCAGAATTAGTGTCCTGATAAGAGTTTTTCAGCTCATATAGAGTAAAGGAAATAGTTTTTATAATATATTTTGGCTGATAAAATGTTGACAGGTATCAAATGAGCATGAGCTGTTGTGAGTTTATTTGATTTTAGTTTGCATTTAAGCAGTAAGCTAAGCAGCTTCTTATGGTATTGACCAAATTGGGAAATCCGAGCATGTGTATGCAGAATGCAATAGTTAATTTACAGAGGCCTTTTACAATAGTATACAGCATATGACGTGATATTCCTATAAGTTACTTCAGTAGGCCAGTTCACAAGTCAAACCAATAAAATTTTGTACTTTTTTCTCTATCATGACATTATTAGGCATATGGTCCCAAAAGATTACTGAAGAACAGGTGTTGACAAACCTAGGATCTCTCCAGATGCTATGATAATGAAAGTTAGGAAGGAGGAGAGTTGCATTAAGAAAGCCCGCCACAGCAACCGCATTGCATATCTACAAGGATCCGCAACAATTGTGTTGAGAATACAAAATCGACAATTTGTTCAATGAACAATTAGCTTCATATTAAGAAAATCATGAACATTTATGACTATGAAATAAGCAAAAAGAAAGAATGAAACCAACCGAAGTTCTTTGCTGATTCAGGCCACCATTAGCTTCAACATAGATGTAACCATTTGATTCAGGTAAGCCTATCATGAAACAACCACAACACTGAAACTCCAAAAATAGAAGGCAAACATGACCAGCACTTGGACAAGAAACATGCAGGAAACGAAAAAAAAAAATTAAAGAAAAGGAAAACATGGTTACAAAGATAGCAAGTATTTATTGTGAGGAAAACATATTATTTATCTCTAAGCATTATAAAGAATCCCCCTGATATTCTATTACATAAGAAATTTGCTGAATGATAATGAAACTCAAACAGGTTGTTAAAGGTGGGAGCTACAATAAATACAGTCCTGTATTAAAATGACAAGGGTAGCACTGGTTTTCTGCTGTTTCATAGCAGTAAGAGTGACCACAAGAACAGGTATACGTGATGCAAAACCAGAATTAGATGACATCTTTGCAATGGTGAGCCGGAAAAATAGTGGCAATGACTTGAATATAGTACAATAATATTATGCCATTAATAGCACAACTTATGATCATTAACCATATAAATACCAGAATGACCATTTCAATGAGGCCCAGCTTCTTTTGACAGAAGAAAGCAGGCACTGAATTGCAATGCAGAAGTATAGACAGTAAGAAGTCAATCTCATTCCTATGCAGCATATCCTATTAAAAACATCAGCTCAAAAAAACTGTGACCTTTATATTCAGACAGCCTTTTTTCATGCTCATGTACCTTCTCTCTATCCACACAAGAATGATGCATGCATTAACAGAAACAAATGCCACACACAAGTGCACACAATACAGCTACTGTTCAAACAAATGCAACAAAGCTTCATTAACATATAATTACATCATATCAGGGAGACTGTATTTCTTCCACAAAAAAAATCCAAATCCAAGTATCTCGTACAGCAGAGAGGCATAAAACTAAAGCAAGCTAAAATTAATTGATATTGATAAAAGGTTTATATCAAAAAATTGCATCAACTAGAACCTTGCATACTATTTGCAGCACTACAATCCAAAGACCAGCTGATCAAGATACAGCATAATGAAGCTCCTCAACATAATCCATACCTTCAGAAGACTTCTTTATGCACTGTCTCCACTCACCACTTCTATACGATTTTTTCCATATAGTTGATAGCTACAAGGAATTCAATTTCTTATCAAAACGGACAAACTAACATGAGAAAAGAGTAAGCCATGAACACGAAACCCATGCAGGAGTGATTCTCTAGATAGCCGTAGCAAGCAGCCAAGCACAAATATATACAAGGCACTTAGAACTACAATAATGCATTTCTCAAATATAGGCTCTATCCGATTCTATAGAAATTGCTACATATCACAAATTGGAGCCAACAACTTCAAGCTGCTCCGTTTTATAAATGAAACAAAATTAGGTGATAATTAAAATTTTAGATAGTCAAATCAAACTTTGATTCTAATTTAAAATTCATGCGGTGCCAAACAGTTTCTACTGCAAGATCCCAACTTTCCAAATCATAAAAAAAAAAAAAAAAAAAAAGAAATAAGAAAAAAACGCACCGCGTCAGCTGAAGAATTATCGGCATCCATTTCCGGTCGAAGCTTCTCATAAATCTGGGGGCTCCGATAAACCGAACCAGGAGCAGGCTTATGGGCAATTATAGGGCCAACATCGAACGACACCGTTCCCATGTACAACAGCATACCAGAAATATAAATGAGAGGAGCGAAAAGGAAAAACCCCTGGCGGCGTAGGAGGGAAGAGAGGAGGAGCCAAGCGAGGCGGTGCGCGAGGGACTTTCCTGGCTGGTAGGAGGAAGGGGTGAACCGGCCAGACTTGGACCGGCCTCCTCCTCCACCTCCGAGACGGTGCCTAGGTGAACGGAGCGGCGATTGGGGCGGTGAGGGTGTTGTGTGGCCGCTGCTAGGTATTCTATTGTACGCATGCATTTAGTAGAGTTGCAGTAGTAATTCGATTTGGATCTTCGTCGTTTTGATTACTTGTTCTTTCCTACGACGTGTCGTCATTCATCTCTGTGTTTGAATTGCTCCCTCTCCCTCTGGTTTCTCTCTTGATTTCTCTCCCACCTCTCTCTATTGTCTGTGATGATTTTAGAAGGAGAGAGAGAGAGAGTGTGAGAGAGCACGTGGTGGTGGGGAGAGATTGTGCATTGAAGAGATGTGTTTTTTTATTATTATTCTAATGGTGGGAATCGAGAACGGCTTGCAAACGCTGTTGTTCTCGATGAGAAATATAATACGTATTGCTCACTCTAATTTGATCGATGTTGTTTTCTCTCTTTTCGCTATTTCCTTGTTTTAAAATTTAAATGATGCTTTAACGTTAACTTTAAACAGCACTTGACCTCTTTTCTGATAGGAAATTCTTAGAATATCCTGGAATAATTAATAATGTTAATTTTATAATTTTACTTTAAAAAGAGAGATAAATAATGAAAAAACATTTACATCCAAATCTATAAACAAAAATATTTTTATTTGTATTTAGAATACACCTCTCTCTCTCTCTCTCCCTCTTTATGTTTATGAAACAAATATGAATGTTGGCAGCAAAATTGACTTGAGGATATTAACATAGTGAGGTGTTTTTTGTTTCTTATGTTTTTTGAAAATATATTTGTTTTGAAAATAATAATAATTTATAATTTTATTATACTGATATAAAAAATAAAAATAAAATTATTTTTTAAAAATTATTTCTAGCAGAGAGAACAAGTGTTGTTGTTTTGTGTCCGCACTTGTTTTTTAAGGAAAATGTTTGTAAATTTGAACCCCTCTGCCATATCCTATAAAATGAACAAAAAAAAACGTAAATGAAATAGATTTTAAATAAAGGATAAAGATAATCAAGTTAATTTATTTTGTAGTTTGAATCTTGAACATAGGAATTTATTTTTGCTCTATCAATATAAAAATATATTTTCTTGAAATTATTTAAAAAAAAAAAGAGTCATTTTATGAACATCCAAATATACTTTTATGATAAATAAAAAACAATAAAATTTCATCACCCTACATTTGATACTAACATCCCACGTGTCTAATTGATCGAGAACACCTTTTATTTTCTCTTGATTATTTTTTTAAAAAAGGACGATACCGAATGCATTTTATTCTCGCCTTTTATTATTTTTTCTGTACCTTTTACAATTAATTAACCACATGAAAGGTATTTGTAATTTGCGTGAGGCTGCTTCTTCTTTTTTCTCTTAGCTTCGGCAAGGCTGCATCAATCAACAACGAGATCAGGAAGAAAAAGGACAGGAAAGCACTTGTAGTGCACGTAATCAATCATAAGCTATCAATGCCCCATTATTTTAGAAGGGAAGCACGTGCCTTGACGAGGCACGGTTGCGTGGCGTCGCCGGCGCGTTGGTGGTTGCTTTCTCCTTCGTGTCTGCTAGTCCAAAACAAAAGCACACCTCGCTCTCTTCACCCATCATCACAACGTCCATGTTCCCTTCCCGTTTTGTATTTCTTTCCTGTCTTCAGTTATACTCTAGTAATATATTTATTTATTTATTTTGTTTTAGAAATGTTAAAAATAAATTTAAAACAATATAAAAATATTATTTTAATTCATTTCCAAACATCGAATGTTTTGAAGAGTAATGTACAAAATTAAACAGTTTCTTAAACTCAAAGATGACTGCTAAGACGAGAATCTTAATCTCGTGGAAATAGCAATTCGTAGGAGACTGCTTTGTGCTTTAATAGCCCGATACGATCACCTTGTATTGGAAGACAGAATTAAAAGGATGTTAACTTTTGAGGTTGAGATGAAAGTGTTTTTTGTAAAGAAAAATGAATAAAATAATATATTTTATTTTAAAAAAAATATTTTTGACATCAACATATAAAAAATATACAAAAACATTATTCTTTTTTAATTTAAGATAAAAAAATAAAAAAATATATTTAAAAAAAAAACACTTTTAAAAATATAATGACAAACAGGATAAACACAAACATTCAACTAGGAGAATATTACAACCTTGCAAGTGGTGCCTTTTTATTTTAATCATACCACAGGCATCACAAGCATGTGAATTGAAAATAATGCATGGAGTTTTTAAATCAATGGAAGCAAACTCATTCAGGATGACACTCTGTTATTTTCACAATTGGCTGAAAAACTTGAATAATTCTAATCCAGGAGCTTCTAATAGTTATTTAATATTTTCCTGCATAGATATCGAGGTTTTTGAAATTATATCAATAGTTGTTTTTTAAAAGTATTTTTTTATTTAAAAATGAATTAAAATAATATACTTTGTATTTATTAAAAAGTAATTTTAATGTCAATGAAAATAATTTAAAAACATTAAAAGATAATAATTAAAATAAATATTAATAATTTAAAAGAAAACACTTTTATCATCTAAAAAACACAATACTGCAGTTTTGTACTTTTGTCAGTGATGGCACCCACTTCAAGTTAACTATTTAATTTTATCTAACTGCTCTTTTCTTGTTCTGTTGACCTGTGATTGCTTTATTTCACAGATTTGCAGGTCTACCCGTTTTTTTCTTACATTAAAAAGTTGCAGAGCAAAAAACTATAAGAGGGACACTTCGATTTCAGGACAAGCAAGTTGGGTTCTCACTCCCCGCACGTGCTCCGCCAGTGACCAGACGTCCACTTCATTGCCAGCTCTCCGAAACGCCCAGCACAAAAAAGACATGTGGCCAGCTAATTTCCTCGTCTTCCCTTTGATAACACCTTTTTTTTTTTTTTTGGGAAAATGAGAAATTCTTTTTATTTATCTAAAAAATATACTTTATAGATCTAGATAATTAAATAAAATTTTGGCTGTCTAAATTTTTTTATAAAAAATAAATGTTCTGATTTAATTTTTAAATATATTATGCAGATTACAAGTTCTTTATCATCATGTTATACTTTTTGATAATACCCTTTCATAAGACATTCCACGCCAAAACAGATTGGATTGGAATCCTTGGTTTTATTTTCCAAATTCCAACCTTAAAATCTAAATCGATGAGATCATTTTATTTCCATTTGAGGACAAGCCGTTACTAAAATAGAAAAGAGAGAATTAAGCAAACAAACTCTTCTATTTTTATTTTTAATATCATAGCAGCAGCTAAAAATCATGAGAAATGTGGATCATAGATTAGACCCTAAATTTATTTCTTAGAGATCATTTTAAGTATCATATTATTCAAGGTCATTAGAGATTTTAACTTGTCATTAGTTTTAATGTTCATAAAATTAATTGAGACACGCGTAAATTATCTTAAACATGCACATTCCAAAAAATAAAATAAAAAACAACAAAAATAATCGAAAGTAAAAATAAATATAGGGAAGAATGAGGGTTTAAATTAAATATAAGACTGTAACACTAACGTAAGTTAAAAAGCACTTTGTATGAGCATAATTATTTTATATAATTTATTTTTCTTTTAAGATACAAGAATTCAATAGAGTTTTAAATTCATTAGACCTATCAAATAAAAATGTTTTAGTTTTTCATTGACGCGCAAACTATCCTAGAGATATCCTTACCACTCCTGGGAAAAAAAACGCAACGCATGAAATTTTCCACCGAAAGTAGCACCTCTCGTAGCAAATCAGGGCAGTGACTCACGTTATGGTTACTGAAATTTCCCAATCAATAATTAATTGCGCGGCTAGCCTATACATTACCCTTACTCACTATATGGTTGCGGAGCTATTATAATTTTATTTAATACTGTGTTTCAAAAATATTTTTAAATTTTTTTAAAAGTTTTTTATTTTTAAATTATTTTTTGTGTTTTTAAAGCATTTTTATCAAAAATAATTTTTTTTAAAAAATATTATTTTAATATATTTTTAAATAAAAATTATTTTCAAAATAATACTAACACCACTCTCAAACATTCAATAGAAAAGTAACCAAAGGTTTTCCAGTTGTCTTCCCTGTGTTTCTCCTCAATCACAGCCTCAGGGGATGCAGGCACACACGGACATGGATGGGAGAACCGTAATAGAGGGGTCAACCATGTAGATTGGAATTTTGGGCCTCAAAATGATTTTGTAAATTACTAGCTTACACCCTCACGCTAAATTAAAACTTATTTTTCTTATAAAATATATAAATTATTTAATATATTTATTAAATCTGATTTGGAGGGTTAACTTTAAAATTTTTCAGTCCTAACTTCTTATCTAAACAAGATTAAAAAAGTAAACTATATAGAAATTATTTTAATACAATCCAATAATTTTCTTACATAATCCAATCAATTTGGTAGGCTAAGGAGAACCAATCAATTAGTAAAATAACTTTGAGGAAGCAATTGAATTTTTTTATTTTTTATGAAATTGACATGAAAAAAAAACTTTCAACCCATATACTTACCTAGCATAAATTTAAAATTAAATCACAGATAAATTTAAAATTAAATCACAGATAAATTTAAAATTAAATGTTTTATCGTATAATATAATTGATTTGGGTAATAAAAAAAAGTTTAAGCATGAATTTTTTTAAAAAGAAACTGACAAAACAAAAAAACCTTCTAACTTGATTTATGCTTAAGATTAATCGTTATGAGAATTGATCCCTCATACAGATTTGAAAGCAACCAAACAGCTGTTAAAATAAAATAGAAAAAGGGAAATGAAAAGGAGAAGGAGAAGGAGAAGAAAAATAAAAGGGAGCTGTAGACTACAGAGTAGAATTAACACCGGTCTGCGAGATGTGCATCGCGCCAACACTTTCCCTAGAACAAATTCATCACCCTTTATTGCAATGTCAGGCATACGCCGATCATCACCATCGAGTATTCCTTCTTCAAAATGGTTACTGATCATATGGCAATTAAAAAATCACAGTTATAAAATCAAAACACTCTGGGATAACAAGATCCCAGTCGTCAGGCCTGTCCGGGTGGTTTTATAGCTAGGAGTAGAAGCAATATTTCATAACCATGAGTCCATCACCACCCACCCGTTCTGCCAACTTGAAAATGCAAAAATCTCGAAATTTCAAGATCCATATTTCAGAACTGGTTGTCTGTGTTAGTTTGTTAAATTCAGCTGAGTATAGTTTGTTATCATAACAAACTATAAGGTCAATAATTCTGTTAGAGTCGGTTATAATATTGACTTTAGTTAGTTGTTATTTTTCTGTTGTTTAGCTTCCAAAATTCTTCAGTGTGTGAAGAACTGGGCTGCTATATTCTGTGTGCATGGCTATATAAGCCAAGAATCAGTACAATCAGTTTACTGAGTATTATACAGAAAAGATCCTTAGCAATTTTATCAATTGGTATCAAAGTTTTTTATTCACAAATCTTGAGTGAGGAGAGAAGAGTGAAAGAACAGAAGAAAACATACATGAGAGTCTCATAACAATGGCAGAAGGAAGCAGCACTGGATATGTACCAAGGTTTTTGGGACACTATGATCATTGGGCTGAGCTGATGGAGAACTTGCTTCGTTCCAAGGAGTTTTGGGATGTTGTGGAAAATGGCAACACAATGAAGGTTGCAGGGGAAGCAAGAACTCTCTCCTCAGTGGTGACAGGTAGTCAGCCAGCCACAGAGGCTCAAAGAAAGGCACATAAAGAAACCAAACTAAAAGATTTAAAGGCAAAGAATCTTTTATATCAAGCAATTGATAGAGAGGTGCTGGAAACCATTCTTGACAGAAGCTCTGCAAAGGCCAAATGGGACTCCATGAAGCAAAAATTTCAAGACTCAACAAGGGTCAAGAGAGCACAATTGCAGTCACTACGCTGTGATTTTGAAGTGTTACGCATGAAAGAAGGGGAGTCTGTGAATATCTACTTTGCTAGAGTTCTATCCATAGCCAACAGAATGAAGGCTCATGGAGAAAATATGAATGAAACAATGATTACTGAAAAAAATACTTCGGTCAATGATATCTAAATTCAACTATGTGGTGTGTTCAATTGAGGAGTCAAACATGTCTACAATGACTATAGACGAACTCCAGAGCAGTCTTTTTGTGCATGAGCAAAGGATGAAAAGTCAAGGGGAAGAAGAACAAGTCCTCAAGGTCACTCTTGAAGGAAAACCAGGAAGAGGAAGGGGAAGAGGAGCATGGAGAGGTGGACGTGGCAGAGGAAGGCAAAGTTTCTACAAGGCCACAGTGGAATGCTTCAAATGCCACATATTAGGACATTTTTAATATGAATGTCCTAATTGGAAAAAAAAAGTGTTAATTATGCCGAAGTGGAAGAAGAAGAAGAACTTCTTCTAATAGCATATGTTGAAGATGAGGAGTCAGATACTACTTATGCCAAAGTGGAAGAAGAAGAACCCCTTCTAATGGTATATGTTAAAAATGAGAAGTCAAGCAAAGACAGTGCATGGTTTTTAGACTCAGGATGCTCGAACCATATGACAGGGAATAAAGAATGGTTTATGGAGCTAGATAAGCAGTTCAGACACTCAGTTAAGCTAGGAAATGGTGGAAGAATGCCAGTGGTGGGGAAAGGAAGCATAAGGTTTGAAATTGAGGGACTAATTCAAAGAATAAGTGATGTATTCTTCATCCCAGACCTCAAGAGCAACCTGTTAAGCATTGGCCAAATGCAAGAGAAGGGACTTGCTATTGTGATGAAGGATAATACATGCAAAATATACCACCCTATAAGAGGTATTATTATGCAAATAGTCATGACACGCCACTATAATTACTCAAGTATTGAATTGCTTGACTACAAGTGAGGACTTGTCAGACCTTTGACATCGACGATATGGGCATGTGAATCACAGAAGTCTCAAGTCATTGGAGAATAACCCGTTGGTTAGAGGACTTCCCCCACTCAACATTACAAACAAAGTATGTCCAGTATGCAGCCTTGGCAAGCAACATCGAGCAGTAATTCCCAAGAAAAGCCAGTGGAGGGCCTCAAGGAAACTTCAATTAATAAACACCAATTCAATGACATTTTAACATTTCAACCATTGTTTAGAGTATATAGCATCAACGTATAGACCAACCTATCCACTCATCCACCGACCCATTTGCTCTAATCAGTAAGGCAATGCTGATTGTTTTGAAGACACCAGAACCTATGCTGACAATAACAACGACATACTCTAAAGCAAAATCTCAGAGCCATTTCCACCATGAACTCGTCAAAATAACCAAAAGTTAAATCAGTCACGTAATTATTCCAAATGGTTTTGTTTCAAGCTAGTTAAAAGATAAAACTAATGCAAAAACAAGGGGAAACCCCCCAGAAACAGAGACAGATAATAGCAATCCTCAAATTCCAAAGTAGAAAAACTTTGATTCAGTTTTTTTAAAAAAAACAATCTGTTAACAGTTACATCCATAGAAACCAGGGCCTTAACCCCAAAAACCTAAATATAGTTCCCAAAACACAAAAATCCATTTAAATGGACAGCAACCAATTACTACTCATGCAAAGTGCCCAAGATATCCTCGTCCCTGTACAAAACATACCTGCAAAAGAAAGAAAAAAGCAACCAACACAGACCCATCAACAGCAAAAATAAATAAATACGTAGATAGTCAGGCCATTAAACGAATATCAAAATACACCAAAATTGAATCAATATAGATAAAGCACTTACTCCTTTTCACCAAGCTTGACTTCGGTACCCCCATATGAAGGCAAAAGCACAGTGTCACCTTCCTTCACGGCTGGAGGGATAGTGTTCCCTTCAGAGCTCCTTAACCCAGGACCCACGGATATCACTTTCCCCGAGTTCAGCTGTTTTCATCCCAGATAAATCACCACCACCCAAATTCAATTCTAATCTTAAATGTAAAGAGGAAACAAATTCAAGCAGAAATACAGATAAAAAGAAAAGAGAGCAAAAGTGAGTGAGATACCTTCGTGGATGTCTCGGGTAGGAGAATTCCAGCAGTGGTTTTGGAGGGAGGGACGATTTTCTCCACCAGGACGCGGTTGAGCGTAGGAATCAAGCGCCTTGCCATTCTATTTTCTTTTGTTAAAAAACTGTTTGCGCAAAGTGAAAGAGTGAAGCAGCGGTTCTGGGTGTCTCCTTTTAAAACAAGAGGGATTGCAGGAAGGGGAAGGAGTCGGGGATCAAGTTTCTCTAGAGAGAAACAGAAGGTTCTAGACTTAAGTCCTAGGGTTTTGTTAGGGTTTTAATTGGAGGGCTTCGAGCCATTAATTACGGGCATCTTTGTTTCCAGTATGGGTTAGGAGTTAGGACTGTGGGATGGAAATGAGTCGAAAAGGTTTTGCTCAGTACCCGGCCCATACGTGTTAAGGAGTCATTCCACAACCGACCCGGCAGAGCAATGCCTGTTCCATGGCTTGTTGTCCCAGATAAAAAATAAATTTTCTGTTCATTTTTATTTTAAAAAACTATCTTAATCCTCATATTTAATAAAATCTTACAAATCAATCATCGATTGAAAAGTTTTTGGTCCTCGTTTATTTTCAGAAACACATATAGATTCTTACAGTAAAAAACATGGATCTAGATCCAGAATATGTTAAACTTCAAATCAGAACAAAATCTCAATTTTGTTATCCAACAAATCCTTACAAGAAATACTTTGCGAAACGAAGACTCTTAAGTTTGTTTTGAGTGTTTGCTGATTTAAGAATAAGCAAGTAAAGATTAAACTACTCATGTGGTGTGATTTTATAACAAAGTATTTATAATTTGCACAGCAACTCTTGAATTCAAGTCAGAATGTATATATTTTATAAGAGCCTGGAATAATAAGGGTTTTACCTGCTTACTTGGAACCGCAAAGTATGTTTTCAGAGAATGAAGTTTCCTTGCACCTAAAAAAAATAAAGATCAAATATATATATATATATATAAAATTCTTTCTTTTTTGGATAGTTTTTTAAGATACCAAACTATCCCTCAACTATCTATAATCCAAGTGGTTGTGCTTTTTCAAAATTACTAATAGAGACTGTAAGACATGTATTATGACATTAATAGATTTAGAGAATAATGTCTGTTTCATTGTGTCTTTTTCTCGAGAAAAAAAAAATGGCATGCAGACATGTAGAATTTATGAGATTTATGTGAAAGTTAAATAATCTATAATATTTTGTATAAGAAAATATATATGCACAATTAAAAAAAATAGAGAAAAATGTAAGAAAGAAAGAAAAGAAAAGTCCAAGTTTTTCTTGTAGTCGGGTTGCATCCCAGTGCATGTCCAATTGCCTGATCTAACCAGGCCAGCAGACTCCTTGCTCGCCCGGGTCGAGTGGATCAGGCCTTTTAGGCTTCATTTTTTTTCCTTAAAAAACATTCTTTTCTATTTATTTGTAATATTTTTTTCATAACCACTAGCAATAGTAATAAGTATGCATTAAATTAACTATTTATTAGGCTATCTAGTAATACAAACTTGATATTTAGAGGCTTGTTTTTCATTTAATATTAGATTCGAACTATGCGATTGTTGATATTATAACTACTAAAAAACTTACATGATTATTAATTTTATGGTCAATTAGACTAATTGAGATACACGCAAATTGGTTGAAACACCCATATTGACAATAAAAGAAAAGGTATGTACGTGGTGACTCGCATTTCATCAATGAAAACTGAATATTGAGGCATATAAATTATTATTTTTAATCGATTAAATGCTCACTATTTCATAACCACATTATGTTCATTTAACTCAATAGTGACTGTTGAGACCAGTTCGTTCATGGATAGTGAATAAAAGGCCCACGTTGAGATAAGAAAATGCATATAAATCGATTCAAGATAAGATCAAAAGTGTTGGATGATTTGCACTCTCAACCTGCTTTTATTTCCTTAAGGAATATAATCCTGAGGGGGAAAAAAAAGAAACATAATAATAAAGAAAACTACTGAACCGTGAGCGGCAGGATTCGAACCTGCGCGGGCAGAGCCCACATGATTTCTAGTCATGCCCGATAACCACTCCGGCACGCCCACATTCTTGACTAATTATGGCTAGTATAATTAGTAAATAAATTATACTGTACACTACAGAATGTCTGATAAGATTCTGGTACCCGGGCAAGTCCACAGTATAGACTATAGAGTGAAGACGTTCCATGGTGTGAAGCGGTGACGTTCCATGGAGAAACCAAACCTTTTCTTTCCATACAAAAGTGAAAATCCAGGAAAATGGAAAAATCAAAACTTAATCTGCTAGGAGGTTTTCTCTCTCTCTTTTTTTTTTTTTTTTATAATTGTAGTACTAAAATGAAAGTTTGTAAATCATTACTATTTTTAAAGTGTTATTGGGATTGTTTTTTAAACTATTTTTCATTTAAAAATATATTATTATATTTTTTTATTTTTAAAAATTAGTTTTCACCATCACATCAAAATAATCTAAAAAATATTTATTTAATGCAAAATAAAAAATTCAAAATTTTGAAAAAAAAATAATTTAAAGTGGTTTCTCAAACAACCAGTCTAGCTAGCATGCAATAACTAGATTTGTTTCTTATAATATTATTAAAAATTCAAATTTTAATGGAGATAAGATTAATATTTTTCATGAATATATTATTTCAGACACGAATCAACTTCTCAAAAATAATTGAGGAGAGATTCACTTTCGATAGGTGAAGTGTGGTTTGAAAATATACTTGGTAGAGTACTCGCTATCCATGCCGCTGAGGAAAAAAGAGGCTGGTGATTTGACCTATCTTGAAACACATCTGCACCATACATTGAACTCTTAAGACCCCCATTATTGCCATGATGATGCACCACCACAGAGCTCTAGAAAAGGCTAGATGATATAGAGAATCATTGACACAGCTGCTGGAAATGTTGACTCCCAGTGACCAAGATACATTTTGGATGACTTTATCCACCTGTCGACATGTATTAAAGCAGGGGATGCAGCAAATATGCTAGTTGTATCCAGACACCTCGATTATCAAAATAAAACTCTTCATTAATTTCAGACCCAATGAAGTTAGTCAATTTGTGTATAATTTAATCGGAACATCAATGTTAATCAGGAATTCTTATTGTAATAAATCATCATCAACAATTTCAGGGGACCCCAAGGAGCAGCAGTTCAGGGAATTCCTAATTGTTAAGATCCATTTTTCAGTTTTAGTTCGATCACCATTTTTCTTACAGCAGGAGCAGGTTTCATCTTTATTCCACTCCTTCTATCTGCTCGCGGGGCTGTTTACTGCCTGCCTGCGTCTGTGTGTGTATAATCCTCAATTTCTTACCACCTATCTAAGAATCGCTTCTGTAATCAGAAGTTCCCAAACTTCATTTCTACATTTTGATCATTTTTAAACACTCCCAGATTAGAAATTAAAGATACAGGCAAGATATTACGTGTTCAAATCCCTTCATTGCATGCGTGGATGAAATTGACTGGTGGTTAGCTCAAATGATCCATCCCTCCTTGAAAACATAACGTAGGCGTGCGCCCGGATGCTCATAAAAAGTAGCAGTTGTCTTTGATTAGATGCTGAAAACCTTTTGAAACAGCAAAGGCAGGCCATATGTTTTGGATGGCAAAGTGACGAAAGATGGAATACGAAAAGAAGAGAGAGAGGATGCGGTCCTTGTTCTGTCAACCATATTTGAAAAAGTAGAGCTAGGCGCGGAAGATCCTTCTTTTCTGGCAGAGAAACAAACAACTGATGGTGGTCGAGAAGAAAGAGATGCATTTGTATGAGCTGCAACAAGTTGGAGCAATGATACATGGCCTGGAAATTTCTTTTAGCATTGTTGGAACGCAATATAACGAATAACAAAAACAAAAAACAAAAAACAAATAAATAATTCGGGTTTTCCATGCTTGATTCTTAAATTACATGATATTCATTGGATGCTATCATATAACAACTAAGTAAACAATAATTATAGAATTAAAGAGTTGCCGAAATGTTCCCAAATTATGATTTCACATTTAATAGTTATGAAAAATAATTTAATATTGAAAATAAAAAAATTTAAAGCCGAAGATTTTTTTCTTACTCGGCTCAACCTGTAAGTCTACTATTCTTTGCTTGTTTGATTACTATTTCACATTAAAATTTACTATATAGATACTCAATGGAATGGAAGTCTTAGTTTTTTAATGTCAAGGATAAAAGCTATATTTAAATAAATAAAAAAAACAAGCTGTGTTTTTTAGAATGATATAAAAATCTTTTGAAAAAGTTTTGTTATTATTTACAGCATATTAATTAATATTAAGCATAGAGTTGCTGCGATAATGGTGATCTATTCGGGTGAAGCTTCTTAGTGGCTGTCCATTTCATAATCTTCACTGAATATTCACGTCCTCGTCGGTCTCACTCGCACTAATTAAAAAGGCTGGAGATTTTTTAAAGTTTAACTGGGCCTCGAGCAGCACAGTCAATAAGTATCTTCCCATCTCTAAATTTTATCCCACCATTGAAAAGAAAAACTGTAAATAAAAACCTCTAATCTCAATTAATATGCTGTTCCTCCAATGCTAGCTGCTAAAATAATTACAAAATCTACGATAAAGGAATTCCATTAATTAGAACATATTGCAAAAAAAAAAAAAGAATTATTCAGATACTGAGAACAAAGGAAATTGTGTTCCAGGTTGTTAACACGTGCCAGTTTTTCTCAAGACTTGCTCAGATTATCCTACATCGCGCTGCGAGACGTGCGTCTAGTGGTTTTGCAACCACAAATTACGAGTACCTGTTTTTCACTTTTTTGAGCCTGGTTCAGGATGAGCAGGCAATAATAATTAAGCTTGGTGCAAATTATGAAATTAATTAGAAGGTTCTTCCCTCGTACCTTAAACTGCGCATTGATGGCTTATATCCTCCACTCTCATCCAAGTACAAAGGGATTTTCTTTTGTCACAAAAGATAGTTTAAAATCGACCAATAACCTTTTGAAAGAGGAAATAATAATAATAATAATAATAATAAATAAATAAATAAATAAAAAGAGGGTGTAGTCATTGTATCTCAAAGCAAAGCACCTTGATATGGATAAAAAAATATGGAAGAAAATAATGCCAAGTTACCCGTGACGATGGCCACGACGTGTGTTTGGTGGCGGCATTAGCCAGCAGTCATAAACTATTGACAAGTGTGTGGCTTTCGAACATCTATATAAACACCATAGATAACCATACAAACCCACAACCATACACATTTCGGGTTGAGTGTACTGTGTACTCAAGATAAATGGCCCCTAGCCACACTAGCTAGAAAGTGAGCTTGAGTGCATTGCTTCGTTGTTATAGATGAGAAAAATGAAAAGATAAAGATTGATAAATAATAATATAAATAATAAATCATAGTCTCATCTAAAAACTTTGATTTTTTAGATGATATAATGTTTTATTTTTTATTTATTAGAGTAATATTGACTAAGCGATTATAAATTCAATTTCTATCATTCTCATTTTATTTGATAAAAAAAATAAGTACAAGATAGTGAAGCAGGTGCAAGTTTCAATCCCAATTTTTTTTTAGATGAGATAATTCTTTGATATGATATTAGAGTCTTATTGACTATACGATTATAAATTTGAATCTCATCACTCCTATTTTATTTAATAAAAATTAAATAAAAGATAATGTAAACTTGTACAAGTTTAAAGCCAAAAATTTTTTATTTTAAAAAATAATATAAATATTTAAAAATTACAAGTCTTAGATTAAATAGTTTTTCACGCTAACCTCAAACAAATCTCATGCTTTATTTTTCTCTTACTAGCACCTTAACTTTACGTGTCACATTGACGAACCTTTCCACACACAAAATGATTACTTTTTTTCTTTTCCAATCTCCTCCTCTTTTATATCCTTAAATTTCCTAAGACCCTCATCATTCTTAAGATCCAAGAACAAAGCAAGTGCAAGAGAATCTTGAAGAATGGGAGAATAAAAGAGATTCGGAAATCCAAAGCCTAACTTATCTCTCTTGTCACAGTCGAGGTACACAAGGTGATTATTCATACCAGCTTCGAAGATAATAATAGCGTTACGTATAATTATAAAATAGCAGTTGCAACTTGCAAGAGGGCTTCTCCTGTAAGGCTGATTTGAAAAGGCAAAGCCACTTTTTCGGTGATTTAAGATATTTTTACACGAGGATAAGCTACCAATATCTAACCCTATAGAAAAGCTTGAGCATTAAACATAAACAAGTGGAGTAAACCATGGTGATTGGATTCGAAAGTGAAGCCTGATATGACTCCTTAGATAAAATTCCAGAATATAATTTATATTATTTTTTGATAAGCATGTTTAACAGTATAAACTTGCCTGATAAGGGTAGTGTGATTGCCTTTGATCAGTATTCAGTGTCAGGATTCAGCAGAAATTACTCAAGCCTCTCCCGTGACACGAGAAAAATAGTAAGGTGACCAGCTGAGTAATTAATTAAACTGAAGGAAGATTCCCTACTCCGTGACATAAAGAGCTATTTGTCGCGTAAGGTTTGTCTGGCATCAGTAGTATGTTGATTTCTTATTCCATAATCATTCGGCTTGGAATGGTGGGATTTCTTTCATGCTGTAAGGCACATGACATATTCTGGCAGGATTCTGGGCCAAGGAGATATACAATCTCGACTTGTATCGCAGCTAAAAAAAGCACAGGAACGGTGGCTATCGCGATAATAAGCAGCGCCTGATGGGATTTTGCAGCTAAATCCCATCAGGAACAAGAACAAATGCAAAAGTGCTCCGAGTAAATTTATCTGTGAATCAAAACTCAATAGAACTACAGCTTTTTTTTCTCTTAAATGCAAGAGTTTGGGTATAAACTGTTTATTTAAGACTCGATCAATGAGGTCCTAAATCTCAATACTCAAAACCTGTGCTAATGTCCATCAACTTTTCTTAAAAAAGGTAGAAAACTACAAGTGGTCGTTATCGAAGGCTGGGGTTTCAAGCTTTTATTCCGAAAGGAAGAAAAAAAATAGTGGAATCTAGCTTTCAAATGAATATTTTAGAGCCTCCTGCACTAGAAACAGTACGATTGATCAAATTTACTGAGCTCAAGCACATTGATTTTAAATAAAACGAGATTAAACTTGGAACATAATTCAAATCGTAGTGCTCTTAAGCAAACACTAATGAGCCGTAGCCTCTAATATGGGTTGGTTAATTAGCAAGAGGATTAATAACCTTGAGGGGTGTGACTCATCTAGTCAGGTCATGAATTTGCTTTTCGGAGGTCACCAGTTTGAGTTTCACATCAATCAGGGGTATTAGAGGTTTTAATTGGTCATTAACTTTAAAACTCGTGAGATTAGTCGAGGTGCACGTAAACTAGTCAAAACACTCATGTTTGTCCAAAAACAATGTGAGGATTAAGTTTCAGTGTAGCCTTTGGTGGTAATTCTATACGTCTCATGACCTTTTTCATGGTGGTAATCTAAACTTCATTACTGTATATACTTAAAAGTAAAACCCCTTGAGATGTGTGTAGATATGAATCATATGATAATTATAAGTTTGCGGATAGCTCCCCTGCATTCCATTCTTGAAACCAGAACGCTAATGAATGGACCGCAAGTTTCTTAGCACCTTGTCACCTTTTCATTCCCTTCTAGAAAAAGGAGTAACAGCTCTCCTACTGAACTTTTTGTATACATATAGCATGGCATGCAATTCTTTCCAGTCAAAAGTTATGACCCTTTAGGATTAGAAATTTGGAACATCTGTGGATCGTTAACAGGGGTACTAAAAATTTAATTAAATGCTATTCTTGTCAATTAAATTCTAATATAATCAACTCTTCGTGTAGATATATCAATAGACAACAGGGCAACGGCCCTACAAGAAAAGGTGAACTTGCAACATTTACAGAAACTGATTAATGTTTGTATCTTTGTAAGAAGCAAAAAAACGTTTGTGGGGTCAATAGGGGAATGCTAGTTTAATAAGGCCTCATCAACAGCGGACCCTTCCCTCTCTCTCTCTCCATAGCTTTTCTTTCTGTCATGGTGACTGGTGCTTTGTTTGTTAGCGGTCTGGAGCAATCTGATTGATAGGGCGGGACTCACATAAAACGAGAGACATTGTTCAGACAAACCACACCATGAAAACAAGAACTCTCGCCTTATAATGGAACCGAGCGCCAGCAATAGCATGCAGCCTGATCATTGCCAAGAAAAGGCTCCTATGGAGGTGCACCAAGTTGCCCCGCCACCCCATAGGAGCACCATACAGAAGCTCAAGAGCAGACTTAAAGAAACCTTCTTCCCTGATGACCCTCTGCGGCAATTCAAAGGACAGCCATTGGAAAAGAAATGGATACTTGCTGCACAGTATATCTTTCCTATTCTTCAATGGGGTCCTAATTACAGCTTCAAGCTTTTCAAATCTGATTTTGTTTCTGGCCTTACCATTGCCAGCTTAGCCATTCCACAGGTCAGTAACCAGTTTTATTTTATTTTCCCTCCTAAATCTTGAAAAAGATTGTTACTATACAGTATCTTTATCCATCAATTTGACCCTTCTGTCTAAACATCTTTCCAGGGCATCAGTTATGCTAAGCTTGCAAGTCTACCTCCCATAGTGGGTCTTTGTGAGTAAAATATAGCTCTGTCTGCCTTGTTTTTTTTCACCTCACTCTTCATACACAGTACTGTTTGATTGGATTCTCTTTTCCTGGAAATAAAATATGCAGATTCAAGCTTTGTTCCTCCTCTTGTATATGCTGTTCTTGGAAGCTCCAGGGACCTTGCAGTAGGACCTGTTTCTATTGCTTCTCTTATACTGGGATCAATGCTCAGGCAAGAAGTATCTCCTACCAGTGACCCTCTATTGTTTCTTCAACTAGCCTTTTCCTCAACCTTATTTGCAGGCCTCTTCCAAGCTTCATTAGGATTGTTGAGGTAAGTTTTCTTTTATCCTTTCAGGGTTTTTTTTCCCTTCTGAATCTTCTCTGGAAAGTACTAATTCTGTGTCGGACTGACTGGTGCAGGCTCGGCTTCATTATTGATTTTCTTTCCAAGGCAACTCTAATTGGATTCATGGCTGGAGCTGCTATCATAGTCTCTCTACAACAACTAAAAAGCCTCCTTGGAATCACTCATTTCACCAAACAAATGGAACTTGTTTCTGTTTTGAGCTCCGTTTTCCACCACACCAATGAGGTACTAATTAGTTAGTTTACCCCTCACTAAAGCACAAACATACATAATTAATTAAAGGAGCTGAAAGTTTACGCATTAATCATAGTTTCAACCAGAACACCCCCCTCCTAATTTGTGCAAGACGAGGTTCCCACTATTCACTTGATAACAAACTTTGAGGGGAGTGTTATTGCACAAGTCGCTAAATTAGCAAAGGCCTTCCTTTCTTAATTATCCACTCAATATGCATCATTACAACATAAAGTTAGACCTGGCAGGCAATCCAAGGGCTAAAACTTGAGATTTTATTTGAAGATTTCATGTTTAAACTCTGAAAGATCGAAAGGCCATCCCATTGAGACCAAAAAAATAAAATGAAAAAGTCCTGCGCAACATGCTTGACAGTTTTTCTGGTGATTAAATGATACTCCCAGTACCCTGAATAAAAACTTGACTGGGTAATCCTGATCATTTGGATGATGTTCTTGCAGTGGTCGTGGCAAACAATACTGATGGGGTTTTGCTTCCTCGTGTTCCTTCTACTGGCAAGACACGTTGTATGTCATTCTCTCCACCATCTTCATCTCTTATCTTGATGGAACTTATTAAGTACATAGCATCTGTTTACTCTCAAAAAGAAATTAAATTAGTGGAAAAAAGATAAAAGAAATTAAGTAGTTAATAAAAAAACGAAAGAAAATAAATGCATATTTTTTCTTGTATAAATCTCCTCGTGTTAAATGGCCCGGTTCAGATCTGTTTTGGTATATAAGCCAGCCAAACTTCTGTGATGGGCTCAAGTGGATCCCACGGACTAGATAATAGGCGGAAATCTATGGAGAAGCCCGATGCTTTCAAGTAGCAAGCTCCTTTGAATGCGATGGTTTCATTTTGACAGCTTAAAATCATAAAATGGATTCCAGGAATTTTTTCTTACAACATATGCTTTTAAAATGATGAAAAATATCAGTATATCATTTAGAAACAAAGAAATAAGATTTTCATCGACACCAAGGAAAGGACTGTGAAGGGACAAAAAATAGTATAATTTATTTGTTTGTGAATAATTTTCCTCTAATCGTATGGATGGGATATAGTCTCGCAAATAGATGGATGGAAAACATTCCTTCTCTTTTATTTACAGTGATATAAAATTCCGATGCATTTAATTAGTATCCTGAATGAAAGAAAGATACGATCCTCGATTAAGGAATGGCATTTGAAACCGTGTTTGACTGTTTACATTGGAATGTGTGTCACACAGAGCATGAAAAAACCACGGCTGTTTTGGGTTTCAGCCGGAGCCCCTCTTGTGTCCGTGATCCTATCAACTATCCTGGTTTTCGCATTCAAGGCTCAACGACAAGGAATCAGTGTTGTAAGTTTTCGAGTCCCTTTTTGTTGCTTATCACCCCTTCATGGAATCATGCTGCTTATCGCTAGGCCCTCTCGTTGTTTATCAGATTGGAAAGTTACAAGAAGGGCTAAACCCTCCCTCATGGAACATGTTGCATTTTCATGGAAGCTACCTTGGACTGGTTGTAAAAACTGGCCTTGTTACTGGCATTATTTCCCTCACTGTGAGTTTCTATTTTACTTTCTTGCAATTATTTTCATACCATCTTTAGTGTTTGTGCGGCTAAGCTGGACTGGACTCTGGGTTTCTGAAACTTAAACGAGCAACCATGGATAGAGCTGATCTGCCTTGCAATTATATTTCATATCTTCTGGGCTAATAGCTAGATTATCTAGAAGCCTTAGCTAGTTTAATGGGATTAACAATACATGGATCAACCAAATCAAAATCCTGAACCCACTGTGTTTAAACTAAGCTTTATGGCCGGGTTGGCTAATGGGTTGAAGTTTCGAGTTCTATAATTATTGGTGTTTTACACTGTGCTAGAAGTGGCTTAGCACTTTTGAAATACAGTTTTTTTCAGAAATTTCATAGGAACCGAAACTTCTTTAGTTTCTGCTTGGATACACTTGATGAAATGTGTTGTTAAGGTGAAGGAATAGTTAACAGACTTGCTCTAAGGATGGCAGGTGCAATAGATTTTCTTTGACTTTGGTACATTTGCCGTGATTAGAGTCGAGTTTTTCAACATTGATGAATGAAATTATTAAGGCAGCAGATTGCCAACATTTAGTATCATAACCAGAAATCATACAATCTGACCTTGCCTTGGACGTGCGGCATCTGTCAGACAGAAAAGCTGGTATGCTTTTGCTTATGCTGAACTTTATTTCAAACAGGAAGGCATAGCAGTTGGGAGGACTTTTGCTGCTTTGAAGAACTACCAAGTAGATGGTAACAAGGAAATGATGGCAATTGGGTTAATGAATGTGATTGGCTCCACCACTTCCTGTTATGTCACAACAGGTGCTAACATACACAGTCTACTATCCTTTCTTTCTTTTCTGTCATGCTATCAAGTGCTTAAAAATAGAAGACAAATCTATGGTATTATAACAGATATTTGAATTTCAGGAGCTTTCTCTCGTTCTGCTGTCAACCACAATGCAGGAGCCAAAACAGCAGTTTCTAACATTATAATGTCAGTGACAGTTATGATGGCCCTCCTCTTCCTAATGCCTCTATTCCAATACACCCCTGATGTTGTACTGGGTGCCATCATAGTAACAGCAGTGATTGGCCTCGTAGACATCCAAGCTGCTTGCCAGATATGGAAGATTGACAAATTTGATTTTCTTGTGATGTTGTGTGCTTTCTTTGGTGTTATTTTTGTCTCTGTCGAGAGCGGCCTCGCCATTGCGGTGAGTTTTCAAGTTTTAGATAATGCTACCAGAACTAAACCTGTCCAGGCTTGAAAAAGTTAACAGGACTTGCTTATTAATTAGGATTTAAGATGTTTGTATGCATAAAACCAAAGTTGCTTTTCCTTTTTCCAATTTTCTTGAGAAGAGACACTATAAAGTGATTTCTGCTTTCATGCTATTGATGAACAGGTAGGAATATCATTATTCAAGATCCTTCTTCAAGTCACAAGGCCAAAGACTGTGATTCTTGGAAACATACCTGGGACAGATATATTCCGTAATCTTCATCACTACAAGGAAGCTATGAGGATCCCTGGTTTCGTCATTTTAAGAATTGAAGCTCCAATCAACTTTGCCAATACAACCTACCTCAAAGAAAGGTTTGTTTGTGAATTCAGTAGAGCTCATAAAACACACTGCACTTCCCATCATGACTCTGATAATTCTCCTTTAATCTTGAGGGTAACTCTCCTTTAACTCTATTACAGGACCCTGAGATGGATAGATGAATATGAAACTGAAGAAGGCACAAAGAAACAGTCAAGTATTCATTTTCTGATCCTAGACCTGTCATGTAAGTCCACCGCTAACATTTTGCAGAAATTAGCGTTGTTATGCTGAAACAGTCTAAGAACAGAAAATCTTGTGTTCTTCCTTGTTCTTAATTGACATTTGAACCATTTCCTTGTATGGCTGACTATAAGTCCTGACTGCAATGTAGTATAGTCATACTATCAGCCATGTAAATTAAACAAAACACAAATCCTCCCTGTACTTGTTTCAGCTGTCAGCTCCATCGACACAAGCGGAGTCTCATTCTTGAAGGATTCGAAGAAAACACTAGAAAATACGGGAACTGAGGCAAGCAAATAGCAGCTCTAAATTGCCTGTTCTTTTCAACTGTCTCGCGTTTTAGTTGTTTGCAACTAATACCTCGTTATCCTTGACATTGCAGCTTGTGCTGGTGAATCCTGTAGGAGAAGTGTTGGAAAAACTGCAGAGGGCCGATAATGACCGTGATATGACAAGGCCCGGCACCCTCTTTTTGACAGTTGGAGAAGCTGTGGCTGCCCTCTCATCAACAATGAAGGGCCAATCATCGAGCTACGTGTAGCAATGAAAGAATCCGGAGAAGTTTTATCCCGATTGATTTCTTGTTCGACAAAGAAACTCATCAACTGTATCAGTAGTGCAAAGTGAGAAGAAAATCATTTTTATTTCAGCAACTTGAGTGTAATGGCATATGCTTGGCTTGGTATTTCTTAGGCATCTTCTAAGCTAAAGTTTCTTACAGTATTGCAGTTCATCAAAGTTCAAATAGCTATAACTGCAGGCTGTTAGGAACTATCTCACCTAAAAATTTAAGCTGGTAGGTGAGACCCCAGATATGATTTATATTATTCTCTAAAACCTTTCCTCAAGTGAAACCGTTTTTGGGCTTGAAACTTGTATAGACCTACACTACATTGAGCTTATTTTTATCAAATAGAATAAAGGTGGTGAAATTCGAACTCATGATTATTGGGTCAACAAAGCTCTGATATCTAGAACTCAAATTTTGAAAACATTGGAATCTGCATCTTAAATTACTTGAATCTGTAAATTAGCATCATCAAGGAGGATATTGCCAGAAATAGGAAAACCAGCATGCTTTGAAATGCACGTCTCTTTCACAATACTTTCTACCATTCATCATATAAGCACTTGTGTCCTAACGGACCCTTTCTTTCTTTCTTTTAGATGCACGAGTTTTCAGTAATTATTTTTTTAGCTTATTTAATGTTTATTTTGGTTCGAAGATTTTTTGTCTTAATGTTGTAAAATTATAGCATCTGATTTATGATTTATTTATAAAAGCTCCTACAAAAAGCATAAACAGTACAGTAAATATGGAGGTTGCATAAACAGTAGAAGATGCAATAATATCAACTGCATTCATCAAATATTAAGGAAAATAAATAATTTGAAAGCTCTAACAATGAATGTCTTAAGTTCTAGCTCATAGTATCATCATTTGAGTTAGCGGTGTTTTCATCCTGAAAATAAAAGCTACCGGTGTATAAACCGATGCAAGTCGTCCACAGTGTCTCCATGAAGGATCGAGGACTAAAAAACTTGTGTTCTTGTGAAGGGCTGAGGTAATGAGATTATTGTTTTTTCCCTCACGCCTTCTGTGATTTAATTCTTTTGAGGTAGTTGAAGTTGTTTTTAAAAATATATTTTTATTTAAAAATATTATTTTTTATTTTTAAAAAAATAATTTTATTATGCATATATTAAAATGATCTAAAAATATTTTTTTTAATATAAAATAAAAAATATTCAATCTTTATAAAAATATCTTTGAAATGTAGTGCTAAACACCCCCTTAGTCTTGAGCAACCATTTGAATATTTGCACGGTAACATCATCACAAATCTTCTTCGTGCGGGTTTGGGAGTATGATTGAAATTATTTTTAAAAGTATTTTTTTATTTAAAAATATATCAAAATAATATATATATTTTAATTTTTTAAAATTATTTTTGATATCATCAAAGATCTACAAACACCAAAAATATTTAATTTAAAATAAAAATATATTTTTTAAATTCTCTTAAAAAGATATCTGAAATGTATGGACAAAGAATTTAAAATATTTTTTAAATTCTTTTAAAAATATCTGCGACTGTTTCTTTTTTTTCTTTTATGAAGCTGTCCTTTTCGATGGGGTTTATTATCTTTTCAACGATAATGATTTTATCATAGTAGAATTAGGTGTTCAGATATATACATATGTATATATTAGATTTTAATTTTTTTAATAGACTTTTGAGATTTATTATTTTTCTTGTATAAGCACGTGAGTTTTTTTTATTAATATGTGATTAAAAAATCAAATTAATATTATTTTTAATCAAAGCTTTTAATATTAAAAATTATTTTATGCTACAAATTATTATATCTAATTAATAAAATCGGTATTAAAAGATATATATATAAAAGGCGTCGTGATTTTCCTGTAGAAGAGTTCATTGTAGCTTAAGACTCAGGTGCATTGTGGACTCGCAATTTGTCCCGGTGTATCGCAGGTGTATGTCTACACTTTTTTTTTTATCTTTTCCGCCTGTGAACAGTGCACGACCGATTACAGCCCCCGAAAAAGACAAAATTTCGCGGGTGTGGCCATTATTTTATTATTTTTTAAGCGCGGCTGCTGGCGCGTCGCAGGCCCGCGCCAGCGGGCTTCCATCCTTACGCGCCTTTGCGGAGGCGCGTGCGACTTCTTCCCGGCGTCAAAAATTTCCTTCCGTCGTACCGGAAGATGCGCCTGAAGGTCCTCTGTCCGCAGTCGCGGCGCATGCCCTCCATAGATGTCCGGTGAGGCCGCGGTGGACGGGTTTCTCTCGGCCGTCCCTTTTCTCTCTCCTGCCGCCCCCAAAGTCAGAAACGGTCCCTGATGTGTGTGTAATGTTTATATTGGTCCCTGAGGTTTTTATTTCGTTTTCATTACTGATTTATTCAAATTAAAGTTTTATTGTTTTCAATTGTGCCCTTAAATGAAAACTGATTATATAAGAAGTTTTTATTTCAGTCCTTATAGTCTTGATTTTGTTTTTGCTCCTGATTCCTTCAATTATTCCGGTCCAGATGTTTTGATTTCTTTAATTTGGTCCTCCAATTGAAATTGGTAATATATACAAAGTTTGATTTCAGTCCCTCTTCTTCTGATTTTTTTAAAAAGGCAACAGTTTTCATTGTTTATTTTTGGTCCTCGAAATATTTTTTTTCTTTAATTTTATCCTTCAATTGGAATTAATTTAATATTTGTTATTTTTCATTTCGGTCCTTATTCTTTTAATTTTGTATTTATTATTAATTCTTTTTTTATAATGTTTATTTTGTATTTTTTATTAATTGATTTTTTTTTATTGTTTTTTATACAAATATTTTGCTTTTTTGTTATAATTTTTCATCGCAATTTAATTAATGTAATTCCTTTTTTATTAATATTGCTCATTTTTCCTCTTTGTTCATTTGTTTTGTTTTTTGCTTCTTTTTTTCTTCTTCTTTGGATTAGGTGATTTTTATGATTTGATTATTTATGCAATAATCATGATAATTTCAGTTGTTGTTTTTTTTAGTGATTTTTCATGATAATTTAATTATTGAGATTGTTTTGACAGTAATGTTGGTAATAATTTTAACTATTATAGTAATAATAATAACAATCATATAAGGACAGATTTTCAATTTATGTATTCATCTTTTTGTGGATTGAAATTTAACTATTTATTTTTTATTTGATTATTCGAGGGTTTTTTTTATATTAATTCATTTAGTTTTTTTTTAATCTTAAACAATGTATATTTTTTATTCGTATTTATACATCTATACTTTTAGTTTTTTTAAAGGTGTTTTTTTTTATTTGTTTTTATCGATTCAATCCTAAGATTTGAATTTAAATTAGTAGTCATTTTAAAATTAATACTGCTTACTTTTTCCCTTTACTTATTTTTTTTGGTTTTCTTTTATTTTTATTTGTTTTTTGGATTGAATGATTTTTATGATTTTACTATTTATACAATAATAATGTTAATTTTAGTTATTGTTTTTTATTACCTTTTTTAAAAAATCTTTTGTTTTTTTAATAATTTTTCAGGGCAATTATATTCTTTTTCAAGCCAATTAATTTATATTCATGTAAAATTTATATATTTTATACAAAACTTGCACTTCATAAAAAATATATACAAATTTATTATTTTTTCTAAATTTATGCTATGATAAAAAAATTCATACATAATGAATATTTTTTTACGTTCAAAAAAATATGATTCCGCCCGCGACAAGGCGCAGATGTCATGGCTAGATGTTTTCTTTTATTTCTATTTGTTCTTTGGATTAGATCATTGTTATAATTTTATTATTTGCGCAATAATAATGATAATTTTAGTTGTTATTTTTTAATAAAAATGTTTTCAATTTTTTTAAGATTTTCCTAAAATTTTAATTTATATCGGCGATCATTTTAAAACTAATATTACTCTATTTTTCCCTTTATTCGTTTTTCTTTTGTTCTTTGTTTCTTTATTTGTTCTTTAGATTATATGATTTTTATGATTTTATTATTTATGCAATAATAACGATAATTTTAGTTATTATTTTTTTATTGTTTTCTTTATAAAAATCTTTTGCTTTGTTTTTTTTTTTTATTTTTCAGGGCAATTTAATTATTTCAATTCTTTCAACAGTAATGTTAGTAATAATGGCAATAACGTCAGGATGAATTTTCAATCTATGTTGACGTCTTTTTATTGATAGAAAATCAACAACTTATTTTTTAAAATTTTATTATTATGGGTATTTTCACAATTTATATTTTGTTTTTGTTTTATTGAAATTGAATTATAAAATGAACTAATTTTAATACAGTGAACTGAATAATTCAGATATCCGAGTTTTCTTGCTTTTTTTATGATGATAATAAATTTATGCTGGTTATTTCGTTTGAAACTACTAAACAGATAAATTTATATCGATTTTAAATGCATATATTTTTATAGAAAACTTGCATTTGACATGAATTCTGCACAGATTTATTATTTTAGCTAAATTTATATTATAATAAAAAAAATATACACAATTAATATTTTTTACATTGAAAAAAAAATTGTGCCGCCCGCAGCGAAGCGCGGGGGCATTATCTAGTATATATATAAAATCTGAAATAAAGAAAAACAATTATTCTTTTTATATACTTTTAAAAAACAAAAAATAACGCGAGAGCTAGATCAAGTGATCAACAGATTCACGCACGAGAACGCGAACCGAACACCCCAACCCAAACGCAAAAACGCATTGCGAAGTAGGAGCAGCAGAAGGAAACCGATGGGAAAGAGCAGAGAGGCAGATTCTCAAAGCCTGCAAAAATACGGCGTTCCTTTATACTCTGCTGCTTGGCTTCCTTACAAAGAGCTCAGATCCAACCTACCATCCCATGACGATTACGTTGATTCCTCCAAGCAACAGGAGCATCAGCAGCAGGAGGAGGAGATCCCCGATCCCTCTGCTTCTTCCCATGAATACTACGTCATTTTGGCCGGTGGCGGCGGTGAAGGCAGCAGCGGCATTCCCAACGCCGTCCTTCTCTCCTGTTTTGATTTCTCCTCCAATTCCCTCTCTTCTGAGCCCGTACGCTCTATTCTTTTGATAGATTTGCATCTGTTTGTCATGTTTAAGATTTCTCTGATTTTTTTAATATAAATTCTCAGTGTGCTTATATCTTGGAATATTAGCTGGATTATATTTATTTCTGCTGTATAATAATGAGATGGCCGAGATTAGATTGGGAATTGATTAATTTGATATTTGTTATTGTTTTGATGTATGCATTTCTATGTTGCGTTGCAGGTAGCTAAGCTTGGTCTTGGCTCTCAATTACCCTATAGAATGGCGGTTCACCCCAGTGGAGATGGAGTCCTATGTGCATTCCCCAATAGTTGCCGGTACTCAAATTCTTTTAATCACTGCTTTTGCTGTCGAAAAAATATTTGATGATGGTGAACTAGAGCAACATCTCTCTTAGGTTGCGAATTTAGTACATTCTTGATTGTTGTTACTTAATTTTGCTATTTTGAGCTTATGGCGTCCTTCTTTGATTCTTGTCTTTCTACTAGTAAGATCACTGTTTTTCTGAAAGTTTTATTCTGATTCTATGCTGATAGCTTGCATCATCAGTATCCTCCTTGCTGGAGATAGTACATCTACAAAACTGACCACCAACACTGCCACTTTTGCTCCATATCTTTTATTTATGATTTCCTGATGGAATTGAAATGAGAATATTGAGTAATGACCAAATGAGTATGTGCAATGAGGCAAATATAATTTTACTCTAGCACTGCTGAGTTGATGTAATCAGGGAACGAAGAAGAGTCAAACATAACTAGAAGACTAATAATTTAGAGGATGGATTTACATGCATGATGATGAGAACTAGGAGACTTTGGTGCTATACATATTACAAACTGTAACTTGGATAAAATCCCAATGTACATAGATACAAAAATTCTTTTGAAAGATGAACCTCAAGGTTCAGATTTTATGTGTTGCATAATGTGGAATGCTTATTATGTGGATGTGATGTCCAATGTCTGATTGAAATCAACCCTGCTTCTAGTTAACATCATTGTGTGTTGCTACCCAGTTCACTTAATTTCAGAACTTCCCCCGCCCTATTCTTTGCTCGTAGATTTGAGTTCATAAATAGTTCAATTTGGATATAAGGAAGGACGGTAAGTTTCACCTAGAGAAATGGGTTTAGACAAAAACCCTTTAAAAGTGGTTGTGAGGATAAGTTGCTCTTGTATTTTAAGAAAGCAACGGGTTTGAATTTAATGTGTTTGGAAAGTTACAAAAAAGTTTGAAATGATTTCTCTTGTTTGCTGGATTTGATGTTGATTGTGGAAGTAGGAAATTTTCTTGCTCTGACAGTGATGTTTTGTAGTAATTCACCTCTTAAGACCAAATTCCTCAAGTTTGTGATGTATAAAATGAGAAAAATAAAGATATGTTCCTAAGCTCATGTTTGGAGGTCAATGATGGAACATCAAGGAATACTGCTTCTGATGGCAGTGTGCAAAACTGGGAGATTGGATCCTTCCATGACTTTTTCTTAATCAATTTACAATTTTAAGACCAAAGTTTTTTTCCAGAGGCAGGTTGGGGTTTCTTTAAGCAGTTGATGAGATTGGTAATCATTTACTATTACATTATGTGCTGGCTGGGCATTTATAGGAGTTAGTGTGGCAGCTATAATTTTCTGTGTTATGGCCAGGTAACATTCATGTGTTTAAATGCTTAGAGATAGTGTTTTTATACTTACCGAAAAATTAGTACGCTGCTAGTTATCTTTTATGTTAGAGGAGACAAAACAATGTGTTACGGAGAAGAATCTACCTAATTGCTTTGAATGATTTCTGGGAGGTTATATATACTGGCATATGAGACGATCCTTTTCTAGTCAGGACTATTTTTAATACCCATTGATTATTAGTTCCGAATGCACCACATCTGCTGTTTGCATTTATATTATGGTCTGATTCACTAATACGTGTATTGTGCCTGTCGTTTTTTTTTTTATGGTAGAAAACTTCCACCTTGCACCAAACAAAAGGATAGTTAGTTTATTACCATGTTTTCTCTGTGCAGATTTTTTGACTGGGATGAAGTCAAGGATAATGAAGACCATAAATTGGGCCTTAAACCATCCAAAAAAGTACTGGCACAATTAGAAGATGTTGGACAGCAATTAGCATTGGCCTTTAACAGTGACAGCTCTGTACTTGCTGTGGGGGGCGAGGTAGAGAGTTCTTCGCATTTCCAACCCAGTCCGGTAGCATGAGAAGCTAATAACTATTCTTCCTTGATTTTTTACAAAAGTTAAAACTGCTAGTCGGCTTTGATAACATGTATAAAACTGATTAAAGGCCTGGTAGGGATTATATGAAGCAAATTGGCCAAATATGAATGCTGCATCAACACCTACCATCTAAAATAGAGGTTGTGGCACTTAGGGGATCAATAATAGGATTTTTGGCTTCCCTCCTTGATTAGGTCTAGAAGGCAATTATGACTCTTTTTTTAAAAAAAAAAAAACAATAAAGAATAAGGGAAGTGTCCATTTTTTAGAAGAGATGCTACTGTCCTGAGCTGTGGACAAAGCACGTTTTTAAGTGACTCCCACTTTGTACATGTTTATATGATCAATTGAAAGGTGCAATAAAAAATTAACTTTTTGTGTCAAAATTCTCTCCTTTAACTTTCACTGTTTTTGATGGTTGCATTCCAGCTTCTAATTATTTTATTGCATTCTAACTTGTAATTTTATTTGCTAAAGATGACTGGTATGTAGATATAGTTTGTGAGGCTTTAAGTTACGTTCCACCACTCCATCTTTCAATATCAAATTTTAGAACCTGCCATTTGGCCATTCTCCTTCCACTTGAAGTATCAAAATTTCCCCGATTAGGTCTTTATTTTTAATGATGATGATGTAGAAGAGAGCTGGGATCCCTTTCTTAAAGATAACATGCTATATGATGCTTTAATTTTGGTACAGTACAGGATGGCAATTTAAGGGTTTTCAAGTGGCCTAGCATGGAAATTATTCTTAATGAGGCTCAAGCCCATGCATCTTTAAAGGACTTGTGTTTCAGGTTGGCAATGATATTAGGAAAAAAATTTCTATTCCTAGAGATTTTAGCATGAAGAATTTGTAATCTATTTAATTGTGTTGCAGCCCAGATGGAAAATTTCTGGTTTCACTGGGACAGCGCGACCGTGGTAGAGTCTGGGATGTAACTTCATCAACAGCTGTAGCCTCTTTACCAAAGGAAAATGTAAGCTGTAAATGATAATTAGTTGACTAAATTCTTTTCTTACTAGCAAATGCTTTGACCCTCCATGTCAAAGTGATCAATACCTTCATGCTAACATAGTCATCGATCTTATTATTGATTTCATTTTGAGTGTCAGCAAAAAAATACCTTGATCAAATTACCTACCTGAAAGTAGATTTGAGTAATCTATGATTCAATTAATCTAGGTTACTTATGGTCTCACAATCATGGCTGGCACTTGTAATATATTACTCTATTTCTATCAAATGAGTGTTGAGCTGATTGGATTTACTGTGCTTTACTTCCAGGATGAGATTTTTGCCGCGTGCAGATTTTCTCAAAGGAGTGATCAGACCAAGGTTCTCTATATTGTTGCAATAACAGGTGAATATTCAAACAGTAAAGCCAAGTTTTTCACGCTCCCTTTGACCTTTGTTGTTCTCAATTAATCATCCTACTTATTGTGTTACATAGACAAGGGTGCAAGTATTGTGACTTGGAACACAAGCTCGTGGAAGAGAGTGAGCTCAAAGCATGTATCCCGTGAACCAGTTTCGTCCTTCAATGTCTCACCTGATGGAAAGCTTCTTGCAATGTACAGAATCTCCACTGTTAATTAGAAGTCCTTGAGCTCATTTAGCTAGCTCCTTGATGTTATGATATATTATAATTTCTTGTGATTGATTGACAGGGGTATGACTCAAGGAGATGTTCTGCTTGTAAATTCGACCAACTTGTGTGTCAAAACAATAATTAGAAAAGCACATCTTGGCATAGTAACAGCATTGGCGTTCTCTCATGATTCAAGGTGAAATGACAACATTGTGTCTACACATACACTTTAATCAACATTTTAATTAGGTCACTCTCATCTAGGGGTGACATCTGACTGTTAAGCATGTGTTATTTGAATACAGGGCTTTGGTCTCTGCATCTATGGACTCAAGTGCAAGGGTGACACTAATTGAGGACAACAAAAGTGGTATGTACATTGCAATTCAGATTTTTCTTCTTGTCATTAATGTCTCTGCATTGGCTGGATATGGACCTTATAACTCAGTCACAGACTAAAATCTCTGTGGGAATTTGATAGAGGGCAATCACGAAATGACTTTTCCCAAATAATATGGTAAACTGAATGTTTGGTATTAGTGGACTGTGAATTCAGAAAGTAAAATGCACACTGCCAAATATGGTGATCTTTTCAGTGATGATTTTTACATGCAGTGCCATTGTATCAAAACTTGCTCTTTATATTTATTCATGCTTGCGATTTTGTGGTAATTCACCAATAACTTACCCATGGTTTGGAGTATTTTACTGAAAGGGATAGTTTAGAGAAAACTAGAATGTTGGACAGGAAAAGAGAAGGAATTATACTGGTCAAGTAGGCAGTTAATACTCCTAAGGTTTTTTGAAAAGTGAGGCATATAATTGGTCTTTGGGAGGGAACTAGTTTGATATGTGAAGGGGGATGGATTGTTAATGGAGATTAGAAAATGATAAAATTGATTGGGAAACCATTTTGGGCATTTCCCTTGTTCCTGACATGCTACTTCTCTTATTTCTAAGCATAAGGAATCTTTTGTTACTTGTTTAGCTGCAGGAGGATCAAGCATGCAGATCATTATACTCATCATTATACTTGCAATTGCTGCATATTTCTTGAAGGATGGAGTTTTTCCTTTTCTTGGCTAGATATCAGGTAAATCAATGTGAATTTTACTATGATTTACGGAATAAAGGCTGCCATATTGTAATTATAGGTGGAAGCCTATCGGTATCACAGTCCAATAATAGCGTTATGGTTATGAGAATGTAGTCTACCAGTTATGTCTGACAGATGGCCTGCACTTGAACTACGCCACCACATTATGGCTGGTTTACCTGTGATGTGGATCGATACTGACTTGTATGGGCTCCAACACTGGTATCAGATCCTGTGTCAACATATATAGGACCTTCGATACCCTGCCTGGTTTTCGTCATGTTGAATAACCCAAAATCTTGCTATTTTTTTCACTAACCAAATTATCAAGTCGCATAATGATTTCTTTTAAAAAACTTGGTGATGATACTCAAATTATTTTTTATCATCTCATGTTAATGATTTGTTATAATCGACTTTTCCGCTGTCCAGATCCCGTAATTGTTTGTAGTGTATTTTAGATGATTGATTGTCATGTAAATAAGCTTCACTAACAATCAACATTTAAAAAGAAAGAAAACGAGAAAGGCCTGTTAGATGTATTTTAGATTCTGTCGTGGTTTGAAGGAATATTTGTCACATGCTTTATTGTCTCTTGATACATACTGCCACTGAAATCATACGAAAGTTGAATGGAAAAAATGGATGGTCGGTGGTGGACAGATATGGCAACAAAAGCGATCCTGGGAAGGGATCCGGCGATGGCCACGTGCACTTGCACCAGCAGTTTGTGAGCACGGGTTGTTATGCACGTGTCCTAGACTCCATGTATCTGGGTTGTCTTATTTTGTGGTTTTCGGCCCTAAATATCTGAAACCGTGCAGGGAGGTTAGCCGGATGCCATGCCTCTAGGTTGTAGTCCGGGTGCCTTGGTCCCTTTATCATCTGATTTATTACTCGCCTTTTTTTTTAATCAGAGAATTGATAACCACTTTTATAAAAAAAAAAAGATGGCATGAAGTATACAAGGGTTTAGAATCCTTTAGATGCGATCGATATTTCTGTATACAAAACTAATTTTCATGTAATTAATCGTTATCTTCCGGCCCTGACCGCCGACTTAGAAAATCTCGCTTGCTTCGCTGCTGATCAGATCAGCCATACCTCGAACCGAATTTTGCATGTCAGAGCTAAATTCGCCTCTAGTTCAGCCGAATGCATCCAGTCTTCGTCGGTAAAATGAGAAAAATGCTAACCGAATAAGATTGTTTATACATCTAGCTTTATTTATTTATTTCAGCAGTTTTTCCCTTGATGCTCATGAAATCTCAATCTACGTAGAGAAGAGGGTGAGAATTTGATCTTCCTCCGTTTTAAATAGCAACTTTCGGCAACCAAATGAACATGAATTTTATGAAAGAATAAATGCCAGAAACCAGATTGGAGGGTTGGATAGAGAGAAGTGTCGCATAAAGTGGTTCGTTTTCTTCCCATCAGCTGTCCTACTTTATATGAAAGGAGGGTTTGGTTACCGTGTTAATAGTATTCCATGTTTCCAGCCTTTTGATTCTAGACTGCATGTCTTCAATTATCCCTTCTAAAGTAGCAGCGTCCCTACTTGGAGAGGATTCTGAAGCTGAGCCGCTTCCCTGTCAGTTTGAAACAGTATTATAAAAACAGTGAACTCCTCAGTGGCTCAACCTTGAATATATATTAAGAGGTCATTTCTCAAATAATGGTTAATTCTTTTGGACTTAACAGAAAATGATGGTCAAAGGAAGGTCAATAAGGTTGTCTCTCATTGAGCAGTTTGTTAGCTGGAAAGATGTCCTGGCCCTCTATCAATACATGCTGCCTATTTCAACATAGAAGACTGGAACAGGATTGATATCTTACACTAATTTTCCCACAAGTAAAATCAAATGTCACAACCAGATGGCTGTTATCCCGTTCAATAATAGCAAAATACCTGAGATTGTGTAGATTTGACAAGTTCCTGCAACCTTGCAGCTTGTTGAGCATGAATTCCACTGTAACTTCTTTGCATTGCTGGTAATCTTTCCAAAATGATCTGCAGATAACTCTGAAAGTACAACAAAAGAGAGTCCAAATAATGAGAGGCCGTAGTAGTCCCAGTGCTGAAAATAAAACTATAAAAGCAGAGCTGAAGGCAAGACCTTAGCTGTGTATGAACCATCCAGTTAAGTGTTGAACCAGCTGCCGTCACAGCTTCCTTATTGACCCCTTTGATCTGTAAGTAAGGACTAGGGGTGTCTTGCAGATGATCAACCTCAATGAGAATCTACAAATCAGAATAAATAAATGAAACACATTTAGAAAGCCACACCCATGAGAAGCTTATATACAAGAAACAGAAGGCAAGAAGCATGGAATACATGAAAAACTTGCACCATCAAGCATTAGTACTTAAGGTTATGGGACTAATCATCAGGCACTGATGATTGTTTAATTATCTTGGACCATGAAGACCTGACCCAGGTCGTGCGTCTTAATTTAATTAATCAAAATACATGGTTGGTACATAATACAAAATTTCCTTTACGACAATTTTACAATCACTAAAGCTCAACTGATAAAAAAAAAGCCCAAAAACTATAGTATAAGTTGACAAATTTAATTAGAAAACAGGATCAAGGACTGTACACAGTTTTGAAGATTCTGACTCGTATGCAGTCGCTCTCTGCCAGCTGCCCATTTGTAGGAAGTCCAGGTAGCCTTAAATATATATCAATGAAATTCTGAACAGAACTGCACAACTTCCCAGGATCTAAGATTTTCAAAATATCTTGATCAGCCACCTGTAATTGATCACAAACAATAGAAATAGATCAGATGCTGCAAACCACGGTATATAATCTTCCACCAAATCATGATAGTGCACTTACTTGCTTATTACCCTTCAAGACAAACAGAGAACTCTCAGGGGAAAGAACGGGATCAAAGTCATTTCAAATTTTGAGCAGCGACAATAAAAGAATATTAGTCCTTGGAAATGAAGGGACTGTAATAGAGCATCAATATTTCAAGAAACATGAAGGGACATTTATCATTACTAACTACATTTAGTATGTTTCCAACATAAAAGATGTAGACAATTTAGTGTGAAAGCGCACCGGTATAAATGTGAAAAATCAAGAAAGGTATTCTTCTCCTGAAAGATTTGAAAAAAAAAGGCATCTCAGAGGTTCTAAGCAATCCATTTTGATGATGACTTGAACTTCCACTAACATGAGAATGGTAATTTTGATCTTTGGTTGATCGAAAAATACATGATTGATGGCATTCAGTTATTAATGTGACAAAGTGACCTTATTCTTTTTTCTTGGGCAGTCAAGGAACTTAACCTTTTCTAGTAAATGTTCCACAAGTTTTCAAGACGATGTCTCAATAAAACAAGGTTTATCCCAGTAATACATACATACATGTGTCACCCTGGCACATACCTGTTTGCCAATCCTTCCATGCATGCAACAAACTGTCTCTTCCTTTTGATTTGTCAAAGTTATTCTTTTAATTCGTAGGGTTCAATATGCTATATCATTTACTTACTTTGTTATGAACAGCGTATCATTTCACTTGAAATGTGGGAGATTTTTACTAAAATTTCCTTCGTAGTCAAACAGTATGCAGCTTTAGCACCTTTTCACATGAACAGCATGATGAAGATACATATTCTTTGTTCTTCTGTAACCAGGCTTATTATAGATAGCGTGACATCAACTCTACATTCGTTGGTAATAATTGCAGATTATTGCTTTGAAGAAAAATCACATTCATTTCATTTAGTTTGCCTTTTAAGTTCCTGGAAAAAATATTTTGCACTTGACATAAAGTTATAGTTCTATCATTCTTTTTCAGAATACTGGTAACCTAAGGAATGGTGGAAGAACAAAAGTACCCATGTTTGATTTGCTGACAGGTGTTTGTAGTGGATTTAAAGAACTTGAAGTTTCTGAAGATTGCGGCGTGGTTTGTCATCACACTTACTTATATTGCTCCTGGAACTTGCTATCATTGGTTTAATTTTTTATTTTCAGTGATGTATCACACGATAACATTTATCTGGATTTCTTTCAATCAAACCTCCATAATTCGACCACTGCTTGCATACTCAAGTCATTTAATTTTTGAGTGTTGTTTCAATCAGAAACCTTATCCTGTGATTCCGGGCTTCTTATCACGATAAGATATTGCTTTATGGGAAGCTAGAGATCCACTAGATTCCTTTTCAGGACTATTTATCCCCTTAGTGTGGCTTTTAGGATTCATTTTATTCTGCAAGTGGGCATATATATAGGACAATTTATCTCGGTTTCTCATTGTATGCATGCTGTTCAGTGCTTACCATGTATATATGGCAGAATTGAGTTAGAAAAACAAGTTCATGAAATGCATCCTTACAGTTTTATATGATCATAGGAATTGATATTTCCAATTATGAAATCCTTTGCCAATAGTGCTTATGCTATGATATTTGACTTTGTTTTAAACCATTCATTCATTTTCCACATCATTTTTGAAGGGGTATATGCTCTGCATCCTCTGGATTGCTGTTGTAAGATGAATTGCACTCCCTTTTAAAAAAAAAATTAATTTAAAATGAAAAATTAATTTAAAATGAAATTATTTATAAAAAAAAAAACATTTTTAAAATACAATGTTAAACATGACTTTTATTATGGGATTCAATCAATATTATCCCCTTTAATTGTTATTTTTCACCGTATGATACCTTTTAAACTTACTAAAATAAACTTCTTCCTTCCTTCCTTCTCCCCGTGAGAAAAAAACAGAAATCGATAAATAATTTTTTAAGATCATTGCATTGTCATCATTAATTTTAATCTCATTTTAAAAAAAAATATCATGGATATATATTTTGCTTAACATCAACTAGACACATATTTTATCAAACAAACCATTATAAAAAATATTTTTTCTAAACTTATTTTTTTCTAATCTTGGCCTAGTAGTTGAAGGGACTTGTTTCCTTCGTCTGCACCAGGATTCAAGTCCCACCCCCGCGGTGTTTTATATGCTTATTGGGTTTGCAGGATATTCAGTGAGTCCGGAGATTAGTTGTGGTGTGCGTAAACTGACCCGAACACCTCAGTTATAAAAAAAAAATTATAAACATATCCTATTGATACTAAAAATTTATATAATTATTAATTTTAGATTTTATAAAATTAGTAAAGTAATATATTGCTATTCACTTTTGAAACAGCAATGATTGAGTGGTTTGGTGGGTAATTTGATTATTTAAATCAAACCCGCACTCTCTCCTTCCTACGCCAACTTGATTCTCGGTAAAGTTGGTGGCTTTTCACTCTATCAATTCAGCATTGTCTTTTTATCTTTGGTCTTAATATACTTACATTTGATAAAATAAAATAAAAAATCAGCATTGTCTTTGCCAGGTCGAGATTGGTACCCCTCTGGTCTATGTCCCGGTTGCAACTTGTCAACGGCCTATGCATAGTCTATATATTTTATTTTCTTATAAATTGATCCTTGATTGAAAATTTTTATCCTCACACACACGTGTGTATAAAATAAAGTCTAGTATTTATTGCGAGAAACGCTTTTACAATTAGGGCTCGCTGTGAATTACTCCTGTTGACGTGATGGTTCATTACATGGATTTTTTTAAGCATAATGTAGTAAATCATCACCATTGTCATGACCCATTACATTACAATTTCAAAAGATACGCAACAAAATATAGAAACATAGCAAACCATTATGTTACATGATTCGTCACATCCAGTCAAATATCTTTAGCTTCTTAGTTTTTTTTTTCCAACACTAAACTTGTTTGAATACAATTTCATGATTTTTTGTAAATTACATTTTATTAAGTTATTTTGGTTTAGTGACTTATGTCGCCACTTTAATAAATTAGCTAGGTTGACATGAATTGTTTTATTTTAATTGTTATTTTATATTTAGCATTTAGCAATGAGTTCGTTTTAAATTGAACTTCATATGTATTAAATTGACTTTGTTAATGAACAATTGTATCTAAAAACTTAAGTTATTAGGTAAGGTCCCAGAATATGATTTATATTATTCTCTACCCCTCCCCTCAAGTAAAATCTCTTTGGGCTTGAAACTTGCACAGACTCACACTACTTTGTGCTTGATTTTTATCAAATAGAATAGGGGTGGTGAGATTCAAACTCGTGACCACTGAGTCAATAAAGCTCTGATATCATGTCAAAAAACTATCTCACCTAAAAGCTTAAGCTATTAGGTGAGGCTCCGAAATATCCCCCCCCCCCCCTCCCCTCTCTCGTGAAAGGCTTTTAGGCTTGGAACTTGCATGGGTTCACATCACCTTGCGCTTGATTTATATCAGACAAAATAGGAGCGGTGAGATTCGAACTCATGACCGCTAAGTCATTAAGACCCTGATATCATGTTAATTAACTATGTCACCTAAAAACTTGAGTTCTTGGGTGAGACCCCAAAATATGATTTACGGTATTCTCTAACAAACTCACTTTTCATAAAAGTATATCGATCTCATGACCTATATCGCCATTTTTATAAGTTAACCCATGTAGTTTTTTGTTATCTTTTTTAAATTATTTTTCAATGTTATTCCTCGACATTATGTCGATCATATACTGATTTTCATGATTTATTTTGACCTGTTTTCTACAAGGTTATTGCAATCTTAAAATTCATACCAGGAGCTAGATAGATTAACCCTATTTTATTCGACATGTCATCGTCTCAATATTAAAAAAACAATATACCAATGTGTCAATATTAAAAGAAATATTTTTCAATATACATTATATTTTGATTTTACAATATTTAGAAAAACACTAATAATTATGAAATATTTTTATACCCGAGTGGGTCGTATATATTGAGTCATACTAGTTTGTTTTTTGTGTGTGTGAATATCACATATATGACCATGCTTGGTTTATATTATTAGCTCGTGTATGGATTCACATTAAGAAACATATCTACAACATTTACTATATTCACTATAATTCCATTGATGTTATGTGTAATTTCCATATCGTGCATGATTGTTGAATTTAAATTACTCCGTCGTCTTTGCAAAAAGACAAACTTTTTTTTTTGACATTGAATAAATCTAATATGAGAATTACTAGTAAGAACTCAAGAGTCTAAATATTTATACATAAAATTTTAAAAAGTGTTCAATCTATAAACTATAAAATTTAAAACAGTATGAATATAGAGTATATAGGTTGGGTTGGTTGACCAAGTTTCAAAAATACAAGTCATTTGCCGTGCACTCTGCTGTAGAGATAACTGATTTTTTTAAAATGTAAAAAATAAATAGCAAGAGTTTTTTTTTAATAATACTATACATTTGACCAGAATAATGAGCCTAGTCAAAAATTTTGTGAAGTAATATTAAAAAAAATATAGCATAAAATTTTATGTGTTTAATAGTAATGTGAAGTAAAATACATAATAATATAAAAAAAATCAAAGAAAACCACATAAGCAGATAATTAATAAAAAATATTAAAGATGAATTATTTATTTTTTATAGTAAACCGATTGATTGTTGGTTTTATTTTAATTATTTAGCTAAATATTTAATAGAGAGATAACAAAAAAATCACTAAAAATAATAAAACAAGATGAATATAGAGTATACAGGTTGGATTAGTTGACCAGGTTTCAAAAATATCACCCCGTAGTATCTATTTATTATGTTTTTTTTATTATCATTTGTAATGTTTAATTACTGATTTTGACAGGTTATATTAAATCAATAATGGAAAACATAATTTGTTTTTTTTTTTTTTTCATCCATAGAGTAGTAACAAGTAACAACTTGGTCAATAAGTTTGTTTTTTCTGTTTATTTTTCAGGTTCAAACTTGGAGACAAGCACCCAGAAAAAAATACCATATTTTATTGATACACCATGCTCAAGTAGGTGGTTTAAATTTAACCCGTCATCGACGTATAAATTACAATGTCAAGCACTATTTAATAATTTAGCAACAAGTCCTTCCAGAAAAAGGGAAAATAAAAAGCTTGGAGTAACTATTAAAAATTTATTTTTTAAATTTATTTTTGATATCAGCATACTAAATTAATATCAAGAATATTTTTAAATATTTTTTTTAAAGCAATTTGAAAGCACAAAAAAATAAACAAGCTCCCAACATATTTTTGAATGCAGACTTTATACGTGTTATGTGTCAAGGTGTTTGATAATAGTTATTTTCAAAATATTTTTAGACATAAAAATAATATTTTTAAATTTATTTATAACATCAATTATTAAAATAAAGTTAAATAAAAGTAAATAAAAAAACAGTCATCTAATCTGCAAATTGCAGAAGCGGCAGAGTTCCTTCAAATCAAGAGGTTGGAGGAATATTTTCCCTCTTCCCGATGGAGTCCAGCCATGGCCCCCTTGGTGTTCCCAAACAAGCTCTTCCACGCTCGGCAATGGTACCCCTACCCTCTGTTCGAGGTGGTAATAATAATTGTGGGGTTGTTTTTTAGGTGCTGATCGGTGGATGTAAAAGGAAAGGGTTTGTTTTTCTACGAGGCCGTAGTGTTTGGCCGATCAATATTTTTTTTAAAAAAAACTGACGGATCTGCAAAGGTATATAGTGATAAAAATTGTTTTTTTTTTAAATGAATTGTTTTTATTTTAAATTTTTTTTTGTGTTTTTAGATTATTTTATTGTGTTAGTGTAAAAATAATTTTAAAAAATAATATTTTAATATATTTCTGAATAAAAAAATAATATAAAAAACAACTCCAACAAAACTTTAAAGCATACACGTGTAGCCAAAAGATTTGGGAGAAGTAGTTTTGAATATGATAGATTAATATTTTCAGATGATCGTTGTGGTGATATTATATATGAAATTCGGGTATTTTTATTCAAAATTCAAAATTTAATTGACTTACAATTTGATTTAAAAAATAATAGAGGAAAAATAAAAATAAAATAACTAAATTATAGAGGGGTGAGTGTAAGTGTTCCTTTTAATAAAGTTATATTATTCTCATTTTTATTTTACCGTGCTTAGCAAGCTTCAACATTCCTGGTGTAGTTTTTTACCCGTTCATGAACAAAAACCCCATACAAGTCCTGCTTTTTTTCTTTCTTAAGAGTGCATTCAGATAGTTGCGTGAAAAATGCACATAAAACATTAAACATATTTTCAAATTTAAGAAATGTTTTATTAAAATATTAAATTCATCACACTCCGCTAGAAATCAATTACAGCTCAGTTAGTATTAGTAAGAAAACCTTTTATCTCAATTGATAAATTTATGGCGATGCTAATTAGTCTAGTAATTGCATGATTTTTTTTTAAAGTGAGAGCTTTATCTTCTAGAAAGTGTATTTTGTGAATTTAATTAAATAAGTAAAACCCCGATTGTCTCGAATTCTTACGATAAATATATGCCCCGACTCGTAATTAAACAAAACCCCTGGATAATCATCGTCAAAATATATAGTGAACTTTCTGGTGATGTTAATGAAAATATTATCTGCTATCTCATGATCCATCATCAGCATAAAGAATTTTGTCAATCTTTTTTCATGTAATAATCAAATCGTAGCTCGTGCATTGGTTTTTGATGTCATTGCACCACTGACACAGCGATGCATTTCTTTAATTTATGTTATCCGTGAAATTATAATATTTTATAAGAAAAAAAATCAAATGAAACTTTTAAATGCATTGAATTCTAACACTCTAATTAATTCAATGGCGCGACAGCTTTTTACCACTATCAAATTTGTTTTTCCACTATCACGGAAAAGAAGTCAATCTTTTTCTCCTTTCAGACCATCATCTAAAAAGAAATGAAGACTCTCCAAGTTTACAGAAATACATTTAAGCCATCGATGATTATGGTGAAAGCTCCCTGATCATATATTTTCAGAAGTTTCCCAGGTTCTTAAGTCAAATAATGTGTTCTATAAACCAGATGGCACGTTGGATCTGGCTGGTAATTTTTATTTTATTTTTTTATAAGGTTGCTGCATGCAAAGTTAACACTTTCAAGAAACTAAAATTAAATATAGTAGGTTTCGTTTTAATATTTTTTTTTATTAATATGTATGTTCGAGTCAGCTTGCTTATTTATCAATTAATTTCACAAGCTTTTAAGTTAACGATAATATAAGTCTCTAATAACTATCATACTAACAATAACAAGAATCAAACTTGAAATTATAAAAGAATAATTTTTTTAATTCTAAACTCTTACCGCTATACAATCTAATAAAAAATCGTGTTTTAGTATCTTACTCAAATCCAAAGATGCAGATTAATAGATGTATATTCACTGTGCAATGCTCATCCTGCCAGCATATTTTAAACTCTCTTCTTTTTACCAAATGATAGCTAGATAAAGATAAAGTAGCTTTTTTTTTTAATAATGGGACGTATTCACTTCAAATTTAATTATTTAAATTATTAAATGTTAGACAATCAAGAATCTTGATATATATTAGTAAGCGAATAATTTGATTTATAAAAGTTTAAAATTTAAGGACCCAGTTATGAAAATAAAAAAAATAAAAGGTAGGCTCTGCTCAACTACGGCCATTTTCAATATTTAATAAGTAAAAAAAAATAATCCACTTGATGCTGATGATTAATGTGGTTCATGTAAAAAAAGATGCTGCTCCACTTATTTCGTTTGTTGTGGTACATTTGGTCGTTCTCTCTGCTGAAAGTCAACGCCTTCTCTCGCCCACTACTTTTTTTTGTTTTTCGTTTTGTCAGTTTGTGCTTTTTCACAAGTTTTCTTCCCCGCGTGTTCACTCATTTGACCACAGCACCCTCGTCATCGGTTTGCTATCCTGCGCCTCCATCACCTTCTCTGAGCTTTCATGAATAGTAGCCGCCCTCACAATAATCGTCATGTATCCATCCCTTTCTTTTCAATTATATTATTTTGATATAGAAAAATAAATTTAAAGGAGTTGAGGTTAATTGCTTGTTGCTCTGACCTACAACCCACTTTTCCTTTGACCAGGAGGCTTTTTGCTAATTGGACTTGGAAATTTTCAATATTTTCTATACTATATCATCTCAACCATTTTTATATTAGTTGAAAATAATGCAGAAAAAAAATAATGCATGATATTATACATTAACACAAAATGTCAATGCAGTTTTCACGATAGTTATGCTTATCGTTTTGAGATAGAAGTGTTTGATTAAGCACCCGTTTGGCAACATGGTGCGTTCCACGTTTGCCAAACGGGATGAAGTTTTGGTGTTTGGTAACAACCAAACACCATTTAAAATGAGTGGGTCCCACCTCTTTTTTAGTACCAAACGGCGTTTCAAGAAAAGCACCTGGGAGGTGCTTTTCAAACGCCGTTCGGGACTGCGTTTTCATCCTAGTTTCTTCTCAAAAAAATGAGACCCATTTGCCTGCACTCCTCTCATCTTCTCCGGGCCTGAAATCATCTTTTGCATGTAACATGCATCTCTCTCTCTCTCTCTCTCTCTCTCTGCCCACAAAACAGACATGGTGGCCGGAGCTTCCAACGCTGACTCCGGCCACCACAGGCCACCATTTACGATGAAACCACCACAGGAAGAACCACCTCGGCCTCCTCTACCCGTCGGTATCCTCCGTTTAAGCTCTCGTCGTCGTCGGTGAACAGTACCGCCACCTTCCAAGGCTGTTTCCGGCCACCACAGGCCACCATTTCAAACGCCACCACCACAGGAAGAACCACCTCGGACTCCTCTACCCATAGGTATCCTCCGTTGAAGCTCTCGTCGTGGTCGGTCGGAAGGCACTATTCACGTGAATTATGTGCGCTGCACTGTCGCGAAGAAGACGCACAGTGCAGCGCACCGTTTTGCCTGTTTGAGAAAGAAGCAGCTGGACCTGGGCTGGGCTGCACTCGGCCTAGCCCAAGTCCAGCAAAGTTGGGCTTAGGCCCAATTTGGTTTGGCTGTCCTCGGCCCACAAAAAAATTAAAATATATATTTTTTAAAAAAAATGTGTAGATACAGATCAGTCTTAATGGAAGAAAAATATCTGTTCGTGATGAAATTGCAAATAGTTTAATGGGAGAATAAAAAATAATATTTGTTTTTTCATGAATTATTAATTACATAATATTATTATCATTATTAAATTTACAATATTTAAAAAAATTATGTATATATATATATATATATATATATATATATATATATATATATATATATATATATATATCCTTTTAAGTAATTTCACAAGTTAAAAGCAGTTTGGAAAGTTTGGAAACCAAACACCAAAACTGCTTTTTCTTCAACCTTCAACTCAACCACAGTTTTAACTAAACACTTAACTGTTTTTTTTGAACCACAGTAAAAAGCGCTTTTTTTGAAACTCCATTTTTTCAACCACAACCACAACCGCAACCGCAATACTAAACAGACCCTAAAACTATTATAAAATAGATTTTTACATAAAAAACAGGTTTTTATATATAAAAATTATATTGTTTTAACTTTTAAAAAATAAAATTTAAACATAATGAAAAACGAGACTAACAAACTACGTAACTAGCCAAATAACCTTTTCTATATAATTAAATAAAAAATAAAAGTTATCACAAAAAAAAAAACACTCCATGAGAAAGACATCGAAGAATCGAAGCGCGAGCTTACACTAAGGAGACAGCCTAACATCCCAGAGCTAACATGAAAGACAATTTAAATAATGAATCGACAATGGCCCTACCGGAAAAAACCTGGGTGGGGAGAAGTGGGGTGCGCATGATAAGTTGAAGAGTGGACAAAATCTCAAACTTCTCCCAGTCAGTCTGTCCATAAATAAATAATAATAATGAAAAGAGTCAGCCAATTGTCATGGTCAGCGTCACTTATTCCCATAAAACCTACCCCTTTTTATCATCTCCCTGATCTCTCTCTCTCAATTACACTGAGCAAATAAAGCATCCAATCAACTATCTAGTTCCTGTTTCAGTGTTAAATAACTTGAAATTAAAAAGTTTGCTCGTTGTAATTTAAGTTTGATTGTTTATATTATAATTATTAGAGATTTATATAATTATTAATTTTAAAATATATAAAATTAATTGAGATGTACATAAAAATGACCGGATAAAATATAAAAAAAGAAATCATTTAATCGCAGTAAGTAGTTGCGCTTCTTCTCTATCATCAAAACTTTCACTGATAACCATCATCAATCAGAATTCAGAAAGGCAAGGCAGGCACAAAATGGATGGTCTGCCGTCTGGATATCGCCCCAACGTTGGTGTCTGTCTCATCAACTCTGATAACCTGGTCTGCTCATCGCCTCTTTTCTCTCTCTTCTGATTTATAACATACGCTGATTAGTACTTGGGTTGTTTTCTTCTAATCAAATGATAAAAAAGAAAATCATTTCAATTTTTAGACGACTGATCACTTTTTAGCTGTTAGTTGACCCCCCCTTCCAATGATCCCTCTCTCTCTGAAATTTGGTGTCTGACGAGAGGACATGATCGTGTTCCTCTGTTACTTGCAGGTTTTTGTGGCTTCAAGATTAAATGTTCCCGGAGCATGGCAGATGCCTCAGGTAATACCACATTCGGATTTGATTTTTCTGAAACAGCAATTAATTCATGAGAAATGCGCAGGGATTGTTCAACTTCTCATTATTTCTGCTCTCGCTCTCGAGCGTGTCCTCTACTATTCTTCAGTGAATAGAAGAAAAATATTGTTATTCCAGTTCTTCTATGGTGTTAAGCAAACTTAGTTTTTAATTGGATCACTTAGGTGATTGTTCCGACCGATCACAATTTTGGTTTACATTCGGACAAGATCTCACTGAGAATATTCTCAATGCATTGAACTTCGCTCTATTGTTCAATAAAGTAGAGGGCACCTTCTGGCCCTCCATCTCTGCTCCTATCGTCACTTTTGTTCCAAATCCAGGTTTTTTGATAAATGCGATGGAAATAACACGTGGTGCTATAGGATTAGCCTACTTGCAGGTATCTTCCCGGAGTTTAGATAACGAGTGGCCCTGACACTTGACTAGGTTATTCACGGGATTCATTTGAACCAACCTTAGTTTCAAATCAGCATCTCTGAATTTACATCAGCTCTTGTTCGACTTTAGTTTCCACCCTTCAGCCATGCTTATGTGTTCATCTTTGTGATTTCCCATAATAGGGGGGCATTGAAGATGGCGAGGAGCCTAAGTCTGCAGCCATCAGGGAATTGATGGAAGAAACAGGGATAGTCTCTGCTGAAATTATTGCCGAGGTTTGTGATCGACTTTGCTAGCAGAACGACAACTACTCATTGTTTTCATGTTAAACTTTATAATGATTACAGAGGCACTGGAAACAAACACTCTCTCAAGTACTCCTGTGAATGCGTCTTTTTCAGCTATAATCTTGAGTTCACGGCCGATCCTTTTCTGTTTTCTTGGCCCTGTAATCACAGGTTCCAAATTGGTTGACTTGTGACTTCCCCCCTGCTGTGAAGGCCAAAGTGAATCGTCTGTGGAGAGGTGAATGGCACGGACAGGCACAAAAGTGGTGAACCTCTTTATCTGTCTCGTCGAGCACACACTCTACAATTGTGAAAGCTTATAACTTTCGGTTTAAATTGGAGCAATTAAATGTGCAGTATCCAATATGACTGCACTGCCACAGTTTTTCGTGACATTTTCATCTCATTTTTCTGATTCCAAATCCAATCCTTTTTAGCACTATATATCTCCTTTTATCTCTGTGAGTATTTAACTATAATTAAATGAACCTGAACCCCAATATGTTACTGATGATTGGGAATTTCATTTGATCTGGTGAATCTCATGGAGGGAGAAAAGCCAGTTATTTCTGTCCTATGATTACATACAGGCGTTGTTAAGCGAATCACAACTAGATTCATTCTTGTGTCTGAAATAATGACAATTCTGAAATAGCTGGAATGATAAAGTATCTAAGAGAAATGGAATGTTCTATTCTGCTGCTCCTGCATATGGTTTCAGGAGTAACAATGAGTTTTGGATGACAGGTTTCTCATGAGATTAACAAAAGATGAGAGTGAGATCAACCTAGCAAGTGGCGAAGCAGACCCAGAATTTGCAGAGTGGAAATGGGCTAGCCCCGAGGAGGTCATCGAGCAGGTATGTGCAGAAAATTATAGACATTATATTATGTACATTTGAATCCTTACTGAGATAAGCAAGCGATTGACCGCAGGCAGTGGACTACAAGAGGCCAACTTACGAAGAAGTTATGAGGACGTTCAGGCCTTACTTGAATGAAAATGGAATAGCTGCTAAATGTAAATCTTCAAAGTGGTAGATGGTGTGCGTGTGCTTTTGTAGGTGGTTTCTCCATGAAATCTGGACTTTGTAGGACACTGTTCTTTGTAAATGGATGTGCAATTAGAATTTCAAAACTAGATGGCTGCTTAAGTGTAACAAAACTTTTTGTTCAATTAATTCTCATAATTTTGTGTAAGTTGCTTGCACATTGAAGAGTTGACGTGCATAAGCTTTTTAATCTTCAAAACAACCTCAAATCAGTAGAAAGATAGTTGTTGTGGTTCCACTGGTGGTACGGTATATTCATTCTAGTGAATCATGCCGTAAACGAAGAGAAATTAAGTTTTGGTTTCTGATGCTCGTCGAGGATTAATCATTTTTGTTTTATTTTTTATTATGATACTGTATGCCTCAAGAAAGAAAAAGGAAAAGGTAAACATGCAGGCTTGTCTTTTTTCACCTATACTCCGATCCAGCTGTTTATTTTTAATAAAATATTTGATGGTGTTTCAAGTTGTCTTTTAAAAACATTTAAAAAAAAATAATTTTTATTTATTTATTTTAAATTAATTTTTTTTGCTATTTTTATATAATTTTTATGTATTAATATAAAAAAATAAAAATAAAAATATTATTTTCATGCATTTAAAAAAAAAAAAACACTTTACAAACAGAGATTGAAATTTGAGGTCTCATTATTAACACGGCTGTTTTAATCTCTTTTTTTTTTCTTATACTCTTCCCCAGCGTCCACGAAGAGTTACCATAGATTTCGGGGTGATTAACTATGTGTTTTAAAAATAATTTTTTAAAAAATATTATTTTTTATTTTAAATGATTTATTTTTATATTATTTTCATAAACATATTAAAAATAATTTTTAAAAAAATTAAAAAAATATCATTTTAATATATTTTTAAATAAAAAAACATTAAAATGATATAAAAACATTTCAATTACAGACAGGCACGGGGTAATAGAAATACGAAAAGTAGAAAGGAGCAGAACAGTACTCCTTGCATTCCATCCCATAATATTTTACTTCATAACTGTTTTCACGTTTTTCTGACATTAGGTGTATCAGGAGCTGAGGTAATTAACGTTAGGCAGGAGCGTGGATGCCATAACCCCAGCTGTTGATGCAAGACTGAGCTTGAAGGAAAGTCACCGTGAACAGAGATGGATTTTGTTTTTAGCTTGCTGGAATCGTTTAAAAGTCCCGAAGAAAAATGTAGAGATTTTCCTCTGAAATAGGGACTTACACTTGCCTTCTTACCGTAATGTTGTCCTCCATGTTAGCGCATTTTCAGAAATAATTAAGAAAATAGCTCAGTTGCTCTTCCCATAGCATGACTACATGGAGTTGTATTATTAGTAGTAGTTGTGCAGGTGAGAATATAACCCCAATCAGTTTAGAAAAATTCGCTGCATGAAATGTGTTATTTTAAAAAATAATTATGTCAGCTTTTTTCAAGAGAAAATTCAAGGTATTTTTACTGATTACAGTATTTTTTAAAAATAATTTACAGCACATGAGGGCTGGGCCCGCTCAGCATGAACGCGAGTATGGATTATGAGGGCTAGTCCATACAAGCGCTCCTGATACAATGCCATGGTCAAAAAAATTTAACTTATAAGTGATAACATCACACAATTGTTCCAGTGAAAACACTTAGTTCATAAAGAGGTTTTTGTATCATGAAGAGTGAAATATATATATTGTTGAGATAAATTTTGTTTGTTAGTTTGTTAGTTTGTTATCTTTCTAGTTAATATTCTGTTAGAAGTTGTTACTTGATAAGTCAGTTACTTCATATACTAAAATGTAACTAGTATATAAGGAGCTGATTGTAATTGAGAAACTTGAGTGATTCACTTTGAATAATACACAAAGTGCAAGTATTGACAAATGGTATCAGAGCCTATTCTAAGGACTGATTTGGAGAAGTGAGAAATTAAGGCTTCGGGAAAGGGAAAAAGGAAAGTAAGAGAGAGAAGGAGAGCAGCTGAGAGCTGCGATCTTCGATCGAAGGGAGAAGACGATCTGCGACTTGCAGATCGAAGGAGAGTTCGATTTTGGTGTGATCTCTGTGAGGATCAAGTAATCGAACGAGCGAGAACACGAATTCAACCTCTGAGTTCGTGATTTCACCCAAAATTCTCGAAGCTTTGTGAGATACTGAGAAGTGAAGGAATCTTGAAGTGAAGGAAATTTCTTGCAAGATTCTTCAAAGATCATCAGTGAGAGTGAAATTCTCAGTGTGAGAAAGAGAGAAACACCGAGAGTGAGAGATCAACTAAGAGAGAGAAACACCGAGAGTACACTGAGAGTGATACCGAGAGCAAAGTCAAGAAGATGACCACGTCTGAATCCTTTGTGCAAGCTGTCATCCCCAAATTTGATGGTTATTATGACCATTGGTCAATGATGATGGAAAACTTCTTGAGGAGCAAGGAACTGTGGTCCTTGGTGGAAGATGGAATTCCAACAGAAGCTCGAGGAGGAGCGGCAGGGAGTGATGCTCAGAAGAAAAGTGAGCAAGACGCCAAGCTCAAAGACCTAAAAATCAAGAATTACCTATTTTGTGCAATTGACCGAGGGATAATGGAGACGATTCTTGACAAAACTACTTCCAAGGCCATCTGGAACTCCATGAAGCAGAAGTACCAAGGATCAACCAAGGTGAGGCGAGCACAATTACAAGCTCTGAGGAGGGAGTTTGAGTTGCTTGGGATGAAGGAAGGAGAGAAGGTGGATAAATATTTCTCTCGGGTGTTGACAGTGATGAACAAGATGAAGGTTCACGGTGAGCAGATGAACGAGAATGTGGTTGTTGGTAAGATTCTTAGAACTATGACTATGAAATTTAATTACATAGTATGTTCTATAGAAGAGTCCAATGACCTAGATGTAATGAGTCTGGATGAGTTGCAAGGTAGTCTGTTAGTCCATGAACAGAGAATGTCTGACTATAGAGAGGAAGAACAAGCCTTAAAGATTGTGCATGATGATAGAATGGTTAAGGGAAGAGGCAGGGGTGCCTCGGGTGTGTTCAGAGGGTTCAGAGGAAGAGGCCGAGGAAGGGGAAGAAGCCAATTCAACAAAGAATTGGTCGAATGCTACAAGTGCCATAGGCTGGAGCACTTCCAGTATGAGTGCCCAGACTGGGAGAGAGGTGCTCACTATGCAGAGCTTGAGGAAGAGGATGAGATGCTCCTAATGGCTCATGTGGAGTTAAAGAATGCAACCCGAGATGAGGTATGGTTTCTGGACTCTGGTTGCAGCAACCATATGACTGGAAATAGACTATGGTTTATTAGTTTTGATGATGAATTTAGACAGTCAGTAAAGTTAGGGAACAATTCTAGAATGGGAGTGATGGGTAGATGAGATATTAGGATGAATGTTGAAGGAGTTACACAGATAATCACCCAAGTTTATTATATTCCTGAACTGAAAAATAACTTGTTGAGTATTGGGCAATTGCAAGAGAAGGGTTTAGCCATACTCATTAGGGATAATCTGTGTAAATTGTTTCATCCAACTAGAGGGGTTATCATGAAAAGCATAATGTCTGCTAATCGTATGTTTGTGATAATAGCTTCTAGTACCTCTAGAGATAGTGAGCATGCTTGTTTTAAGACTGTGGCTGAGAAAGAAGCACAGTTATGACATTGTAGGTATGGTCATTTGAGCTATAAAGGGTTGAAAACCCTGTATGATAATAAAATAGTGACTGGGCTGCCACTTGTTAAAGCCCCAGGGGGTATTTGTGAGGGTTGTGTACTGGGCAAACAACACAGGGATCAATTCCCTAGCCATAGTCAGTGGAGAGCACAGAAAAAACTTCAGTTAGTGCATACTGACATATGTGGTCCTATAACTCCTGCTTCCCACAACAAAAGGAGGTATTTGATCACATTTATAGATGATCACAACAGAAAAATATGGGTGTATTTTCTGAGTGAAAAATCTGAGGCCTTTAGCACTTTTAAGAATTTTAAAGTGTTGGTAGAAAAGGAAGTGAATGAGAATATATGCTGTTTGAGGTCTGATAGAGGGGGGGAATTTAATTTCGAGGAGTTTGATAGATTTTGTGTGGTGAATGGTATAAGCAGACAGTTAACTAATGCATATACTCCTCAGCAAAACAGAGTTGCTGAGCGAAAAAATAGGGATATCATGAATATGGCAAGAAGTTTGTTGATTGAGAGACAAGTGCCGAGAGAATTTTGGCCTGAAGCTGTGAATTGGACAGTATATTTGATGAATAGAAGTCCAACTGTGGCAGTGAAGAACAAGACACCTCAGGAAGTGTGGAAAAATCTGACACCCTTGGTTGAACACTTCAAAGTGTTTGGGTGTATAGGGTATGTTCGTAACCCAGATCAGAGGAGGAGGAAATTAGATGATAAGAGCACAAAATGTGTGCATTTGGGGCTAAGTAAGGAATCAAAGGGGTATCGAATGTATAATCCAGCCACTAAAAGGATAATCATCAGCAGAGATGTAGTTTTTGATGAGAACAAGGGCTGGAAATGGGACAAAGAGGGGTCAGAAATCAGTAATGATGTACTGGAATGGGAAGGAGAAATGGATGAGGACTGTAATGAAGATGGCCAAGGGCTGACAGAAGAAAGAGAGGCTGTCACAGCAGAAATTGAACCTACCACAGCAGAGGTAGAACATGAAGGAAGTGAAGAGCCTGTGGGAGAAGAAAGTGCAGAAGAAAATCTTAGTGGCCAAGCTGATGAGATGAATGAGAGGCTGCCAGAAAGCTCAAACAGCAGGCTGCAAGGAAGAATCAGAAGAAAACCTGAGTGGATGAAGGATCATGTGACTGGAGAGGATCTATTTGATGATGAAGATGAGCATGATCTTGTCATGTATACAGAAGCAGGAGACCCGAATACTTATGAAGAAGCAGCAGTGATTCCAGTATGGAAAAAGGCAATGGAGAGTGAGATACAAGCAATAGAGAAGAATTCTACATGGGTCCTAACTGAGTTACCAAAGGGAGCTAGAGCCATTGGGGTAAAATGGATCTACAAGACGAAGCTGAATGAAAGGGGTGAAGTAGACAAATACAAAGCTAGACTGGTGGTACTGGGTTATGCTCAGAAGTATGGAATCGACTATAAGGAGGTGTTTGCACCAGTTGCGAGATGGGATACAATTCGGCTTATCTTGGCTTTGGCAGCACACAAGGGCTGGAATATCTATCAATTAGATGTTAAAAGCGCCTTCTTGCATGGAGAGCTAGAAGAGAATGTGTATGTGGAGCAGCCAAAGGGTTTTATAAAAAGGGGGGAAGAAGGGAAAGTGCTTAAACTCAGGAAAACATTGTATGGGTTGAAACAAGCCCCCCAGGCTTGGTATAGCAGAATAGAAGCATACTTTGCTTCTGAAGGATTTGAGAGATGCCCCAGTGAACCTACATTGTTCACAAAATCTGAAGGAGGGAAGGTGTTGATAGTGAGCATATATGTAGATAATCTAATCTACACGGGTAATGATGAAGCTTTGATGACTGAGTTTAGAGTGTCTATGAAAAGGGAGTTTGATATGACAGACTTGAGGAAGATGAAGTTTTTCTTGGGTGTGGAAGTGACTCAAGGCAGCAAAGGCATTTATATGAGTCAAAGAAAGTATGCTCAAGAGATTTTGTGCAAATTTGGAATGGAGAATTGCAATTCCACTAAAACTCCTATGGTTCCCGGCTGCAAGTTAGATAAGGATGAAGGGGGAATCAAGGTAGACTCGACACAATACAAGCAGATGGTTGGAAGTCTGATGTATTTGACAGTTTCCAGACCGGATCTAATGTATGTGATGAGTTTGGTGAGTAGATATATGGAGAGGCCCACTGAGCTACATATGATGACAGTTAAGAGAATCTTGAGATATCTTAAGGGGACCATTGAAATGGGAATCTGCTTCCAGAAAGGTGGAAATTTTGATGAAATGATTGCTTATTCAAATAGTGATTATGCTGGTGACCTGGATGATCGGAGAAGCACGTCGGGATATGTGTTTATGATGAGCTCTGGGGCAGTTACATGGAGCTCAAAGAAACAAGCTATAGTCACTTTGTCAACCACTGAAGCAGAGTTTATCTCAGCAGCTATGTGTGCGGGTCAAGCAATCTGGATGCTAAGGGTTCTGTGTCATCTTAAGTGGTACCAGGATAAGTGTGTGATTCTGTGTGATAATTGTTCTACGATCAAGTTGTCCAAGAATCCAGTTATGCATGGGCGAAGCAAGCATATAGCAATCAGATATCATTTTCTCCGTGACTTGTCGAATGATGGGGTAATAAAGTTGAAATATTGCAGCTCTAAGGAACAGACTGCGGACATTATGACCAAGCCATTGAAACTTGATGGGTTTGTGAAACTGCGAGAGCAACTTGGAGTATGCAGGATTTCGAACTTGTAAAATGTTTCAGTTTAAGGGAGGATATGTTGAGATAAATTATGTTTGTTAGTTTGTTATCATTCTAGTTAATATTCTGTTAGAAGTTGTTACTTGATAAGTCAGTTACTTCATATACTAAAATGTAACTAGTATATAAGGAGCTGATTGTAATTGAGAAACTTGAGTGATTCACTTTGAATAATACACAAAGTGCAAGTATTGACATATATATATATATATATATATATATATATATATATATATATATATATATATATAACAATTTAAATAACACACGATTATTCCAGTGAAAACACTTAGTTCATGAGAAAATAGAGAAAGACAATTATCCTAGAAATATCTATTTTAAAAAATAAAATTCAAATCATGTTTGTTTCATGAAGAGTGGTTTTCTAAAAAATACATTTCAAGCTTTATTATGTTTGATTGTTACTAAACAAGTTGGTCAACATGAAATATTTTACAGTCAAATTCTCCTTTTATTTTGAATAGAAGACATTTCTCAAAAGTTGTAAGAAATTTTAAAATATCTTATTTTATATTCATTATATTAAAACTGATCGTTGATATTTTAATTACTATATTTTTATTTTATTTTATTTTTTCTCAATTCAATCCCTTTGAATTTGATTTAATAAAATCATTATTCTTTAGTTTTTTTTTATTTGCCAGATTTAGTTATTATTCCTTTAATAAAATGTAAAACATTGCTAAATTATTTGTCCCTCTCCCTCTCCTAAAAAAAAGCAACTTGTTTTTTTTAATAGATTTCTGTCCGAGTCCATTCCCTTAAATTATATTTCGCAGACTAAATTTTTTAAATACATATATACGTGCGTGTGCGTGTGTTGGATAACAATAGACTCTCGGCCATTGCACATGACATGGATCCAACGTGCTATATTCCAATTTATATACTCGAGTACTTTGATAAAAACTTGCATATGGCACCGTTGGATCAAAGATAAGGATTGAAAGATATGACCACTGTTTTTTCTCCCGCTGGGTGCGGGTGGAAAATCGAATAAATTGTTTTTTTCCGCTTCGGAATTATATTGATGTGCAGGAATAAAAAATATAAATAATAGAATATTTACATGTCTATCCCAATTGACTCTAGGATTTTGGCTTGGTGACCTGTGAGATGTGACATCTTCTTTAATTTTGTGAACACGATTATTGATAAGATAAACTTATTTATTTGAGTGTCAATTTTTAAGACCACTCAGCGAACAGGAAGCCCATGTATAATTTAATTGAATAAAATTAATTAGAGTGGTAAGGAGAATTTGAGAAATTATAAAAATAAAAATACCAATAATTAGGTCTCTCCTCGGCACCTTCTTTATCATATTAGGTGAAAGCTAGTCGAGTGCACTGTAAATATCTTTATAAAATGGTAATGTCAACCATTTTTATTTTTATTTTTTTTTTATTTTTATTTTGTTGTGGTTTATTTATTCCTCGATACCCGTCATTTATCTATTCACCCGTTTCAGTGAAAGAAGAGGGGACCGGACCGGCATGCACCGACATCGTCCCTGTGTTTTAGATGAGATCGAGGCCTCTTAACATGGTTTGTCGTTTTAATTGTTTTTAAAATGTTTCTCTTAAGATATATTATTTTTTAAAAATAAATATTCATTTATACTAAGACGTTAAAAAGGATATGAAAATACAGAGTAAAATAAAATAAAACACAATACACTTAACTTACGAAGAAATACTTCACCCTAGTCTATAATTAATTACGTGTTTAGCACCGCATTTTAAAAATATTTTTGAAAAAAAATAAATTATTTTTTTATTTTAAATCAATTTTGTTTGATGTTTTTAAACTATTTTCATGTGTTGATGTCAAAAATATTTTTTTTTTTTTTAAAAAAACATCATTTTGATGCATTTCTAAACGAAAAGTACTTTAAAAAACAACCTCAACCGTACTCTCACTAACTGCCCCTTAACTTATTTTTATTCAATAAATTTGTTTATGATATTTCATATTGCCAAAATGATTTTACATGTTCAGTTAAATAAATTAATATTTGATCAAGATATCTGATATTAATATATTTGATCTCACAATACAAAGAATGTATTTAGTTGTGTATTTTTCTTAAAAAAATTGCTATACAGGGTTAATTCAATCATTTTGGCACGTATAAGAAATTAAACAAATGAAAAGGCACCCTGCCAATGGCTTTAGAAATTTTGATCAGATCAGAAGGATATCGACAATGAAGTTATTCTACCGTGCACATGAAAATACAGATCTATCCGCATCAATACGGTGACGTAAAAGCAACGGCGAGGGAGGGAGAATATGTCCAACTAGAACTAAATTGACAGGCAAAATGGAGCCAGACCACAATATGTATATGGTGGTTATGAACAGAATCAAAACAATTCCAACTGGTGGAGGCCTTAGCAGGTCCAACCACCTCCACACCTTCATGGAACGGGACCCCTCGCTGCCCCCAACCCAGCGAGCGGTCCATAATACACGACCACATACTTCTTTACAATCTATACAAGTCCGTGTAAATTGGGATGGCTAAGATAGGGTACGCTTTTCGAGGAGCCCTCTCACTTTCTTTTATTTAAAATCCATCCCTGTCTTGGTTTTCTCTCTCTTTTTCCTCACCCTCCTTGTCAGATAAAGCCTGTTTATAACTGGAATAATAGTATTTCTTATGATGCAGATAAAAAGCTTAAACGATTTTAAATAACGTTGAATGGTTATTTTTTAATTTAAAAATATATTAAAATAATATATCTTAAAAAAACTTATTTTTAAAACTATCTAAAAAAAATGTAAAATGTTTTTTCAACTAAGAAAAGGTCAAGATTCAACACCAAACATCAATTCCAAAGAGAGAGAAAACAGAAAATCTAAAGGAATGGGATTATGATTTTATTAATACCCTGACTTTTCATTTGTGTTTTATTTTAATCTAGAAAACTCTAAAAACGAGAAGCTGCTCCCGGATAATTTATCGGATCCTTATTTGATTGGTTGAGGTAAATAAATAAAATAAAAACGATAATTTATTATACTATTATTTTTAAACACGAGCTGTTACTTTACTAAAAAATGATAATTTTTACAGGCTTTTGTTGACGGGTTAAAAAATCTCCCATGATTCGGCTCTTTCCTATAAAAAGTGTGTCCACGCGTTTGCTCGTGTTACAAAGAACAGATTGTTGAATTTCGAGAGAAAAAAAACCCATTTATGTTCCTGCCTGCTTGTTTCCCTATCTCTCTCACCGTCGAGCAACCAAGGTAACGCCTCTATCTCTTTCTCTGTATTCTTACGCAATTTAGATTCGGGATTTCTCTTGTAGGTTGCTGGTCTTGTTCAATTTTGTTTTTTATGCCTTTTCAGATCATGCTTGACAAAGATTTTTTCACCGAGTATGGGGAAGCAAGCCAGTATGAAATTCAAGAAGTAGTCGGGAAAGGAAGCTATGGCGTTGTCGCATCCGCCATAGATACTCACACGGGAGAGAGAGTTGCTATCAAGAAGATGAACAATGTCTTTGATCATGTCTCTGATGCTACCCGGATTCTACGTGAGATCAAGCTGCTTCGGCTGCTTAAACACGCTGATATTGTAGAAATCAAACATATCATGCTCCCTCCTTCTCCAAGGGAGTTTAAAGATATTTATGTGGTGTTCGAGTTGATGGAGTCTGACCTTCATCAAGTTATCAAGTTAAATGACGATCTCACTCCTGAACATCATCAGTTTTTCCTGTACCAGCTTCTTCGCGGTCTCAAATATATACATACAGGTTTTTAGAAGGATTGCTTTCTTTCTTTCTTTTTTTGGGTTTTTGAACATCATGAGTTGCGGACTTCTTGTTGATGTAATGCTTTTGTTTGTCATGTTGGTTTTTGCAGGAAATGTGTTTCATCGAGATTTGAAGCCCAGAAATATTCTGGCTAATGCTGATTGTAAAGTAAAGCTTTGTGATTTTGGGCTGGCTCGCGTGTCATTTACCAATGCTCCTTCTGCCATTTTCTGGACTGTATGTGTCTTCTTGAAGCACGGTTTTACCTTTCAGTGCTTAATTGTAATGTTTGTGGATTATAACATTAGTGAAATTATATTCTTTATGGTATCGACGTTGGCTTACGGATTTTTTTATTTTGTTTAGGATTATGTGGCAACTAGATGGTACCGTGCCCCTGAACTCTGCGGCTCGTTTTCCTCCAAGGCATGTCAATATGAACTGTCCTTCCTTCATACTGAGTTCATCATTGCATTCATGGTTGAAAAAATAAAATAAAATTGACTGTCGGTATTTGTTATTTTTGGAGGCTTCACACTTGCATTTTGCTATGCTAATTAATTATCTGCGGAGGATTTTCTGGGTCGAGCACAAGAATATGGATGAATTGGTTTTAATTCGAACCCCTTCCACTTAAAAGGATGAATGATGTCCTCCACAGGTTCAAACCGCATAGTTTGCAACCCTCCAACATCATCTATCATATCAATATGCAGCTTGTTATCCGTGAAATTTGAATCTGGTTAAGGAAATCATGTCAGATACCTGATATGTTTTTCTGAAGCTATAGTTTGACATGACAGGTTGATCAACTCTGGTGGTTCAGTTTTTGCATTTTGCATATGCTATCCAGCATTTCCCAATGCTCAATAATGTTTTGTGCACCATGGTTCATTTTTCTTCTTCTTCTGGATGTGACCTAAATTGCATTGCCCGTACCATTATTCAGTTGGCATTCAAGATTTTGTTTGACATTTTTCCTTAAAATTTGTGTTCTGCAGTACACTCCTGCTATTGATATTTGGAGCATAGGATGCATATTTGCAGAGTTGCTGACGGGGAAACCCTTGTTTCCTGGAAAAAATGTGGTGCATCAATTGGAACTCATAACTGATTTACTTGGCACCCCTGCTGCTGATACAATTGCACGAGTTTGTTACCTTTCCCAATCAATTTTGTTTGGTATCTTAGAAACTCCAGCCTTTCCTGATTCTGGTTACCTTGTTCTCATCACCTTTTTTTTTTTGTGATGCGTGCAGGTTGGGAATGAAAAAGCTAGGAAGTATTTGAGTAGCATGAGGAAAAAGCAGCCAATTCCTTTCTCAAAAAAATTTCCAGATGTAGACCAATCAGCCTTGCGTATTCTTGAGCGGTTGCTGGCATTTGATCCTAAAGACCGTCCATCTGCTGAAGAGGTAAGAACTAGTTAAAAAAAAGGGTTAACGTAGAACTTTTTATATCACCCCTTTTATTCACGATCCTTTTATCTAGATTTATATGGTTTCCATCCTGATACTGGTTTCTGTTCTCTCCAGGCTTTAGAAGATCTGTACTTTGATGGGCTAGCAGACAAGGAGCAAGAACCTTCAAGACAACCCATTTCAAAACTTGAGTTTGAATTTGAAAGGAGGAAATTGACAAGAGATGATGTAAGAGAGCTAATTTACAGAGAGGTAAGACAATATTGGGCGATGCTGGCTTCAGTGTTGCTACTCTGCTTGTTTGGGTGGTACCCTACTTCATTAGTTTTGAATTGTGATTTATATTATTTTCAATCAAACAGATTTTGGAGTATCATCCAGAGATGCTGAAGGAGCACCTTCAGGGCACAGATCAGACTCACTTTGTGTATCCAAGGTCAGTAAAAAAAATGTTATTACAGTGAAATGGAATGAAAAGGAAAATGCACGGGCATAAAACATCGGAACACTCTATTAAGAGTCCGTCATGCTTGCCCAAATTTGTGATCAGCTTACCTGCTGTAGCTTTTATTAAAAAAACATTAATCAATTTCCTTAGGATGTTGACATCATTATTATATAGAGAGAGTTAAGCACCTTTTAATTTCCTTTTGGGGCTTCAAGAAAACACTGGATACTTTCTTTTCTTGCAGTATGTTTGTTAGGTATTGTCCAGTTGATGCCTCATTATAGAGATGAGGGATCCATTTCACTATTAGCATTCAACAAAAATGATGATCCCAAACAAGATTGCTAGTGTGCTGAGAAAGCAGCACGGCATGTTATGCAGTAAAAGTTTGTGCGAGAGACAGTTTTAAGCTTAACTCCAAATGAAACTATTATCAGCAAGTTAAATTGATTAGTTGCATTAGTTTAGAACTTTGCATCATATGACAATACCATGATTTCTCCTTATTTGTTCAAAGAGCAGTCATTGAATATTACTTGATTTGTCCAGTGGAGCTGATCGATTTAAGGAACAATTTGCTCATCTCGAGGAAGGAGATGGTAAAAGTGACAGAAACAGCCCCCACCACAGGAAGCATGCGACATCCTTGCCTAGGTAATGTGGTGGAAACACTTCTTTTTCTACATGGTTTACTTGATCAACCGATTTTTATTGATTTGTGCCCCGTCTTTTTTGCAGGGAGCGAATCTGCACAGCTGATGAAACTGAGAATGCTGTAAAGCGCAGTGGATCTTCTCTTTCTCGTGCAATTAATCAGAGCCCCCCAAAGTCACAAGCTACTGAAGAACTGCAATCTGCTAACCAAAATGCTGTAGCCATGCAGACCAGCTCTACCAAACCCAAGTGTGGCACGAGTACTCTGTTGAGAAGTGATAGCAGTTGTGCTTCAACACGTGTGGGACTAATTGGAAATGATCGCCAGGTACATGCTCTCTGATCAATATTGGGATCTTACTTGCACATCTTGGAGGGTATCTACTGGAGGGTGGTTCGGAAAGTATCGATTTATTCAGCTAACAAACTGCTGGAAGTCTTAGAATAGGTTACTACTTGGTATGTTCCTCATGAAATGTACTGCTAACATTTCTGTTGCATTCTCTAATAATATTTGCATATATTACAAACGATGTGAAAATCAAGCCTCAAAAAATGGGGCATGAAGAATGTTACCCCCACATGGTAAGCATCTCCGGTTAATTGTCACCTGTGTGCAGGGGAAATTTAATAGCTGGTCACTGGTTTATTTTAGGTGAAACCTCCACGTGTTTAATGTTGTACTTTTTTTTTATCAGACACTGAAAATAGGACCGCTTCATTTTGCTGCATGCCTTCTCTTTACTGGTGCAAGTTTGTTTTCCGTATGTGATATTAGTGTTGCTGCTGTCTGTACACTGCTTTGGATTTGATAGAATCTTTAGCTGTTATTCATGGCAATTTTGAATAATATAAATGAATTACTGGTAATAGAACAACAGACTACCTGTCTGCCGCAAGGAAGTAAATATAACTGGCATTACCATTGGATAAGACCATACATAAAGAGTGATTATGGATTGTTCTAAGAGAAGAGAGAACTTCATCAGCCTCTTGTTCAGAGGACGTTAAACAAATGCTTCAGGATACATATATCAAATTTTAAGAGAATCGGGGTCATTGCAATACTTAGTGCTTGTTTGGAAGTATTGTTGAAGTTGAGGTTGTTTTTGAAAGTATTTTTAGTTTAGAAATACATCAAAATAATGATTTTTTATGTTTTAAAAATCATTTTTGAGATCATCACATGAAAATAATATAAAAACACCAAAAAAAATAATTTAAAATAAAAAAAAAATCATTTTTTTTAAACACAGTGTCAACAAAGCCTTAAATGAGATTTGCTTCTTGTTAGTAAAGCATGGATAAAGCTAAACATGATGGAAATATCCAAAGGCACAGGCTTAGGTTCTGCTGTATAGGTCAAACTTGCTTCCGGTGCCTGCAGGAAAGGAGTGTGGCTGAACTCTTTTTTTTGTGTGCTTTTATTGTATGGCTTCAGAGGCCTTCCATTTGCCTGATTCTACACTACATCAAACGGTTGGCCCTTGCAACCGAAACGGTCGTGATCACTGGGTGCTTGAGCGGGGTTTCTTTCCCTGGCTTCTTCCATTAAATCAACATTTCCTACAAATCTCAGCATGAAACTACATTTCCTTTTTACGTAGTTGCTAATTTTATTCAAGCAAAACTGACGACTGAGGTTGAGCTACTGATTTGCCCCGATCGTTGAGGGGTAAGAAGGGAATCCTAGATACCATGACTGATCTTAGCTCATGTTTCCCTTATGGTTTTCCAACAATAGCTGTGATAAAGTTCTACCTGTACTGTTTGGTGGAGATCCATAGGCGCATAAAAAATGTTGCACTTAACAGTTCCCAGATTACTTTACCAACAAAACATATTTTTTTATGACTTGAACCTTTGTTCTTTAACTGGCAGGGCAGTTCTGTTACTGTACATCAACTGATAATAATGTCATACCCTCTATGTAAAACCTCTAGTTGATCTGTACCACACCAAAAGCCAGGAAAATGTCATCCACAAAACACATTCTAGGTGAGGTGGTTCTATCTTAAAGATTTGTATATGGTGGTATTGTGGGGGCAACAACCCTCCTCACAGACTTGCTTCCTGATTATATATCAGTATCCGATCTGTTGCCAGAATTTCAATTCATTTCCCACAAACTTTGTGAATGGATACAAGATCTGTTTTCCCCCACCCCAAGAAGTACGAGAATAGAACACTGGTATCTGTTCGCATATTAGTGACAAAGTACCAGCTTTCAAGAATGAAAAGACCAGATGAAGATTCTATTGAAATAAAAAATGCCACCTGATTCAGGATGGGGCACATAACAAGTACAATATGGACCCAATGAGCAACTCTGCTGCTGCTCCATTTAAATAAAGATTATTGGAACGCATTCCTGGCATCCCAAGACAGAAATTCCAAAGGACTTCATCATTCAACACACTAAATATCTCAATGGTTTAGTTCTACATATTTACCGTTCAAACTTCACTCATTCTGGAGGTGTTGTAGTATTTCCACGCTAGCCATTTCCATCAAGCTGTCCGTGAGAAAGAAGGTGTGCCATATATTGCTGCAAGAATATAAATATAGAAATGAATGGGATAAAAAGAAGAAGAGCACAGGAACGTCAGTTCCCACACAAAAACAGAAAGATCATGAGAGCTTTCAGGCTTCAGTTAATGCAGACTCGGTAGGCTTAATTTCCACTTTCTCATATTTGGTATTATCTAATCGTTAGAGAAGGCAAATGTTTGAAACATTGGCAATTACAAAACAGACTTCAAATATTTTCTATAATTGTGATGAAAATCTCTCTCGGGTCAAAATTTGAAGGCTATTCAAAATAACAACCGAAGAAAAGAGATTTTATTCATAGCACCAGATTCTTCAACTTTTATCATCTGTCAATGTGCAAAGAACATGATGTTCAGAGCAGTCAGGATGGTTTCCAACCCTGATATATGTGTGCTTTGGGTTTTGACATCGTGATGCATATCCTTCTTCTTTTCTGAATATCAAATGAAGAACCATTGCCAAATTGAATTCTCCAATCCATTGAGTACTACTGATATTAACAGAAGATGCAGTCACAAGTAGAAGAGGCTCTTAATTGCCCCTTTCTGCTTTATCTTATTCCGAAAACAATACTAGCCATTCAGTATCTTTATAGAATAAATTTCAACAATCTAACAATCCACAGAAAACTCCATGCTATGATGTACATTCTTTTGTCTATTATTTGAAGGAAGAAATGTAAGAGAGTTCATGTCACACAACTTATGTCACATGGTCAGTTTTTGGGATTTTGGAAAGACAACACGGTTTAAGAATTTCACCATCAGTGCAAATTAATGAGACTCCAATATTGTAAAGGTCATTCATGAGATCTGTTTGCACAGAAAAATTATACAATATATGCAATGTAATAAGGAATTCAACTTCCAAACACAATATGGAGTATACAGATGAGAGGATGAGGTACAAGTATATTCAATTACCAGCGTTGTGAAACTTACTGCATGATAAGCATATGGCGATTTCCCCTGGCGTTCAAAGTGTTTGGCCATGATGGAGTACTCAATTGGACCCCACTCCTCTAATTCAAAGCAATTGCCAAGTGCAGCTTTATATAACTAACATCAACAAAAATCAAACAGCACATATAAAAAATCTTAAATCCAAATCAAGCATAAAATGCACGCAAAACCACATAAGTTATTTAACAGCAATCATTGATCACAGACCTTAGTGGCGTCAGTTAAAAGCTCAGTCCCAGCAGGATAAGCTGCATAGAATTGGTCACCTCTAGAATATCCAGCTCTAGTTCTACAACATCCAAAAAAAAATCCATCGAAAGAAAAAAAATAGAGTCAAGGTCCTGATAATATATATATCAGACTCTAGAACCAAAATGAACAGACTTATCTCTGGTAATAGCAGAAAATCTAACTAAGCATCAAGATTCAAGGATATAACGTATTTACTTTTACAATACCCAAACACAAGAAACCCAACAAATAAAAAGAACAAAAACCATAACGCCACCAAAAAATTTAGCAAAAAAAGGAGACAAGAAAAAAAGATTTATATATAAAAACCCACCAGAGAAAAGGAACATAAAACATAATTAGAAATCACAACACATACATTTGCAGACTAGAGTAAAAGAGCATCTGACTCACGTATTGGTTGTATAAGCATAGCTCATGACAGCAACAAAGCAATAGAAACCAGTATAAGAAACGACTCTGCGAAGCTTTTGAATCTTCAATATTTCTTTTAACCCATGATATATCATCGGCATCATCGGTTATACTGCAAGGTGAAGAGACACCAGATACGGTTAAGGAATAACAAACGGAAACATTTAGTCGAACACCTTGCGTGCATGGTATGATTATAATAGTTTTGAGCAGAACACTTGCAAGTTGTCGAAAAAACAAAATGCAGCTTGAATTAATGAGAAGTGATCGAAATTTGTAGCCGTAATATGATAAGTGAAAAGGAGATGCGGTGCTTGTTCATGGTATTTGACTCTTTTTAGCAAATACCTACCTTTTTTCTACTTCCTGTTTCTTTGCGCACGCTTGTTTTTGAGTTCAAAACTGCAATTTGAGGGGGGTGGGGGAGCTTAAAAAATGTTAAAAATATTTTTAAAAATAATTTCAACATCACTCAACAATTTTGTTTGATATTTTGATTTAAATATGTTTTACATTTTTTTTTTTATATATTTTTTATAAGAAAGTTCATGACTCCAGAGCCTTCAAACTTTCGAAGCTCATTGATAAGTAGTTGTTCAGAAGAACTCTTTCAGTTTTATTCAATTGCAAATGTTTTATTAAATTTTATTTTCAATAACATTGCGAGTGTTAAAAACCTACCACCATTTTCTACACGTTTTACGAAGCCCAAATGTCAAGTGAGTAACTAAATCGGTAAGTTAGTTTATATAATATAATATAATTTATATTATTTTTTAATATATCGAATAAAAAAAATTAAACTTGAAACTTAAATATAATTTCATACTAATTTATACTTGATTTTTTATTAAATAAAATAAAAATAGTAAAATTTAAACTCATAAACGTTAAATCACAATATTTTAATATCATATCAAAAAATAATTTTACCTATATAAAATTCAAAATATAATTTATATTATCCTAAAAACCATCCTCCCCTTCTCCCAAACCCCACTTCCAAGGTGGCCCTGGTTGCTCCTCCATGATCGGCAACTTCCTTGAACTTGGCCCTTATCGCGTTGTCGATTCGCAAAGCAACGAACACCCCCTTTTCAACCCGATTCAGGCTCCTGGAACCGTGTTTTTGGCCTCGTTTTCATTGATAATCATAATGGAACTGGATTTAGTATCGCTTCGAACCCTGGAGATACCATGAGATCAGCAACAATGTGGTGTTGTTGCAGAAAAGGGGGTCTTTGCTAACGTAGCTACTGCTACTATTGTTGTTGCAGCATTGACTTTGCATTGACTTTGAACCCATTGTAATAAAACGTTATTCAAAACTAGGCCAAAGTCCTACCCAATCGCCTCTGTAAATTCTCATCTCTGCCATGGCATCTAAACAAGCTGGAAAAGTGATATGAACTGTCATGAAACGAGGTAGGCATATATTTCATCTTTTACCATCTTAAATTTTATAGTTTGTGGGAAATCCGACAATCTAATACCTGATGGTTGCAGAAGAAATCCTGTCTCGCGCCTCATATATTTGATCTAGAAAAGCACTAAGAGTTTTATAGTTTCGCTTCTAGATTTTCTGAAATCTGAACGATAGAACACTTTTTCTTTCTGCTACATCATCATCATCAGTAAGTTTTAATCATTCGTGACTTCATTTGTAATTAGCTTATTCGTTTCATTTTCAGTGGCTTTTATGTGCAACAATTCGCTTTTCCTGGCAAGCATGTCATAGCCAGAGGAGATCTCCGTCTCTGACATTATTTAACTATACCACAAGCTATTCTCCAAGTTTCTTATAACCAAATGATGTACTTGAGCTGATGGGCACGCGAAATCAAGGTGTTGAAAGCCAGAATTAATGGCAAGCTTCCTTTGCAGCAAGGGTTTTTATCACATATATCACCTGTCCTTTGTTTAGCTGACGTATGCGGATCCCTGAGGAGTTCGATTTTTCCCCAGCATGATCAAGTATTTTCCATCCATAGCGTAATAACAAATATTCCAAGTCAATTTGCATTCCACACATTATTGGATGATTTTTTTCTCTTAAAATTATATATATATATATATATATATATATATATATATATATTTTCAGATTATTTTGATAGGGAGGGGATTTTGCGGGGAGTGATTTAATATTTATTATATTTTCTTATAAAAAATATATTTTCAATATTAAAATAATTTAAAAAATTAATTAAAATATAAATAAATATTAGAAAGTCATCATAATATAATTTTTATCTTTTAATTCTAATTTTATTATAGATGATGACTTCATGAATAAATTTATAAATTGTAATAAAATTATAAATATCTAATTTATTTAAATTATTAATTAATTTTTTTTTAAAAAATTAAAAATAATATTAAAAATTTGATAACTAAACACTTGAAATTACTTTTCATTATCATCAACTTCAATCACTTATAAAAATTATTTTAAATCACAGCTAAAATACTTTCAATTTTTTTTTAAGATTGTAGTGTGACGGAAATTTTTTTTAATTGTTTTTAAAAAAATATTTTTTTTATGTTAATAGATAATTTTTTATGAAATACTAAAGAAAATTAAGATAAAAATATATTATTTTAACAAATACACCAGATTGACAGTAGAAGGAAACAGCATGACCAAAGACAGTAATGAAGACACACAGAAGATATTGAAATGTATGTTTCATAGACGGTAATGAAGAAACACAGAAGAAGATAAGTGATAAGATAAGCTCAGATCATCGGACTTTCTTAAACCTCAAACCTTGAAAACATTTTTGCTAAAGCAAAAAAAACCTCAGATTAGCATTTTGGCACATTACTCTTAGCTCACAACAACCCATGTGTCTCTACATGGTGCGCAAATTATTGTTGTTGCAAGCTCATGCCGAAATCTTGTCTTCCTTGGTGACTTGAAAAAATAATGGAAAAAGAAATACAGAGATTTGAAAAGTATAATTAAATGGGTTATGTAATGGCGTTTGGAGGCGGGCTTGTGAGAAGGAATGACTGGTTATGGAGAAGGAGAGATTTGGTCCAAGAAAACTCGGAACTCAAAAAAAACTTTCAAGAATAACCGATCAAAGCACAAAACCCGTACTATGATGCCATTGGATTTTGATTTGAGGGGCCGTTAAAGGACAGGGCATCCAGTAGAGAACCTACCGGTATTTGAGAGCCATTGATAGATCTTATCTTGTTCTCCCCTATTTGCCTCGGCCCTCTTAAGAAAAAAATCAAATACAGAGGAAATTGTTGCCATGAAAACAGATCCATCTCTCAAACCCTAGACGCCGCTAAAACAATACATGGTTTAGCCTTTGCAGAGTGGCCTCCAAACCCTAGACGAGATGTGTGACGTATTTATACAGAATTGCGTGACATTTTTTTCCTTACAACTAGGAGCAGAGCGTGAGCCCGAGGAGTTAATAATAGCTTAGTCCTTTAAGTTTATTAAACCAATTCCTGTAGTCCTTGTAATCTAAATCTGTATACATTTAGTACCTTAATTGTAAAATCCATAAATAACTTTCCAATTAAGTTATTTTCTCATGAAATTAAGTTATTTTCCAATTGATTTTGTTAACGTTCATTTTAAAATTATATAAGAAACAGATAAAAACATAAAATCTTGATGCACTTCTAAGAAAAACTATATTGCTCTGATTTTCAATATCCATGATACTTTATTTCTATTTTAAAAGTTTCAATATTATTTTGAAACATTATTTTTCTAATTTTTCAAGCTTTCAAGTGTCGTTGTAAAATATGATGAGCCATAACCTATCAATTTATACCATTTTTCTCATATATGTTTTTTTTTCGTTTTTATCCACTCTATCGCTTAAGTGGATATTATAGTTTGATTTTCAAATAATTTATATTTGAACTAAATTACGCAAATCTGAATGTGCTCCTAACATTTCCAGTGAAAAAATTCCATGCAGAAATCGGGTGTTCACACGTACGTGACTCCTATCAGCTGTGATTGACTAAATCGAAAAGATGGGGGTACATGTCGACTTTGAAGACAAATGCAGTGACTAAATTAAAAGAGTCCGGGTCTATTTCACATGTAGTGATATGGGCTCATGCATTGGGCCGGGAAAGCAAAGCAGGGCTGGGCTTTTGCTAGAGCAACAGCAATATCTCCCGCCTCTGGATACGAGCTCTTCTTCCTTCCACACCCACTGATATTAATTATCACAGCTCGGGTCGAAGGGTAGAGGGAAGAAGCAATGTATTTCTATAAAAAACAAATAAATTTGAAACCAGTCATGAATTAGATCCAAAATAATGATTAGAAACACTTTGTTATTGAATTGAATTGAAGGAGTCTCTTTCTTCTTTCCTTTTTCAACTTTACTGCATAGATTTTATAACTAGGAAGGAGAGGACATGCTCATGTTTTGAGCTTGCTTCTCATGGCACCGACTCTATCAGCTATGGGATCGTTTCGCACTGTAAGCATAGGAATGGTATTTACTATATCTTTTTTTTCCTATAAATTGTTTTTGAAATAATTATCTAGTGTTTTTTTTTTTGTTACAAGAAGAAGAATTACAATTCTCTATTTATTTATCTCTTGATTAAAGATTCCATTTCAGTGTTGCAGTGGAAAATGGCTGACGACTATAGTTTTCTTTAAAGCTGAGAGAGGGTATCGAAGTGCTTTGGGTAGAAACATGAGGTGCTTATTGTATTCTTATTTCATTCTGATCAAAGGATTTTGTTTTTTGAGAATACGTCCAACAATCTGAATTTGCCCTTTTGAGTTGCAGGTTAAATAATTTCGTCTTCAGGGTATCAAAATTGCCTTCTTGTTCGAAACATACACTTGTGGAAGGGCTGCTTAAACAAGGAGGCAAGCATGGCGAACAAAGTATATCAAATCGGTCAAAATTGCTTAATAGGGTAAATGAGTGTGTGTTGACAGATGAGTCTTCTTTTGCATTTGTTCTCTTTGTCATTTTTTTTCTTTGTTTCTACAATAACTTCACTCACTGCGATGGACTTTTTCTTCAAGATGATTTGTAGTATCAGCAAATCTTGGATCCGTAATGAGTATTTATAGAAACTCGATGGCGGGGAATACTTTGGCCATGTGTGGCAAAAACATTTAAATGTTTTAGCAAGAAAGTTCGATTTCATTCAAGATGAAAGGATGAAAAAGGTGACGGAGAAATAAAAACGACCTGGGTTGATGGTAAAAACCAGATAATAGTATTTGAACTAAAATAGGAGACTTCACTTAAAAAAGCTGTCTTCCTCTTGATTGGAGGTTATCTTACGCTATTTAGACCTCATGAGAGTTCTTACTCTTTTATTGCGTCTTTTCTTCTGAATCCCCCCCCCACCCAGCATGAACGACATGCAAGTCTGTCGGGTAAAATGTGATCTTGAACATAATTAATGATAGGTTAGAAAATAATCTTTATGAAAACACTGTTGGGCAAGGCAAGGGCTATTTTTGGTTTAATTATGTTAGAGATCACAGCTAATAGCTTAGAAATCAATCATGAAGATTTCCAGAGGAAAAATGCCTAGCAGCTTGTAATCAAGAGGCATCTCATAAGTTTGGATCAATCATTCTTGTTATTGAAAGTCACTCCACCCTTTTGTTTGTATTTTCACGTGGTTTCATCCAACATAATCGTGTAATTAGTCTCTATGTTCTTGGAATATGAAGAACGCTTCGTGTGCTTTGTCTTGATTGTTATTTAGCTCTTCATTTCAGATGTTCCTTGACTTGCAATTTTTGCAGGTCCAAGCGCTCATGGATTATGATGGTTTTCATGATTTAATCAAGAATGAAACAGCTGAAAAACAATTTAGAGGGAATGCCAAAGATGATTTTGATGTCTCCCTGGCATGTAAAAGATTTCCGTCCATTGTTTTGGGTAGTTTTCCTCCAGTGGAACTGTATGACGAGTCTGAAATTAACAGCCTTTTAGCAGCTAAAATTCTGGAAGGATTTCTTCCAAATGTTGTGAGTGTGACATGTGTTGATCCAGATACTCTTCATGAACAGCTGGCTTCTCCACACACTGAAAATGTGAACTCTTCCATGCCAAATGAAGTAAGAGATGAAAGTTCATACATATTAAGTGAATTCAGGGAAGAAAATACATCCCTATCAAAAGAAATAAAAGAAGAAAATTTTCACAGCTTGCCACTATATTCTCCGGACATGACTTTGGAAACTGTAGAAAAAATAGGTCCTAAAAATGGCATGGAAGAGTACGCTACCAACGTGGAGCCTGAATCACAAGTAAATGTTGCATATCTTGATAAGTCTATCAGTTGCCTACCTGGGTTAAGTACTAGGCAACGCCGTCAGCTGGAAAATTGTGGTTTTTACACGGTAGGGTCTGCTGTAGATAATGTGAAAAGTTAAAGTTCTTTTATATTCTTATAATTGGAATAGGACATGGGCTCACATTCTTGTCACGTGCATGCAGCTGCGGAAGTTGCTGCAACATTTTCCTAGAACCTATGCTGATTTGCAGAATGCACATTTTGGAATTGACGATGGACAGTATTTGATTTCTGTTGGTAAAGTAACATCTTCCAGGTATTGAGGTATCGTTCCTGAAATTCTTACCCTCTTATTCTTTATGCTGGACAAACAAAATGTCAGACTGTTTTTCAGTACATCAACATATTTGGCCTGTGTTTAAATAAGTTATTAGTTCCTATTTCACTTATATTAGGTAAGGGAAAACAGAGTACCAGATAGAGTTAAAATTGATTGACTCGATTACTTCTAGATATAGTTAAAATTGATGGACTTGATTAATTGAATAAAGTGTGCACATTTAGCTCCTGCACTGATAATTAATCTAAAATTAGTTGTTGGAAATTCTAATCTTTCGGGCAACAACCATTTCCACTGTCACAAGAATAAAGGATTTAATTGTTTGGTGATGGCCATGTGCTATAATCTAACATAGTGAAAACCATGAACGATGATAAATGCCATTCTCTTGTGAGTTATGAGGAGAGGATATATTGTAGAAATGCAAAACTTTTGTAGACAATACTTGACTCACATTCCAAAAGAGCAATACTCCTTTTAAGGGTTATGTGCAAGCCTTTTGTTTGTTAGAAGTAGAGGATGATGAGTGCACCTATAGTTTTAGTCAAGGAGAAGATGAAGATATAGCTGACCTTTCTCACTTACATTCTGTGGATAAAATATTTACACTATTTTGTAGAGGAACAGCAGCTAGCTATTACTTGTGATTGTGGGTATTTTTTGCATCTATCCCTTCAATGCCTGTTCTTCTTCTTTTTTTGTCTATCATCATGCTGTCAGGTCCTGTGTAATTAAACTTCTAAATCTGTTTTTAAGGACATTGTGTCTTAGCATATTTAGATATTTTCCTATTAGTCATTTGATTTCCAGTTTTTTACTGTGCATAATATCCACTCTCTTCATATACACTTATACATGTTCATGTCTAACTACACACGTCTTCCAAGTTCTTGTCAGTTGATGCATTGATCATTAAGTGAATGGGAAGTTTGTGCATCAATATTGATAGTATTGACCATTTCTTTTTCAGGGCTGTTAAAGCCAGTTATTCATTGGCATTTGCTGAAGTGATTGTGGCTTGTGAGATTATAAACAATGTATCTAAGCACATGATTGATGACAACAATACTGAAGGAAAGAAAACAATTTATCTGCACCTTAAGAAATATTTCCGTGGCACCCGTTTCACTTATCAACCATTTCTTAAAAAAGTCGAAGCGAAACACAAATCAGGAGATGTTGTCTGTGTTAGTGGTAAGGTGAGTAGGATTTCTCTACTTGATTTTGTCATCCCTTGTATTATACCCTTTGTTGCAACCAAACTTTTATAGTTTTACCCATTCAAAAATGATGGTTTGTGAACTAAATGTCAACCAGCACGATGCCTCCATCCTAATGCTGATTGTATGTTGAAGTTTCTGCATGAGGGTGTTAGTAGTCAGATAATCGTTTTTGCAAATGATTTCGTAGACCTATTGACCTTGGTCGTTACTATTCATGTCCCACATATTTCATTGGCTGTCATTTCTATAGCAGTCTATTTAGGTATAAAAAATATGATAGTGCGAATTGATTCTTCAAGTAACATAGTAGGATCAGCAATGACTAAAATAATTAGATTTTATTTTATTTTAAAAAGAAGTGGTTATATTTTTCTTCCATATGATGCATGGTTCCCCTTTAATTCTATTCTCAAGATGTTTGATTTATTCATTGACATTATGTTTTGAGTTTTGGGCATTTTGAGACATGGTGCGTGAATGTGTTGTGATGTAGGTTAGAGCTATGAGTACTAAAGGAGATCACTATGAAATAAGAGAATACAATATTGATGTGCTGAAAGACAGGGAAGACTCATGTTTTACTGTGGAAGAAAGGCCGTATCCTATATACCCTTCAAAAGGAGGCTTAAATCCTGACTTTCTTCGGGATACTATTTCAAGGTTTTGTGCGATACCCATTTTGTAGTTTGACATCTCTTGTCATTCAAAGACAGACCCTTTCCTCAGTTCCTGTTGCTTCTATGATCAATTATTCAATTTTAATCCTTCTTTAGGATATGGTGCATGTGTACAGCATGAAGCTTATTGTCTCTTATTACATTATGTGCTATTCCTTTTATGCTGTTCAGTTGACATTAATTGCGTATATATAAGAAAACAAGGATTTTGCAGTTCTTTTTTGGCTATTAACACAATTTCCTCTTATCTAACGAAAAGAGATCTAGTTTAGTGTACTCCAAGATATGAATCACATTTGTTGACCAACAATGTCAGGTCTTCTGTAGACGTTGGATAAGTATATGTTGTACCTGCTTTTTTGACACTGTGAAACCTTTTGGAAAATTCATTCTGATGGTTCTTGACATTTTCCTCACCTCTTTAAATGAGTTTTTTTTTATAGAATCTTCAGTGAGGATTGTGTTTTCCAGATGCTTTCTGTTCAAAAGAGTTATTCAACAGGAGATCTCCAAAAACAAATGTCCTAGTTGAAAAAAGAAAAGGAAATAAGAAGTCCATGTATATTTAAAATTACCATTTGCTTACATTAGCAGATCAATCAAACATTGCATGAATCTGGTTGAATCATTCTTTGCCATTTTTTCCTAAGATTTTGCCCAAGGTGGTGCAGTGTACTATTAACCCATTTTCCGTCACCATGCAGAGCAGTACTGTTGTGACTTCTGCTCATGAATATCATATATACTTTATGTGCTTGAGGTGTGACATTAAGTACTCAGGAATGCTGCATGGCAGTAATCATTCTTCTCATATTTTGCTCCATAACAAAAAAAAGTAATAGAATGAGCTGGTCTTTGTTCTAAAAAATGTGTTTAAAATGAAAATAATGTAGATTTTCTTTAAAATAATTCAAGTGCACTCACCCTCTTAACCATGGTAGGTGGTTCCATAATTTCTTTTTTATTAGACAATTTTTTTAAAAAAAATATGACAATGTTACCCACCACAGGCATTTTCTTAGAATTTAGCAGTTTTATGCTTCTTTGCAGCTGTGCAACATCATAGTATACATGAAAGAAGTTTCCTCATTAGTTGAATCTGAAAGAAAACTTGATCTGCATAAAAGGAATGGTTAAGGGGCACAGGCTAATTTTTTTAGTTTACGAGACAAAACAGTCTCAGTTTGGAGGTATCTACATGTTCTTACCTTTCATCTATGTCTTCCAGAGTTGTACGAGCCCTGGTTGCTGATGTTGATCCTATTCCAAAAGAAATCATCCAGGAATTTGGACTTTTACGTCTCCATGAAGTAAGGAACTCCTCTAGAATATGTTTCAATTATTGATATATTACTGCATATTTGGGTCTTCACATAACAGGAATGACCATTAATGTTACTAGTGATAATATGCTTGATTTGCTGATAGATCGCCTAAATTATCATCAAGTTTTGAGGTAAATTGTGTGGTTTACTGTGCTTCAGTTCTGTCTTTTCCAAGCAGTCCTGGGCTTTTAAAAGACGAAATCATTTGCAAAGACGAATATCTGACTACTAACACCCTCATGCAGAAAATTCAACATGCAATCAGCATTAGGATGGAGGCATAATGCTGATTGACATTTAGTTCACAAACCATCATTTTTGAATGGGTAAAACTATAAAAGTTTGGTTGCAACAAAGGGTATAATACAAGGGATGACAAAATCAAGCAGAGAAATCCTACTCACCTTACCACAAAATATATTTCAACAACAAAATATAAATTGCGTTGTTGAAATTGTGTGGTTTACTGTGCTTCAGTTCTGATCACTGATCGTTGTGGGTGTTGGAGCTCCTCAACGGATTAGAATGCTATAAAATACTATTTCAACAACAAAATAAATTGTGTTGTGAACATTTAACTATTGCAGTACCTCTTATGTGCACAAACATGGAACATGTGGCTTTTATTTCCTGTCGATGCTTGCTTATTTTGATAAACCCAAATCTCTTTTCTCAAAAAATTGCAGGCATATATAGGGATCCACCAGCCAAAAAATGCAGAGGAGGCTGATTTAGCCCGCAAGAGGCTTATTTTTGATGAATTCTTTTATCTACAGGTGATCTTAAATTTCATGTTACTATATGGCATATGAATCACAATTGTATTGCTGTGAGACAGAACGGATTCACTTTGTATCTATATTGTTCATTTTGTATATGATTCATTGCAGTAGCAGACCATTTTATAAAAGGGAGTGCAGTTAAGATCTGGAACGCATGCTATTTAATCAATGATAATGCTCCTGGTGACATTTTCACATGATATTTTTTCCTAAATCTTGTTTACCGCCATTGTCTGGGTTGCATCCTTTCTCTTTTCTCTTTTTAGTAGCTGGAAGGTCACTATCTATTTTACTTGTTCCTGTCTTTTCCTTTTTTTGCAAGTTGTTTTTGTGTTGATGCCTTGTGGCTGTTCTTTTATTAACTCTAGTGTATCACTCTCTGCAGTTAGGGCGCTTATTTCAAATGCTTGAAGGTCTTGGTTCGCAAATGGAGAAAGATGGACTGCTGGACAAGTACAGTAAACCTGACTTGAATGCTGTTTATGTGGAAGATTGGTCCAATCTCACCAAGAAATTCTTGAAGGCTCTTCCATATTCCCTTACTTCAAGCCAACTAAGTGCTTCTTCACAAATTATATGGGATCTGAAGAGACCAGTTCCCATGAATCGACTCTTGCAGGTTCTGGATTTTATGACAAGTTGTTTTATTATTAAAAACAATGTAGAACCTGTTTCTAATTGCTTTCAATCTGATGTTCTGTTTTTAGCATATCCAAAGAGTTGGTTTTGGTTATAAGAATAGAGTAATCAGATTCTATGGTAAACTTTGTGGCAGGTGATTGGTATTTTTGAACTCTATAAACGATTTCATTCTTCAAATTTGATGTTTGTTTCAGGGTGATGTTGGATGTGGGAAAACGATTGTTGCTTTTCTGGCTTGTATGGAGGTTATTGGTTCTGGTTATCAGGTTGGCCACTTCATGAACATATTATGTAATATACGTATTTTGTTTCTTTATTTTATTTTTCTGGATTGTTCCCACATATTTTGCCATGTTAACTTCTTTGATAGTTATCACTTTACAATGTGTATGTTCTGTGTTACATATATATAATGAAATTTCTGTACCTTGTGTTGCTCCCCAGTCTTGAGAAATTTCTCCCTTCACCATGTGTAGATTTGGGTGGTAATAAATATTTCATTTGGGTTTACTCCTTTTTCCCCTCCTGTAGGCAGCTTTCATGGTTCCAACTGAGTTGCTTGCGATCCAACATCATGAACACTTACTTAATTTGCTAGAGACTATGGACGAAGACCAGCCAAAGCCTTCTGTTGCTTTATTAACAGGATCAACCCCGTTAAAACAATCACGGATTATTCGTAGGGTACGTTTTTTTATCAAATGCTTGTTTGATTTTTAAAAGACAACCTTTGAGATTCTTTTTCATTGAATTAATTGACAGGATCTCCAAAGTGGAGACATCTCTATGGTCATTGGAACCCACAGTTTGATATCTGAGAATGTTGAATTTTCTGCTTTACGCATTGCTGTAGTAGATGAGCAACAACGCTTTGGTGTGATCCAGAGAGGAAGGTTTAATAGTAAGGTTGTCTGCCTCCTTGCTCGAGTATGATGTCATTTTACTGTAAATATCTAGTTAGCTTATCTGTTATTTCTTGTCTTTTGTTGTTGCAATCACTTGCTATACTTGTCAGTGAAGATTTACTCAAACAGCATGATGATGTGATTTCTTTATTTTTTATTGGTGTTAAATTTCTTGAGAATATTGTGGCAAGGAGATTAGAAAATATTCAAAAATATCAAATTTTAATAAACATCTTCTCCATATTCCTGTTGATGTCAAACCAAGCGATGAGTAAAATAAAAAACAATATTTTTCTTAAGAGAATTCTATGAGATCTCAAATACTCATTTATTTGATCAAACAATGTTCAGACTCATTACTAATGCCTAACTGCAGTGGCTTGTATGGGTCTGAAGCTACTGCAAGCAAAAGAACATTAGCCTAGTTGGAATGGGAGTTGAGCCCGAGGTTACAGGTTCAACTCTCACTGAGGAGTTGAGCTTCTATACTCATCTGAAGAAAATAGGGAACATTAAGCCATAGAAAATCATATTAATAGTTTATAGAACTAAATCCTAATACTTTCGTAAGTGCTAAATAGTTATAGGCCAATGGCTTGATAATTGAAGCTTGTTGGGTGAATGATTCTGGAATTTTTGTGGTTGCTTTGAATGGTCACAGAAACTGAATTTCAATGGTGGAAGCAAGTGGAGGTACTGAGGAGGTTTGAGCTGGCTGTGTAGAGTTTTTTTTGCAAGTGTCACGCACAGCTTTGGTGCTTTTATGATGTGGTAGATTTTTAAGTTCAATGAGAAGGAAAGGGTTGTGTAATCTTTACTGAGTTGATGTGGCCTATGGGGGTCATTGATTTCCAAACTTATTGATGATGGTAGAATATAACTATGCCAGGTGAAGGATGATTTTATATGAATTAGCGATGTAATGCCAAATTATTGAGACAAGAATCTCATGGTGTGAATTGGTGATTTATAGATGAGAATTTTACATGAATCGGTGATATTTGGTGTGTTTCTCATAAGTTCTGTACTACTGCACTCAACCAAGTTTCAATTTTAAACTTGGGGTTTGTCTGTGAACTGTTCCCCCCATTTTGTTTGTTTTTGGGAAATAAGATATTAAATCCTTTTTTTACTTCATCTTACAGAGCTGCATATAGAGCATACTATAGAACTTTTATTATCAGTAAGAGCTGACACACCCTGGCCCACAATCAACCCCCATTAATGTCACCTAGAAAAAGGAACTTTAAAGATCCTATTATCTATAAGAAACTGTCAAGACCTGGTGCTAAATCCCCCCCCCCCCCCAACACTGCCAAATTTACTGAGCAGGTTTCTATAGCATTGCAGAGCAATATTTTGTTGCTTTATAAAATCATTTCCTTGTGTGTTGATTTCCTGTACATCTGATTATGCTTCAGTTGCAGCGTGGTAGATCCGAGAGCAAGAAATGTTTTGGACTAAATAGCGAATAATACATTTTTATGCTTTCCCATCGATCATGATTTTCCAAAACATACTATGAAGACTGCCTCCTTAAATTTATGCAGGAGCTACATGTAACTCAATGTAGGTCATGCTGCATATATTCCTCCTATTCTTCTAGACAAAGTGCTGACAATTGATATAATAACTCTACTGGGCTCTAGGATGCAGTCAAATTGATGTAATAAAATTTTAAAGTGTGGAAAATTGCAGATGATATGTACTGAGTTTTGACTGTATCAAGACCTAATTGGTGCGGTGAAGTTATTGGAACTAAGGTCTATTAGTTTGAAGTTTGAAATTGTTGTCTTCAAACTTTGTTAAGATTGCAAGGATATCCTGGTGTTGCCTTTAAATGAAAAGCAAAAAATCAGATTTAGCAGCGGAGTTAGTGATATTTGTGAGTTCTGCAAGAATTCTAATACATCAGTTTTGCTAGGGTGAAAGAAAGTGGGGGTATCAGGTATGGAAGGAGGGAGGAGTTGTGTGTTTGCTTTGTAAGATGAGTAAGACAGGGATAGTGTTTAAATTGGAAGTATGAAGCTAAAATGTAAGTGAACTGATCCGCAAAATTAGTTAGAAGGAAGGAATTTTGCTTACAAGTGGATAGATGGTTTTTATCTTGCATCTTACATGATTGATTTGTCAGGAGTTTTATTTTATTTATGGAATTAAATACAATCTCCAGTCTTGTTCTTACCATTATGCTTAGACCTTTACTATTAATTTACTGCCTAAGAAATGCTGGCAGTGTCATTAACAAAAAAGTGGATTTTGTAAATAACATTGATGACTTATTTGTGATGCTTACATTATCAAAGGTGAATCTCTTACCTGATGCATGTTTCTAAGTTGTTTTTTGCTATTTTTGCTGTGCTGAAAATCATTTGGCTATCATTTATTTTAAATAAAATTTAATGCTGCCACTTGCAACTTAAGGTTTCATTATCTTTCCGTGATTATTTAATAAGACGGGGTGATTAAGGCATGGTACCTGATCCTGCAGCTATACCATAGTGCTCTAAGTTCATTGTCAGCATCCAACACAGATACGTCTTCAGAAGGTGATTTCCATATGGCCCCACATGTTCTTGCCATGTCAGCCACTCCCATTCCAAGGACACTTGCTCTGGCGTTATATGGGGATATGTCTTTAACACAAGTAATTAAATCTTTTGCCTCTGCAGTTGTTATAATCTTTTCATTTGAGCAGCTTTTTAAGACTTTCCTTAAATCTTTTAGCCTTATTTCATAATGTTGGGCATAAGTTATCTATATCTTGGTTATGGACAAGGTTATCTAGACTTCACATATACATCTTTCAAAATCAATTTCATGGTTTTCTTCTCTGGTTTCTAATAAGGGCCACTGCATACTTCATTCATGTAATACATAGCAATTAAAGTAGACAGCTGCTTATATATATTTAAGTTTGTGTCCTGGAGTCATATGCTTGAGTTCTTCTAGCTTGATTTTTCTCCTTAGTAAAGTGCCTATGCATCTGATTTTTGCCCCCCCCCCCCCCCCCCCCCCCCATGAATTCCTGCACTATTTTTTTCTTTTTTGAAATTTACAAGCTGTTGGTGGATTTAAGTAAGTTCACCCCTTATGAGGACATTGTTTGGTTTCTTTGTTGGCAGATAACAGACTTGCCTCCTGGTAGAGTTCCGGTTGAAACATATATTTTTGAAGGAAATTATGATGGCTTTGAAGATGTCTACAAGGTTTGGTACTGTTTATTTTAACATGTCTAAATGTACTGTGCTGTTTAAAACACGTCTTAAGTATTTCATAACTTCTTCATGACATGAGCAGGATGTCTTCAGGCTTGGGACTTTTTCTTACCTTCCTAGAGGACTTATAACAGGTCCAATGACACAATCATTGTAACATTAATTAGGAACCTCGTAACATGTAGCATTTTGGGGAGTGTCCTAGGTTGTTTTTCAGAGAGATCTGAGATAGCTTACCCCTGTTTAATCTGGACCATTTTCTTTTCAAATTAAAATTTTCTTATATCCAATAATGATAACCTTATTCAATAACAAACCTTTGAAATTCTGTCAGTTCACCCATTCCGCACACTCTAAATCACTGAGAATATTTCTGGAGGTCTTTTATAACACTACACATGCATTATGGGGGATTGAGCAAGCAAAAATCAACACTGAGGTGAATGACCAAGAGGTGGAAAAACAGACTTGCTAGTGAAATTTCCAAACCCTCCAAAGTACATACCACTTTGAACTGTTGGTGAAGAGAAAGCTAGTGTTTAAGAAAGGTCCTCCATCTCTCATATATATTCTCAGTCAAATATTTGTATTGTATAATATATCCCAATGCTTTTGTACCATCTTATTGTGTTTTTCTACCATATACTAGGCTATCTACTTTAAGGATCTTACTATGTTCATAGTTATGTATTTTTTAGGATCCTAAGAGTGTAAACCATAGCTTTGTAAATGTCAGTTGTGGTAATTCTATTAGGAATGGTTTTATTTGCACTCCACCATCTGTGTTAATGCCACTTCATAACTTTTGTAGTGACTAAATTAATCTTCATTTAAAGTGTCCTTTATTAGCAATTGAAATTACTTGATTTTAAATTTGAACATTGTAAACCCTTCCTAACTTCAAATGAAAATATTGATAGAAAAATTAATGTTATTTGAAAGTAAAATAAACATGCTAGCAACTATGCTCTATTGTTTGGTATAAGTTATTTGTGATGGTCATTAAATACTAAAAAAATCTAAGACATGGCAATCCACATGAAAGTTTTTAAAGACGCACAATCCCCTTGTTGTGAAAATCAATTTTGGATGCATCCTATATTAATTAGGTTAAAGCAATTCTGTAGAATAGCATTAATGGTTAGTTATCCATATAGGATTTAACATAGACGAAGTTATAATATTAAGAGAGAGAGATTGAAATAGCAGATTAACTTTATAAATCCATTTATGAATAAACAAAACCCTAAATGTAATCCAAGATATCAATTTTTATTGCTATCTTAAATTATAATGTTTGAGTTTCCATGTTGCATGTTAAGTTCAAAGGCTTTTATTGCATTTGATATCATGGAATTTTGATTTTAAAGGAGACTTGAAAGAGTGGCTAGATTTGGCAACTCCAAAAGTTTAGTAGGTTAGCGGGAATAAAGCCACACTTTTGTTAGTTGCTTCTCCCTCCCTCCTATTACCACCGACACTAATTGATTATCAAAATGATTTTGCTAGATGATGCGAGATGAGTTAGAGGCAGGGGGGAGAGTGTATCTTGTGTACCCAGTAATTGAACAATCAGAGCAACTGCCTCAGCTACGTGCTGCCACTGCTGATCTTGAAGTTATATCTCACAGGTTTCAGGGTTATAACTGTGGGTTGTTACATGGAAAAATGAAGAGTGATGATAAAGATGAAGCGTTGAAACGATTCAGATCTGGTGTAACTCGTATACTGCTTTCCACTCAAGTAATTGAGATTGGTGTTGATGTCCCAGATGCATCAATGATGGTTGTTATGAATGCTGAAAGATTTGGAATAGCTCAGTTGCATCAACTTAGAGGACGAGTTGGACGTGGGGCAAGGAAGTCCAAATGTTTGCTGGTAGCATCTACAACCAGATGCCTTGACCGTCTGAAAGTGCTGGAAAAGTCATCAGATGGTTTTTACTTGGCAAATATGGATCTTCTTCTCCGTGGACCTGGTGACTTGCTTGGGAAAAAGCAATCTGGACATCTTCCAGAGTTTCCTATTGCCAGGTTGGAGATAGATGGGAATATTTTGCAAGATGCACATGCTGCGGCACTGGTATGTCATCTCTCTGAAGTCTTGCCAATTAAAACTTTTTGCGTGGATTGTCTATCTTGATTCAAACTAAATCATAAATTTCTTCCTATAATTATGAGTTAGTGGTGTTTTGGATGCTTGATAACTTCTGTTTGTAACATAAATTGTTTGTGTTAGCCTCTCTTATTCCCTATAGCTTGCACACTATTCTGTTGGATCTTTTTATCAATTAGAATTTAAAAGGGGAGCTCCGCCCCCCTCACCCCACGAGGGTAACATTGTACCACTACTTCTAAGGACTAAAGTGCACACAGTGCAAACCATAGGGAACTAAAGTGGCCTTTGCCAATGGTTTTTTTCATGAGCATTGTTTGTTACAATGATAGAATGCAAAAACATAATGAAGTCATTTACTTGGGTGTGGTGCGTCTGTCCATGCTTGTCTTTGTTCACATATATTTCTGAACATGTTTTGGTCCCGAGTGCTGGCTACTGGGTCTGCATGCTGCTCTGGGTGACGATTCATCAATTCAGAAAGTGCTTTGCTAATTACATTATTTAGTGGCACTACTTAATTATCTTTTGTATCATGTTAGTGAAGTTGTTTCTTTAGTTGGGATATACAATCCCTTTTTATGTTTTAGTGTGATAAACACTTTACTCTCCAAAAACGATTTCAGTCCGGTTATCAAGCATATCCCTAACTTTAACATTCTGCATCTCAATATGGTCTCCCATACTAAATGTATCATTGGTAATAAGATCTATCCAATAAAGTTGCTCACTTTTGAATTAAATCCCTTGCAGAATGGATGAATAGAAGTCCACAATCTATGCTCAAGATTGAGCATCATTTTGCTTAGATAACTATTGCATTTAAATTTTTGCCCCCAACTTCTGTTCAAAAACGTTGCATAGGGCATGTGTGCTCGAGGGGAAAATATTGCATATTTCATTTAAAGTTAAATTATAAACTAAACCATTTTATTTTGCACCAGATCTTTTAATAATTTATGAAGGGGGATGGGCATAAAATTTTCTTGTGTTGCTTGTTCATATTTCATGAGCACAGTAATTTTTAAATCATGCAACAATAAATTGGGAAATTACCTATATCCAAAGTTTTACCAAGTCTATTTATTTTAACTATGATTTTGTTTTTATTTTTATTTTTATGTTTATGTAATTGTTTACAATTTGTAAGAGCCATTTAAAGTAAAATAAAGTGGTGCAACTTATGCGCTTGATTTTTGTCTCCTTGTGTTTAATATCATGTTCATATTTTTTTTTATAATAATTGAATATGATTTCATGGATGTCTCTTTCAAAACTAGGTTTATGGAAAATTCTAGGAAAATTTCTGTGGATAATATATGATAATTAATTTTTATTAATAGAAGTTTGGGCTCCCAAGTTGCGAACAGTGAGTCCCACCATTCCTTGTCATTTCTGTTCCTTTTATACTCAAACTTCTCTCTTAATGACTAGCCAACGTGAAACGAGCAGTGCATGAAAAAGTAATTATCATGAAGTGGGTTACTAATCACTTGTACATATAAAAAATTCATTTTCTTATCAGTATGAAACGGTCATAACAACAGACCAAAGACTTTTTACTCTTGGTCAAAGGCGTTTTCTGTTGGTCGTCAAAAATCAAATTTTAGCATGGTCTTGGTTTTGCATGAATCCTTCACAATTTTTGGATGGGACCAGGGTCCTTTTACTTGCTGGTAACAACTGAAGTAGGTTTTTTTTCCTTCTATTTTGCTTGCTATAACATGCAAAATAGGGATTGTCTGGTGTGCTACAGGCTCCAGTGTAGCCCACATCAAAGCTGGAACAGGCTTGTGTTAATAAGAATTTTAAATGTCTATCTGGCGTGATCCTTAAATGCTGACGGTAATTGAAAGCTCAAATTTAGTCGCTTTCAAAATGCATATGACTATAAAAGCATCCGTTTGATTTCAATGATTTGTCGGTTCCAGTAATGTTGATTTCTTCCGTTCTTTGTTTATATGCAGAAAGTTCTTGGTGAGTCTCATGACCTGGAGAGATTTCCAGCGCTCAAAGCGGAGCTTAGTATGCGACAACCATTATGTATTCTTGGGGATTGAGATATAGAAAAATTGAACTCCTGCAACAAGAATTGATGACCCTTGGAAAAAGGGACAAGCATTTTACCAGCAAGTGAACTGGATCCAGGATTAAGGCCATAGTTTTTGCATCCATGTTGAATCAAGCTTTTGCATCAGCCATTGATTGTATAGGCCAAATCTGTATGGTTTGTATTTTGGTGAAGAGAACTACGCCAATAATTTACCTTTTGGAGGTTGTATTTTCATGTAATCTGAGCCTCGGATGTAATTGTTACATTGATTTCCAAAATACTCGAGCTATTTTGTGCTTCTCCTTGAGGATGTCATGTTGGGAATTTGGTGGGACCCACAGAAAATAAGCTTTTTTCCCCGTGATTTGTGTTTTGAAAAAATTGTGCCTGAAAAAAAAATCTCAATCTTAAACATACTTAGCGAATTTTTTTAAGAGATCTATTGATTGAAAATAATTTTTTAGTTTCTTTTAATATGTTGATATTAAAAAATATTATTTTAAAAAAATATATATTATTTTCATGCTGAAAAGGCAATTGCTATTATATCTTTAATCAGGACGGTTTCAATGTCCCAGACATTTAAATGCAACAAGGTTTGAGTAGTCTGCCTCGAGAAACCAGTTTGTAGTGAAGATCGTGATCAGGTAATCTTTGACCCAAAAGGAGACAATCTCAAATCATTGAATGCATGTCTTCCCAGGTGTAACGCAGAGTGCAGAAGGCTTAGAATTGATAACTGCTACTGCCGATTTCTTCGAGCTTGATCCACAGAGTGCAGAAGGTTAAGTTTATTCTTTAATCTGCGAGAGTTTGATCTTATGGATTATCGATCACTGCGAAGAAGAAGTTCACTGCTTCGGAAATTTGGCACAGATTATACCGATTTTACTTCCATGAGAAACTCCTTTTCTCTTAGGCTGTTGAGGTGATTGCAAGATTTAAAGTTTTGTTGGGTCATGTCGTATTCACAAGTAGAATACTATTATAGCTAATTACAAGAGAAATGAATGCAGACATGCTTTGCATATTATTTTTCTTTTTTATTTTGTATTTTAGATTTGCGAAATAAATTAAACGTCAGAATGAATTGTGTGGGGTAGCTTGCTATTCTAACATTATCTTAAAAAACTGTCAACAGAACAGGAAATTTTATCTCGTGAGATTAGAAACATCCTGTCGGCAAGCACATATTTTCATGTCAGGTTTCCGATGATCACAGTGAAAATGGGAGCGACAATCAAACAGCCACATGCTTCTTCTGTGGTCGGCCGCGTATCAGAGAGTTCTAATCAAATCAATTCCCCTTGGAATTTAGGAATGTTTGATAAGAAACAATAATGTGCGTGCGTGTGTGCGCGTAGAAAGACGAGACCCACTTGCTATCCACTGAGAGTGCAGGATTCATGGACTACCCAATCAGCAGAGCCACGATAGGGACACCCAGACATCGGAGGGCCCCTTCTGGTTCCCTGCCCGATGATCAAGATGGTGTCCACGGGTGTTCCATGAGATGTCCATAACTTAATCATCAACTTTGGGTCCCACAACAGCCACGCTCTTCCCTTATAATTCCTCACTCGTGTCTTTCCCCGTGCGCGTGTTGGGTGTGTAGTGCATGACTTCGCGTGCATCTTGATTCCTAAAATTGTTATTCAGTTTTTTATATTTATATTTTATATTCGATGAAATATAAAATAGTAATATGGTTATATATGTAAATATTTATATAATACAAATAAATATTTCAAATTAGGTTTGGGTTAAGTTTCATGTTAAATGAGTGTTTGACTTTACAGTGGCTTCTGTAGTTGAAACTCATTGCAAAACCACGCTGTTTGATAAAAGAATGTACCACAGTTTATATAACTGTGGTGCCCAAAGAATGAAGTTTAAACTTCAGTTTATGAAAAGCATCATTTTGATGCTTTTTCACCCAAAACACATTGTAAACACACACACACACACATTATTCACCACCCTTAGCTTATTTCTCATCATTTTTTAGTCTCATGCACGACGGGAAGAACAAATAATTTTGACAAAAAAAATAATATAATAGAGAGGTGAGCCTCTCGTCATCGCGACCGCCCACGTGAACAGTGCAAGAGTGAATTAATTCACTCTGCATTGTTCACGCATTGCGTAAATAGTGATTAATTATATTTTATTAATTATTAATTATATTAATTATATTTTACTTGAATTATTAATTATATTTTACTTGAATTATTAATTATATTTTATTATTATGATTATTAAATATACAATATTTATAAAACAATACACACACACACAGATGTGTATGTGTGTATCCTTTAAAGTAATTTCATAAATTGATAGCAATATAAAAAATATGTTAACCAAACACATGAAACTGCTTTTCATTAAACCTCAAATTCAACTACAGTTTTAAACAAACACTTCAATTTCAGTTATGAACTGCAACTAAAAATGTTTTTCATGAAACTATTTTTTTAAATCTCAACCACAACAACAACCGCAATACCAAACAAACCATAAATTTAATAATATATATTCTATTCATTACACATTAGCTAAAATAATTATCAAAAAAAAATTCCGACCGGTTCTATACTCATTAAATTTCTATTAAATTACCTATCCCTAATGATTCATGAGTCATGACCTCGTCTGATTTATTTTTTTCCACTTATTGGTTCGTGTTTTTTTCTTTTCTGGATAGGCATAAGTAATGTGACATCTTTTTATTATCAAAAGCAAGAGCATCACGGCTTTGCTGTTCAATTATGCTTAGAATTATTTTACTTTTGCCTTTTTTTTCCCTTCAATTTCTTTTTCGAAAAAAATTATACGGGCCTTGATCATCTAGAATTTCTAACCTTTTCATAGCATGCTGCCAATTTGAAAATTATTAAAAATTCAAAATAAAATCATTAACAACATTTGTGCCATACCCAAGTTTGAATCTCAAAATTTTCTAGAATGGCTATCCATCATCAACGGAGAAGATATTTTGCATTAAATTTGATGTTCTATGTAGAAGTCTTATAGAAACTTCATATTTTATTATACGAAACATTATATTTTGTATTTACAGTCTGATTTTATTCCGTGAACATGTATACAGATTGACCTCCCAAATCACTTCCCAGAATTCTTTAATCATCTTCAAAACGAGGGCTTTTTTTGAGATTAGTGATGCATTGTTGCTGTTTTGGAACTTTGTTCTCACCGGAACCAAAATTTGAAACCCCGATTTTTTACCCTCTAATCAATAGCATCCTAGATTACATGAATTCATCGTTAAACTAAATGTGAATCAAGTAGTGAGGGAAAGGTGCTCTATGGCTATTAACCACTCAGGAATTCAAATTAATCATCAATTTCTTGCCATATGGCTGGCATTATAATTAAGCTTGTACGCAATAATCTTAAGAGATATCTTTTAATTGCCTTTGCTTTGTGGGTCCAAAAGTTGAGCCTCCTTTGAGGTGGGGGAAACAATAGTAAGAACTGCCAACAAGGTCTTGGCCGGTGGTCAAGAAGGGTTCTTCTTTCCTCTTACCCCAGATTCAAGCCTTGTCAGGCACGTCTGTTACTCCCGCGGTGCCTTACATGTTCATTGGGTTTGTAGGATGTTCAGTGGACCCGAGGATTTAGTTGTGGTACGCGCAAGCTGGCTCGGACACCCCGATTATAAAAAAAAAAAAAAACCATCATAAGAACTGAAACTATAAAGATACTTGTATGTACATTGAACCAAACGAATACACATTGTATATGAGTCGCATTCATTGTTTATCGAGGCCAGGCTTGTCCGAGTGGATTTTTATTGCGATGTCAGATCAGGGTTTCAGCCTAGCGTCGAATACTTGTCTCGGATTAAGACAACTCCACAACATCGTGAAAGAAAATGCACTGACTGGTTCTTAGACAGAGAGCATGCCTAGTCTCGTGCTAGTGCTGGAATTCTTTTGTTCCTTCGAGCATTGATTTCCCTAAAGTCCTCGTAGCATATATTAATTATGCCCGTTTGGCAAATTAAGTCACAATCCCAGGGACCAAGCTCGTCTCGATTATTAATCACGTGAAATTAAACTAGGACCCTACGATAAGTCTGTAAGATTGTTAAAAGGTTGTAAGGGTAGTGGTGGTAATTAAGGTATAAGATGGCATCATGAGTGGCGACAAGTAAAGTCGATCCGGTCGGGGTTTTCCGGTATAAAACAGCACTTGTACCCTTCAGTTGTCTAATTTTATACGAAATGGCATACAAAATCCTGCAAAAATAAGTACTTTCTGTCGAAATTACAGGTAATGGAAGAACACATGCATGCTCCTTCAAGTGCTGGGTTTCTTCTTTTTTTTCTTCAAATTCCTGATATGTTACGAGAAAAAGAAAATGTCATTCCAAAGGCTACACTATTTAGCACGGAAATTGCATCATCAACTCAACAACAAGTTGCAAGAACATGGAAGATCCTGTGCTTCCTCGTCTTGAGCCAACCAAAGTCCAAGATGAACAAAGTGGCTGTCCATTAAAAACCTGGTTGATTTCGCCCAAACAAAGTCTAGATAAGAGATATGTGTAATGATGGACGAACGATTTCTAAATTATAAATAATTATTTGCAATTATGCTTCTCAAGTTTGTCATGATCAGGTGAAACCAGGAATTTTTTAGTTGGGATTACAATCATAAAGATTAAAAGACCAATTATAATGGCTGCGGGGCGGATATATTATTTTTGGTGGGGAAAATGCATAACTATTATGAAAAAAACAAAAATTGAAGTACCAAATTAAAATATCTTACATCTATGAAAGTGCCTTATCCCAAAAGGTGACGGACTTAATTTATGGTAGGCAATAATAGCTCGGGGTATTTAAGTTTTTTTGCCGGGAAAAAAAGGAGGAGAAAAGAAGACAAACGAGTATGTGCGGGGGTGGTAGTCGGGGCTTGAAAAGATGAAGGTTATGTTTGGCACTTGTTTTAAAAATATTTTAAAAAATTTAAATTTATTTTATTTTAAATTTATTTTATTTTTTTTTATTTTTTTTATGTTTTTAAATTATTTTAAAAAAACAAAAAATATTATTTTGATATAATTTTAAATAAAAAAATATTTTCAAAAACAACCTTAATCACATTTTCAAAATAATTAATAGCAGCTGATAGTGCAAATTTGCCAGGAAAGTACCACAACATTTATATGTAATTAGATTATCGCCCTACGTTAAATTGTGGGCCAGTTTAATTTTTTTTAAACTAAAAAATGTGTAAGAGTTATTGACATATTTTTTTAATAAAAAAACTATAAACTCAAAACATAATGTATTTTAAATATCAATATAGTGGTATATTTGATAATTATTTTTTTCAAATACTGAGATGATAATATATTATATTAATTCGAGTTAATCTATTAAATATACAACTTGTATCATAAAAACATGAAAACCCTACAAAATAACATAATAAAAAAATTAAATTAAAGAAGAGATAAACAAATTATCTAACTTAATATGGGTTAACCCGTCAAATTCAAAACTCATATCAACTTGTCAAAACCTCAACTTGGATCATGAGATCTAAGAACCCTATAAAAATAAATTACAAAACTCAATTTTCAGTCAAATAAAATAAAAAAAATCAATTAAAAAAATAATGAAAAACACAACTCGAGCTAACATGTTAAATAACGATTTATGAGCTTATTGGTAAACTTTGACTAAATAGTTTTTGTTCCTTTCTATCAATATTATAGTAGTGATAGCAAACACCATTTCTACCACATACACGTGTTGTATCAACATTGTAAGACACTAACCAGTAAGGGGTTGGTTTAGTGATAAGTGAGCTCTTTATAGGGAGCTTATGCATGAAGTTTAGAGTTTGAAACTTACATACCACAATATGCAATTGCTGATATATCTACGATGCAATTTTGCACTCGTATTACGAATCTAGTCCTTGCCCCTTCTGCCCTACCTTACATTCTCAAGCTCAAACATCTATATCTTGATTGAAAATAGTTAATGGCCCAGGTTGAATCACGGGAAGAAAAACAAAAGGCAAATTAGGTTATGGGCTTATTTATCTTCTGTTGGGAGCTGGGTTATCTGTTTTTGTTGGAAATGATCGAAATATTTTGTATTATTTAAAAAATAGATAAAATGATGTTATTTTTAACTCAATTTAAATTCTGGCTTATTCCAGATTTTTTTGTCAAATATCAGCCGAAATATTATGTTTCGCCCATTCCGTTTCGGCTAAATAATATTTTTTTAAATAATGAATAATTTTATAAAATCAATTATATTTTTTAATCCGACTATTAGATTGAGATGAAATTTTATGAGGAGTCTCTTGACATATTTATATATATTATATTAAAATTTCAGATCAATCAGAGAATATTGCGAAATTGATGATGATATTCTTATAATATTATACATGTTTATAATTTTATCCAGAAAAATTATTTTATCGTGTCTTTGTTTAGATTAAATTGCATAATTCTAAATAATTTTATTTTTGAATTTGAACTAATTTTTTTTAAATTAATATATTTAATTATATAAATATAAATAGCATAACCCTAAAACAGTAGACCCAAACATTTCAAAATTAAAATATTCCGTTTTAATTAAAAAAACGAATCACCAATCACGGAATTTACTATAGCCTTTGGTTGGGAGGTCAGGCACTCGGAAATTTTAAAGATGAAGAATAATAAAGATAATTTTGAGAAGCAATGGCGTGTGCAGCAGGGCTCAAAGTCCAAGTCTAGGCTCCCAATCATTTCATTAGCTGACCTTTGAACCGACAACCAGACTCTACCCCTCCAATCACTTGAATAGAAAACCTGCCGGTTATTCTCCTACACCCAAATCCTCTAATAGTCTTCCACGTGTCTCAAATCGATGGGTCAGACCTTTTGACTTTACGACCATAGTCAAAAACCCTGGCCCAGAAAACGGAAAAGGGGACAATTAAAATCAAAACAAAACCAACCTTTCATTTTTTTTCTTTTTCTTCATCGCTAGTATTTATTTGAGCTTTCATAGCTCCCCCCCTTTTCTCCCCCATTTCATATTCTGCTTTGTGTCCTTTTTGTTTGTTTTTTCTTACCTAAAACCTTCTCTCTCCTACGAAATCAACCCCTTCTTCTCCTTCTTCATCTTCTTTCTAGGGTGCTTTTCTTTCATGGCTGTTTCACGCTCAAGCTCTTCTAGCTTGGAGTTGACAATATCTATGCCTGGTTTCGTTTCATCTCCTTCTTTTCCTTCATCTGGCAAGCTCCAGCTCCACCCTGATCTCTTTATTTCCTTTTGTTTTTATATGATATTCTATCTCATAGCTTTGCTTTTGTTGCATGGCCAGTTTTCCTAATATGGAAATCTTCCTTCTGTTTTCTTTTTTTACTATGATGAAAATACATGGTTTTGCTGATCTATTAAATAACCGGTTCATTTTATGCCAGAAAATTTATTTTCTTGATTTATGAAAATGATCGTGATGGACAATTAATCGGCTAAGGGATTTGCGCAGTGAAAGATTTGGACATAAACCAAGCGCCATCAGGAGCAGAAGAAGAAGAATGGATCTCTGCAGGCAGGGAAGATGAAGAGGAAAGCACTAATGGAGCTCCACCTCGCAAAAAACTCCGTCTCTCTAAGGAACAGTCTCGCCTTCTTGAAGAAAGTTTCAGGCAGCACCACACCTTAAACCCTGTAACTAAACCTCCCCCTTCTCCCTCTCTATTTTTTGTAAAACAATTATGTTTTGTGATTTATTTAAGATTAATTTGTGGAGTTTAACTATTTTTTTTAATCTATGCAGAGACAGAAAGAAGCATTAACTTTGCAGTTGAAGCTGAGGCCTAGACAAGTTGAGGTGTGGTTTCAAAACCGTAGAGCCAGGTACTGTACCTTACATTCATACTATTTCATGCTTCGGCTTGCTTGGGTTACACATTAAATTCTCTCTTGATCCTTTCACTATATATTTTGTTGCTTGTCAGGATTAAAATTGATGATTATAAGGTAGGTGTATATATATATATATATATATATATATATATATATATATATATAAGTTGACCGAATATAATCTGAATCGGATTCTATGTCTACCCGTATAAAATTGTACAGATTATCATCATCAGGGAGAATAAGATCTTTTGAGTATAGGGTTTTTCTTAGAACATTATACATCCACACACACACATATATATTGGTGTGTGCGCGCGTTAGCAGTATAAATAAAGATGCTTTGATTGTGTGGTCATTTTCATGGCTAAAGCAAAGAGAGTAGGCATCATAAATTATCGAGCTTTTCCACCGCATTTAAAACCTGTTTGGGGCGGTTAACGTGTCCCTTTCATAATTATATTATACAGTAAAAGATGGTAGAATGTAATTCTCGAGCCCTTAAAATGACGGATTGTTCATATGCCAGTAAAGGGAGGCAGAAGTTGACGTGAAACTGTACGATGCTTGTTATGAATCTTTTTAGATTTTATGTTGTCGAGGTATGGTTTTGAAACTTGTATAGTGACGAAATTAGACTATTTGTCTTTTGTTGAAAACATGGTTATATTAGAGTTTATATTTATTTATACTAAAATGTTTGGGTATTGGATTTCAATCGAATCCATATATATGGTAAAAATGGATGCAGACGAGCAATTTAGGACGGGAGTGCAAACAATAATTCTAACAGTAGCAATTATGAAAATAAGATAGATAACCTATTTGTCAAATTACATGAAGGCAGATGACATCTGAAATATGAAGTTAGCCTAGGTGTTTAATTTTAGTTTCTTGCCATAGAACCCTAAAATATTGCAAACGCAAATAAACTTGATTTAAGACTACTACTATATGGTTTGAGAATAAAGACACGTGACCGACAAGTGGGTCATATGAACATTTAATGATCGATGAGATTATTTCATGAACATTTAATTGTTTTCTCACAATGTCACGAATTATTTTGGAACAATCTTCCAATATTAACACATTTTTGTGGTCACGTATAGGAGCAAACTTAAACAGACAGAGATGGAGTGCGAGTACTTGAAGAGATGGTTTGGTTCATTAACAGAGCAGAACAGGAGGCTGCAAAGAGAAGTAGAGGAGCTCAGGGCATTAAAGGTGGATCCACCAACCGTGATATCCCCTCACGGTTGTGAACCTCTCCCGGCATCCACGCTTACTATGTGTCCGCGTTGCGAGCGTGTGACAACCACCGGCGCGGACAAGGCCTTCACCAAAACCACGCCTCCTTCTGTGGCCACCCCAACAACAGCCGCCACCCTTGTCCTCTGAAATAGGAGCACCCGGCCCGCACTCCGATCCCGGCAATCCTCTGCGGCTTGTTAATGAATCAGCTATAACGATGATTAGTTACTTTGATGTGAAGGAAGATAGGTTAATTAGAGAAATGTTCATCGTAGTTTACACCAAAATGTGTATGAAATAGACGACACTATAGTACTACATGGTATCTAATCTACGTGGATAATTAATTTACTTATCAATTCTTTTTAATGCTTTTTCTTGTTGAACGTTTGACTTTTTTGTTTTCTTTTTTCAAAGCATAGGAAGGTTAAGCAGATTAATTTGAATTTGTAGTCCTCTACTTTCTCTCCATCCAAGTTCCATGCTAATTACTAAAGATGAGCTACTGTTAATTGGCTTTCCGTGCTTACCAGCATATATTGAGGACAGACGCCATCTCTATTGCAAAAACAAATAATTATTTTGCTCATACTAACTAATGATTTACAGAAAGAAAGACTACAGAAATTAAAAAGAATCCCACTTATTATTATTATTATTATTATTATTATTATTATTATTATTATTATTATTATTATCTCTTTGCATTCGAATTGCATATAACTAATTCTTGCCAAAAACAAAAGGTTCAGTAACTAATTGCATCTCTTTGCTTGACGGGCCTTCTTTATATTTACTGCTAGTTACAAAGATCGCCCTGGTTTAGTCTCATTATGGTTATTTTTAAAAGTATTTTTTTATTTAGAAATATATCAAAATAATATATTTTTTATTTTTTAAAAATCAGTTTTGATATTAGCACATAAAAATGATTTAAAAACACCAAAAAAATTAATTTAAAATAAAAAATAAAAAATATTTGTTTTTCAAAAACACTTTTGAAATACAGTGTCAAACAGGCCTAACATTTAACATCGATATCATATCCTTATCAGTTAATGCAGATGTTTCCTTAAAAATGCAATCCAAGGGCATTCATACTACAACATAGGAGTTTGGCATGTTTAGTAATCGTCTTTATATTAAATTTATTTTCCGTTTTAGTTTCACAAAACATGCGAAGCATATTTGTTACCTTTAACAGATGAACAACACAATGTCAACGTGTAAACTTGTCCACTGATCGATATCTCTTATGTGTTGAAATAGACAGAAAGAAAAACTTGTACATCTTAAACAATGAAATAGTGATCTTTTTCTTTTTTTCTACCACGCTAAGGAGACATCCACTTGGAAATACTTTTAAGACTTGACATAAGAACACTACCAAATGAGAGCCCGTGGAGGAATTAATTCTATCAGTGTTAGCTTGAAAGAAAGATCATATAAAATAAATTTTTCATCCTTTCTCAACACAGTCAGTATTGGATGATATGGGCCCAATACCAAGGATCACGAGCCTACTAAAATTTCTGAAGGACCTTCAAAAACCAGGTAAAAGCCCAAGCGTCATGGCCCATTTACTTTTCTCATCATAACTTTTGCCAGTCTACAGCCCTGTATCCTCAGTCAATTGAGATTAGCCCAAATCCATTCTTAACATTCCTGTAAAATCCCGAGCTGGTGATGATGAGAAGGAACAAAAGCGAAAATTTTAAAGGAAAAAATATAAAAAACATGGGTCAGACAGTTCATTATAGAACTCGTTTTAAGGCATTTTTAATTGTATTTTAAAAGTGTTTTTGAAAAAAAAAATATTTTTATTTTTCACTTAAAATTAATTTTTTTAATGTTTTTAGATCATTTTCATATCAAAAATATTTTTTTAAAAAAAATATATTTTTAAATAAAAAATACTTTCATTCTTTCAAATAAGCCCAAAGAGACATTCTTTGATCCAGTCGGCCTATGCAACCGATGTTATTTGTGAAGGACATCCCAGAATCCAACTTCCCCTCGTAGCATAGGGGAATACTTTTTTTTTTTAGCAGCAGGTCAGCTCTTGATTGCACGGTCCACCTCACCATAAAAATTGGAGGTGTAATGCTTCGGATCAGATAGTTAACAAATTTAGGCACACTGCAAATGTGTTCATGATTCCTTGCTTCTCATTCGTGAACAGTTCCAGGGCTACTTAATCTATGTAGAAAGGGATCGGAAATTTGAGGGAGATGATGGCACTTGTACCAGGCACAAGAAAAAACCAATAATAAATTTTGAAGTTATGGATTGCCCGATTCAATGTCGTTAGAAAAAGTGACTGATCCAGCAAGAATGATCTCCACAGTCAGCACTTTCAAGTTTCAAGACATCAAATTAAGAAGAAATGGCCAGGGAACAGTGTTGTCCCTTGATATAACTGGCAGCCTCTCTCTCTCTCTTTTTAATTCTTAAAGAGAAGATTCAGCCATGGGCCTTTCCAAGTGGCAGTAGCCTATTCATACTTTAGTATCAGGTGATTAGTCAAGATATTAATCTCATTGTCTGGGCTGCTAGAATCATATAAGTTGGCAAACCGTAACCTTTTTAGTCTTTCAATTTCGCCAACTAGTGGCATCTTCAAGAGATTTTGTTCTCAGAAAAGATTTAGAACGAGGAGGGGAAAAAGAAGAGCCCACTTCAGACTGTAACTTGTATTAAATGAATAGATAATCCATAAGATTTTCTAGCTAACAACTATTCTGCCTGGAAGAAGTAAAATTTGATTAACTGATAGAAAGATTTCTGGGTCCGATATAGCTCCGTCAAAACCCGCATGTGATAACTATACCGAGCAGCTAAAATAGAAAGTCCCTCCCTGCCAAACATTTAAGTGTAAATTCACCTAGAGAACTAATCGAACCACACCACAAGGGGCTAGCCCCGAATGACTTGCGTTCCCTTCACAAGTAAATGACTTGCCAACCAAAATGCGTCAAAACATAAACTCAACATGTCGCCGAGCCCATATATTAAATAAGCTCCCTTGAACATTTGATTTTTCAATTTCAACTGTGGCAGATCAGATGACATTATTATTGAATTCAACCTTAGCTGGCTCTTTTGCAAAATAAAATATAAAGCTAAAATAGGAAGATAAAAGGAGGACAAAATGCATTTTTTTTTTATTCCCGGGGATGGTAAGTGAACCATCTTTGAAGAATGTTCTTTCACATGCATGGCTCTGGAGTCAATGAATAAAGAGCATCGGGTTTAAGGAACCCCACAAGCACGAGACCTAATTCCAATATAGATCAGTTGCTGCTTACAAGTTTTATGGTTTTTATATGTTGTTGCTGTGGCCAACAAGCTTCGGAGGAGTACACATAATCCTCCTCCTCCTCCTCCTCCTCTGAGGTTTCGTCACGGCTGGAGATAGAGTCAAAACTGGTGGTCACGTGTCAACGAAACAGATAGAAGTGCATGTGAATAGATATGGGGCAGGATCAAGCCAATTATAAATTGGATCAATAAACTAGATTATTCATAAATAATTTATCGTTAAAGGTGGTTTTTTAACATTACATGAGGTTAATCTCCAGAAGTAGGTGGTTGTGATTCCAGTGGTATTAATTATTATTATTATTATTATTATTATTAACAGGAATATCGGGGCGGTCAAGATGCACCTAGGTGCAAGAAAATGGATTGTGAGGCCCAATGAAAGAAGACGAAATTCCTTGACGGGGGGGACTGCCTCGACCAACCTCGCATGCATCGTTTTGAGAAATAACACCGTGCTCCATGTAGTGGGAGCTGCGTCTTGAAATAAGAAACTACTGGATCCTAGTTTATTGTAAATTAGAAGCTGGATACATATCCTTTGTTGAGATACGTGATTTTTTCCAACAACTTTCTATTATTGTTTTTTAAAATAAAAAATAAAAAAAATCTCCGAAGACTTATTCTAAAAGGATAAGAGATACACGTGATTGAATTATAATTATTATACAACAGCGTACCTTTAGGCAAAGATTTTGCATATGAATGCCATTCATGCACACAAATGAAACCCTACCACAACATTGTCGGGCACCCTTCAGTAACAGCTGCCCTCCACCACCAACTGGCTTAAGACCATATGGTCCTTGATTCTTTATTAAGGTTGTCTTAGCCTTTTTGTTCCAAAAGATTAAAGTGTGTGTGTGTGTGTGTGTGTGTGTGGGAGAGAAAAGGGTGTGCGTGTAATCATTGCTAGATTGAGCACTCATCTATGAATCAAGACCACTAGATCCATGTATAACTCTCATCCAGCGTTCGCACAATTGACATATAATCTTTAGGCAGGCTTCGAAGGGCAGAATGGTCCTTTCAAGGTAGTATTGCATTTGCACTGGGAAAGGGAAGATGGGGTTGGGAGTGGGCTCCCTTGAGTATGGTGATGCAAACGTATGGAGAAAAGTTGTGGTTGTGGGGGAGAGGCCCAGTGGGCCTACAAGCCTGCACCTTTTGACTCGCATGTGTCGATAAGTCTACACTACTATATTGATCATGGCAAAAAAAAAACAAAAAAAACAGGACTGTTTTACAGCGAGGTCTAATGGTGTTTTTTTTTTTTAATTTTTTTTTAGATATTTTGATGTTAAAAATTATTTTAATTATTTTTTAGATATTTATAAATAAAAAAACATTTTAAAAACAATCTTTATCACAAAACTTAGTTTGAACCACTCAAACAATGACCATTATCTCCCTCGCTTGCCAATTGTTTTTTCAACCCTGAAATACAACTCAAATCTGATTGTTGATTTGTGTGTTTAAGTGTTGGGAAAATCTACTAAACGGAGTATTATTTTGTGCTATTATTGAGGCCAAGATTACCAAACTCGTCTCAAATAAAGAACTACCAAAATAAAATTGAAAAAGGGAGCGGGACAGAAGATAGGAGGAGGACTTTGCTGCTGACGGCTTTTGGGGCTACACTCTGCAGGGGCATGTGCATTGCCACGTGTCGTCATGATAGACAGTCTGACCCCATATTTTGGATTGTTTGTGCTTTAGAGCTTTGTTACACGTCGTTTGATAGAAACCATGAATGGTTTGGTTTAGCTGTTGGCTTTAAAAGGCCGCTGTCTTTTGGAATCAGTCCCCTGCACACTGCAATTTACATGAAGCAAACATGTGCCTGCCACGGTAATTTCTGACAGCTTAATTACTGCTTTATAGATCTGGATACTCCCCGATCACTCGCTTTCGCTGCTGCTCCGGTGGGTTCCCTGAACCAAGTCTACGTACGTGTCCCTTGTTTATTTTATTTTTCTGATGAAGTCATAAACCCACTTATCGGATCTCATGCTTTGGGGTTTCAGCCTTCAGGAGAACATTCAGCTTGTTTTCAGGGATGGATAATGGTCCGATTTTTATTATTGAAGTTTCTAGATCGATCCTGAGATCTTGATGTCGTTTTGAGGGTGAAATGCCCCTTTGTTTGCTATTCCCACGTGTCTTTTTCTGAGAACCACCTAACAAGTGTTATGCATAATTTTTTCACTTGTTCAAGAACACAAAATAAGATTATTTTAATCTATGTCCTCATCACAAGTAATTTTATTTTCTATATTTTGAATTTGAAGATACAATTTTTTTACGGATTCAATAATCTCGATATAAATAGTAAGAAAAATACCATATACAGCAAGACTTGTAAAGAAAACATCATCACCTTTAATTAAAAAAAAAGAAAAAAAAAGACATTCATAACTTTATAGATGCGAGATATTAGTCGCATGGACGACCAGTCTGCTTTTTATATTTGTTTCATTGATTGAGCAGCTATTTTAAAACATTAGCAGAATCAAAATCATTTGAGATATGATACTATTTGTGAACGACACAACAACAACCCGCTAATCATAAATGGAGAAGCAGATTTTAGTTTGATAGATTATACAACGAATTCTCTGCTTGTTTTTTTTTAAGGAAAAAACTGATGGTCGGAATGCTTCAGTGCCGGAAAGATGTTACTCTTTTCTCACATGATATATAATTTAATCATCCAGATCATTAGCTCAGGCGATCTCTCTTCGCTTTTGCCCTTTTTTAAGCATTAATCTACATTTGATTAGCCGATGATCCAGCCATGTCTTCTCTTGCTTCACATGTTTTAATATCTATGTTTTAGCTAGCTAATATCATTAATCTTTCCAAAAGATCTTTATGATAATTAATTTAACTAATTAAGATCGAGCAAGGGGTGTTAGGTCAAGTCTGTGCGTGTATATTCGGCAATGACCGATTGGCAGGCTCAAACCAGATTATAGACTATTAAAATTTGTAAATGACACTATCATATTCAGCTTAATTAACTAAGACAGGAAAACAGAGTTTGGAAATGGAAAGAATCGAGGATTAATCGGTAAAAAAATAGTAAAATGAGGTGAGGTTTTTGCTTCTACGCAACCTTGACTAATCATTTTCCTTTGGCCGATATGAATATGACTCCTATCGATCATCCAAAAACTCTGTTGTAAATACTATGTGTTTTAAACCCTAGTCAAGTAGGGATCTATCAGAGAGGAACATGTGTGCACGAACAATGTGTCTTTATACATTCCTTCTGAATGATCCTTGCCAGTCACTCACGCTGCCCCTTCGATGTCCCCATCATGGGAAAGAAACACACCTAAAGAGTTCAAGATGCTAAAAGAGCAGAAGATGAATACAAGGAGTTGAAATTCAAATGGAAATGACAAGAACTAGAAAATTATAAAACCATCAAATTTCACGGAGGGAAATTGGGGGGGATTTGAAAAGGACCGGTGGAATGTAAGTGCAGCTCCGGCTGAAACAAAATGATTGGAGTCATAAAAAGATGGGTTCGTGAAGAAAAAATAATCATCCACAGCTCCCTTTTTATCCTGTTGTGCATATTTTTTTGCTCCCGGCTCTAATTGTCAAGAGTCGTAAGAGCTGTAGTGGTAGCTTTTACTGTTTCCCGAGGAATCACGAATCGATGTTTTGTGTAAGGGACAAGATGGCGACTGTTTTCTTGACAGAAAAATTCCATGCTCAGCTGAGTTAGGCAGGCAGCGTTTGATGGATTGAAACCGGTGGCATGTATAGAATATTCTTGGATGGATTTTAATTTTCTCGCCCAGTGATACTATAATAATGTTTTTTTTTTCTCGCGCAACTTTTTTTCAAGAAAACAGCATCGCAAGGGATTCTGCTTCCAAATTAAGGCAGCCGAAATACGTGCAACACAGAAGGATAAACACTTCTTCCTTTTCTATTTTATTTGACATGATATTAGAACCTTGTTGATTCACCGGTCACGAATTCGAATCTCATAATCCCATTTTATTTAATAAAAATCAAGTATAAGATAGTATGAATCTGTACAAGTTTCAACCTCAAATGAATTTCATTTGAGTAGATGTGTTAGAGAATAATATAAATTATATTCTAAAATTTCATCTTATAACTTAAATTTTTAGGTGAGATAATTTTTTAATAATATTATTATTCGCAAGCAATTCTATTACTCGGAATCTCCTTGACTGTTAATTGATGCCATGATCCTTTTTAAGCATTCGATGCCATGATCCTTTTTAAGCATTCGTTTCCTTTATCATTTGCATTTTCTTATAGATAGAATTTGGTTTAATTCTGTTGGAAAACATTGAAGCCGTTATAATAAAGGAATAAATAATATTAAAAGTGACTTAATATGAAATAATTAAATTATAGTTTTATTTTTGTCAAATTGTTTGCTACAGAGAGTTTTATTCACCATATTTATTAGATCAGTGTGATTCATAAATAACAATGCCTTTTAAGTTCTATGGACATCCAGCTAGCAAAAGGTTTGACCTTTCGTGAAAAAGATAAGAAAAAAAGATAATGAACGCCTAATTTTCAAGCTTTAGGTCAAACCCACGTTGAAAATCATATTTAACTACTAAAGCAAACATCTACTAAATTAAAGACGGTAAATATTCAACCTATTGCATCCCATCTGTCGCTCTACACTCCACAAATAGGTTGGGTAAATTCAATCCATTAAAGAAGGTCGAGTAGTGGGAATCCTCTCAGTCATAAGAAGTTAAAATAAGAATAATCACATCTCTGTACCCTTAAAATTAATCAAGATATGTAACAATAAGTCCACATTAATAATAATAATAATAATAATAATAAAATAAAAAGAGGCACATCCCGGTCTTCTCCCCCACCCCCAAGAAAAAAAAATCCTAATCTAGATCGATCGCTGTCTCGAAAACAATCCCAGTCGTGTTTTTGAAGCTCCTGGCAATTGATTTTGGTGATGGATTAAATGTATAGCCTAGTTAGGTTTAATTAGTGTTATGAGTGTATGTACCTTTTCTAATTAACTTTAATCTACTTGGCATGCCAACACTTAGAAGAAAGCATTGGGCACAGGTATGAAACTAAAGAATCTTTTTTTTTTAGAATAAAGAATCCTAAAACATGACTAAACTATTATCACATGTTTGATATGCTATAACAAGTCCTATAATATAATGATTAAATTAAATTATTATCTTTAATTTTATACAATTCTAAACTGTCTTGTGATGGGGAACTATAACTATATTGACTTGTGATATTGTAAATTGATAAGCTGTATTATTACAAAACATATAAAAGGCGTAGGAAATTGCATTGTACACCCTCTCATATTACACTATTTTTTCAACAATGCACGCCCGAAAATGGCCCTCGGGCGCGCGGCGAGAGGAGGGGCTTAACCGGGGCTATTCTCGGTTTTTCCATTTAATTTTATTTTTTTAAAAAAAATATTCAGTTGTGAACAGTGTATTGACGGTTTCATCCCCGGTAATAGGATAAAAACAGGCATCCGGCTGAGGGGCACCGGCGTAATTGCGCGCGGTCGGACCGGCCCGGTCCGGTCCGGTCCGCCGCAACTTTTGAATTTTTTAATATTTTCTGAAATGGCTAAATACAGTTTTAGCCCCTAATAAGATAAAAACCATGAATTAGATCCAGGGGTGGAACGGTAATTGGCCCTATTTTCCGAATTATTTAATCGGCGTCTGTCAGGGCGTGAGGCGCACGCGCCAGGCGGTTTGCCGCCTCACGCCCTGTTTAGGCGGCGCGTGCGGACGCATACGGTGGACGGAAATTGTATACCGGAGGACAGAACGATGCGCCGTCGAGTGGTCTTCCTCCCGCGGTGGTGCGTGTAACCACCAGATGTCCGTGAACGCGGCGGAGGCCGGCTGAAGCCGCCGGCCACGTTTCTCTCTCTCCGGAATGGCAAAGTTTCACTTCGGTCATTCTACTTTCAATTTCCGGGTTGGTTGTATATAAATCAATCAATTAGGTACAAAAGTTCTGATTTTTGCAATTTCGTCCTCTGATTTCAATTGACAATAAATGTAAGTTGCATTTCAGCCCTTTGACTTTTAATTTTTTAATTTCAGCCCTTGATATTTGATTTTCATTTCAGCCCTTACACTTTATTTTTTTTTTATCCCTACTTTTGTCCATGTATATATAAGTGTATTTAACACAATAATAATAATAATAATAATAATAATAATAATAATAATAATAATAATAATAATAATAATAATTTAATTATTTTTTATTCTTACTCTTTTGTTATTTTTTTTCCCTCCCGATAATTTGATAAGTTTTTTTTTTCCAGTAATAGCCATGGTAATTTTGTTTTTATCTTTTGTTAAAGTTTCTAGAATATTTTTAATCTTTCATTTATTTTTGTTTCTTTCATTATCAACATAATAATAATAATTATAATAAGAATAATAATAATAGTGATTATTATTAATATTATAAGAATAGTGCTTATGTATTCTATTATTATAATAATAGTGATTATTTATTCTTTCATAATAAAAATAATAATAATAATAATTTTTAATTAGTTTTTCTTTCTTGCTGTTTTGTTCATGCTTTTTATTTTTTTCCCTCGGTATAATTTAATTATTTTTGTTGTTTTTATTCTAGGGGCAATAATAATTTTAGATATTAAGACTCCGATGTTGCTATTGTTATAATATTTTAAATGAATATTGCTTCCTTTTCCCTGTTGTTTTTTTTTATTTGCTCTTTCTATTAATTAATTTTAATAATTTTATTATCTGCACAATAATCATTTCAGTAAGTTTTTTTTTCTTATTCAAATATTTTGCTCTTTTTTCTAATGTTAGTGCGCGCTCTTTTGTGATCGTTTATAACGCAATGCCTATATTCTAAAAGATGTAATCTATGCTTAAACTCAGCTCAAAATTTTAAACATTTTATCTTTTAATCTATAATTTTTAGTTACTTATATCATATAAATTAATGGTTGTAGATTTAATTGTGTTAAATTATATACAAAAAAATACAAGCGGCAACGCGCGGGCAATTAGCTAGTATATATATATTGTAGGTGGTTTTTGAAATTAAGGACTAAATTGTAAAATACAACAATAAAAATTCAACTCAAGGACTAATTTTAGGTAAAAATAAGTTATAGGGACTGAATATTTTTTAATATAAAATTATAAGTATTAAATGAAATGTTCTGGAAAAATGTTTTACCTTGCTAGAAAATTTACAATAGAATGATTTTATTACATTTTTTTTTTTAATTATAGTACATGATTTATTGAATCACATTATATTTTCGCGTCGTTACATTCTTTCTCTGCATTGAGAAATCATGGAAAGATCTCAAAAGGACTCGTGTCTAGTCTTTACCAGTGTTATGCACCTACCCGTCTCCTCCGATCTACCTTGGTAACCTCGACCCTTCTACATATCCATTGTTTGCATCAATATAATTATTAAAAATATATATATGATTCTTGAAAAATAACTAGTAATATCACTTTTTTTTTAAGAATTGTTTTGAGAAAAAAAATTTATGATTCATAAAAAAATAATAAAACTATCTTTGTTTAAGATTCTCTTTTCTAGCTATATATATATATATAATGAATCTCAAAAAATAATTAATAAAATATTACAAATTATTTTATGAACATTGGCCTTTGACCAATATATTCCAATGAAGATTTTTCAATTGGATTACTACCAAATCATTTTCTATATTATTATTAGAATCATTGCAACTTATTAATGACACCAATAACCTTTTTTTTTGTGAAATGATGTTTTGTTCTAGCTAGGAAACTATGTCTAAGCTTAATATATATATATATATATATATATATATATATATATATATATATATATATATATATATATATATATATATATATATATGTTTCGAGAATCTTCTAAACATGAACATGTTGCGTAAGATTTCTGGTTCTATGTTCCAAAATTATCAGAAATTACTCTTTTTATTTTGGATTTGATTAGTATCAAATTAAATGAATCACTTTAAGTAGGAAAAAAAAGGCATGATTGATAATTTTTGAACTAATGGAGAAGATTAGTCAGGTTATGTATTTTTGCGTGAAGATATATGTATCGAGAACTGGTTCAAATAAATCAAGTAAAAATTATGAAAAAAATAGCATAAAAAACAAAATGATATTTATATATTAGAAAGAAAGCTAAATTACATCGTTCATTTACTGTTTGGCTACTATTCACCCACATCCACTATGGATTGGGATGCGCGATCTGTTGCTTCACCATGCATTGAATTATAATTGTGAAACAATTAAAACAAGAATGGTTCACGCTACTAGCGTTGATTACAATTGCAATTAAAAGTAGACCAAAGGTTCACGTTACCTGCGTGAATTACAAGTCAGAGAAGAACAACAAAACACGTTGCATGGCTTAAATTTCATAGTAGTGAACTGCTTTTTAAAATTTCAAAATCTGACACGAAGGCACTGAATAGACTAATGCTTTTCAAATTTCAAAGCTTAGAATCAAAGGTTAACGCTGCGTAAATTACAATTCAAAACAAAAATCAATTTCACGTTGCATGACTTACAATTTAGGACAATGTGATGCCTTTCCAAATTTCAAATTTCGATGCAGAAATGTTGCATGCACTACTGTTTCTGGAATTTCAAAAGCTCAAAGTCAGAGGCTCACGTTGCGTGAATTACAGTTCAAAAGAAAACAAAATTTCACGTCGTGTGGCTTACAATTCATACCGGTGTGCTGCCTTTTAATAACTTCATGCCAAGACAATGCATGCACTTTTTGGGTTCTATAATTTCAAAAGTAACGCTAGTAAAATTTCAAAATAGAGTGCACTGCTTCTTCTAAAATTCCAGAACTACACGTGGAAATGCACTGCTTATTTTAAGATTTCAAGAGTTACGTGAATTAAAATAGAGTGCGCTGCTACTTTTAAAATTCCATAACCACACACAACAGTGCATGCGCTGCTTCTTTTAGGAATTCAAAAGTTACGCAAATTACAAATTCAAAACAGAGTAGCATTACGTTTTAGGGCTCTTTATGTTTCTAATCATCAATAGTGTCTTAAAAAAAAATAGCAACTCATACTTCAAATTCATTAATGTTGTTTGTCACTGTGTGCATTCGATGGTAGCTTAAAGCCTTAACACCTGCAAATTCAACCTAACACTTGCAATTTAAACCACCTTTTACACAACTATGGGGAAAATAGACGTCGGCTTTATGGGACCACGCTCCACATCAGCTATGCAAAGGTGACAACGCTGTGGATGACAAAGGTGGCCATATAATTCATTATTCCTTTCTGCTGCCAATTACAATTCTTCACATTTCTGCTCCTGCAAATGCTTTGATCTCTTTCGTTCTGCTCATTTGTCATTTCCTCTGTGTGTGTGTGGAGTTTAGTTCTTTCCTTCACTAGTTTTCAGCCATTAATTTTTTCATTGACGGTAAGTCATTTATTTGGCCTCTCTTGCCTCTTGAGCTTATTTGGTTTACTTTGCTTTCATGCCTCAATTTAATTGGCCATTGTTTGGTTCAAAAGTTTGATTGGTTCCTCATTTTTCTCATTGCGTGGTTTTGAGGTGCTCTGTGTCAGCTCTTACTGTCTTCATCCATTGCCTGATTATTGTTGCTACTGCAATTGGTAAGTTTTCTTTGTTATTGCTATTGCTAAATTGTTTGTGAATGCCTGTTTCTAGCCACAATTTATCTTCCTTGATTTCTGGTTTATGTTCCATTTCACGTTTGGTTTTTTACAGCCAACAAAGAAATTGGTTGATGGTAACTTGCTTAGAAATTAATTTTTATTGTGTTCTTTATCATCTGCTATGTTGTCATCCAAATTGAGATTGTTTTAAGTGTCTCTACAAATAATTATATTTGTTTCTTTCTTCTTGTGGAATGGATGGCTGATTTGTTGGGCTGCTATACAATTTCAATTTGTTGTTAATGTCTTTCAATTGCTTTCATTGTCTTTAATTTTTTTTTGAAAAAATTGTTTATTTGGTTTTCTGTTGGTATTTTCAATTTCTGATTTTAACTGCTAATTTGATGGCTGATTTGATGGGTTGAAGAGCAATTTCAGTGTGATTATTTTAAATGTTTTTTGCAATGATTGTTGCTTTAGTTTTATGTTGTTGCTTTCAGTTTTTGGTTTCAATTGCTGATTAGATTGTTATTTTGTTGTTGATGCCTTTGAAGTTGCTTTGCTTTGTTTCTGCAAAAGATGTTGATTTGGATTTATGTTACCGCTTTCAATTTTTGCTTTCGATTTTGTATTGGATGGCTACTTTGCTGGGTTGAAGAACAATTTCTATTTGATTGTCTTAATTTTTCATGCAAGAATTGTTGATTCAGATTTATATTGATGCTTTCGGTAAAGATGCTGATGTTTATGGTTTGAATTGCCGATTGGATGACTGCTTTGTTGGCATGAGGAAAAATTTCAGTTCAATTATCTTAAATTTTTTTTGATAATTGTTGATTCGGTTTTATGTTTGCTGATATTGTCCAAAACAACTAGGCTGAACATGAAATTAATTCTTTTTTGTATATTATGATATTACCATGAATGGATTTTTATTAATTCTATGTTTTTAGACTCCCATATGAACAGGGGATGGAGTACTTCATTATAAGAAACATAAGGAAAAAAGAGAGAGAGAGAGAGAGAGAGAGAGAGAGAAATGCTCTCTCCAACTCTGAAGCTCTTGTGCTCTCATTTATTTAACTCTAGATTCCATTGCTGTAAAGAGAAAATCTGAATAAGTTTTCTGGTCCATATGCTTTAATTAAATGTGTATTTCAGTCCACGCACACTGAATCATGTTTAGTTAAGTTAACCATACGAGGGGGTTACTTTCTAACCCAACTGCACTGGTCCCCTATTTCCTCGTCTTTCCAGTACATAATCGCACGCACTCTTAAATACATGTCCTTTATCCGTCCACACGCTCCCTCTATAAATATTTCTCTCTTGAGAAGCTACTCCTAGCTATCCTTGTAAGACTACCAGCTCTCCCTTGTATTTCCCTTTATAAATTCTCGATTTCTTTCTCCCTCTTTCTGGCTAACTGCAGGATTAGGAGCTACTGGCTGCAATAGCTCGCCGCAGAAAGACATTTATCCTCTCCAGTTTGTTATTTAACGTTTTTTTGTCCGCATCTTCTCCCTTTTGCCCTTGCCCTCTAATTTTCCCATCAATGCTGTTCACTTTCTACTACTAGGCCTTTTTAGCAAAATCACCACTCCTTTGTCTTGATTGCTAGATTTCAGTCGAGAATATATATATAAGAAATCATGATTAGCTGGAAGGATCTCTATAACGTTTTGTCCGCTGTGATTCCTCTGTATGTTGCCATGATCTTGGCTTATGGGTCTGTTCGGTGGTGGAAGATTTTCACCCCGGACCAGTGTTCCGGTATCAACCGTTTCGTGGCAGTATTCGCCGTGCCACTACTGTCATTCCATTTTATCTCCACCAATGATCCCTATGCCATGAACTTCAGGTTCATTGCGGCCGACACGCTTCAAAAAGTGATAATGTTGTTTGCTCTGGGAATTTGGACTAATTTCACAAAAAATGGAAGCTTGGAATGGATGATTACCATCTTTTCTCTCTCGACTCTCCCGAACACTCTTGTCATGGGCATTCCTCTTTTAATCGCCATGTACGGCGACTACTCGGGAAGCCTGATGGTTCAGGTAGTGGTGCTGCAGTGTATCATTTGGTACACTCTCCTCTTGTTTCTTTTCGAGTATAGAGGTGCCAAGATGTTGATCATGGAGCAATTTCCAGAAACTGCAGCCTCCATTGTTTCGTTTAAGGTTGATTCCGATGTGGTCTCTTTAGATGGTCGGGATTTTCTGGAAACTGATGCTGAAATCGGTGATGATGGCAAGTTACATGTGACTGTCAGGAAATCAAATGCCTCCAGGCGGTCTCTTGGGCTGGGTTCTTTCTCTGGATTGACTCCTCGGCCATCAAATCTTACTGGAGCTGAGATTTATAGCTTGAGCTCTTCGAGGAATCCTACTCCAAGAGGATCTAATTTCAACCCTTCAGATTTCTGCTCCATGATGGGAGTTCAGGGATTCCCTGGAAGGCATTCAAATTTTGGTCCGGCTGATTTGTACTCTGTACAATCTTCAAGAGGACCAACTCCAAGGCCGTCTAATTTCGAAGAAAATTGTGCTCCAACGGCTACTATATCCTCTCCTAGATTCGGGTTTTATCCGGCACAGACAGTACCCACGTCGTACCCGGCACCAAATCCTGAATTTGCCTCTGCCGTCACTACTAAAACTGCAAAAAACCAGCAGCAGCAGAATAGCAAGGCAAGCCATGATGCCAAGGAGCTGCACATGTTCGTGTGGAGCTCAAGTGCATCGCCAGTTTCTGAAGGAGGCGGTCTTCACGTGTTCGGCGGGACTGATTTTGGTGCATCAGAGCAATCAGGACGGTCTGATCAGGGCGCCAAGGAGATCAGGATGCTGGTTGCTGACCATCCGCCAAATGGGGAAGCCAAAGGTAGATTAACTCAAAACTACACAGGCACAGTTAATTGATTAGCTAACCATTTCACACGTTTTGATGTTTTAGTCTAATTGATATTCTTATTTCTAAGCTATTCCACAACAAGACGGAGGCTTTGCTGGCGAGGACTTCAGTTTGGCGGGCAGAGGAGAAGGAGATGACGAGCAAAGGGAAAAGGAGGGGCCCACTGGGCTTAACAAGCTCGGGTCCAGCTCAACTGCCGAGATGCAACCAAAAGCCTCCGAAGCTCCAGATTCCGGTGGCAGTAAGCTGATGCCTCCGGCAAGCGTTATGACCCGTTTGATATTGATCATGGTCTGGCGCAAACTTATTCGAAACCCCAACACATACTCTAGTCTCATTGGTCTCACTTGGTCTCTAGTTGCCTTCCGGTTAGTTTATCAATTATGTATCTATTTTTTCCTTGGTTTTGAAATGTTACTGTATGAATTTTTTTTAACAAAAAAATAAAAATTGCAGGTGGCATGTGGAGATGCCTAAAATAATAAAACAGTCAATCTCCATACTGTCCGATGCTGGACTCGGAATGGCTATGTTCAGCTTAGGTGAGTGGTCATAATTATTGTGATTTTCAGTTAACGTCATCATTTGTTCTATGAACCTTTTACTGTCCCTTCTGGCACACAACTACTCAGACAATACATTCAGTCGATGAGTTACCAGACCATTCTGATGGATATATACTCATATACTCATACAGTGCCATGCAGTAACATACTATATTATAATAATTGTTCCTACATATAATATATAGTGTTTTTTGGCTCAGGTCCTTGTAGAGACCAGACTCAGAGTGGATGTGGAACATGATATTGTTTTGCACTGTATTTTAAATGTGTTTTTAAAAACAAATAAAAAAATGTTTTTTTTTTTTAAATTGAAAAAGTTTTGGTGCTTTTATATTATTTTCATGTGTTGATATTAAAAATTATTTTTACAAAATAAAAAAATACTTTTAAAAACAACATCAATTAAACTCTCGTATATACACCAAGTTAAGTTTGGGTATGGGTGCTACAGCTCACAATTGAATGGCTGTGAGTTGTGGCCAACGTTATCCCAAGAAATCAAAGGGTTTTTGTCCTGGGACTGTGAATAGATTGACCATCCGACACGTGGGGCCAGTTTAGCTTGCGGTCCAGGGTCGGTGGGTGTAGGTTGTGAATAGTGATAGATGCCCATTTCAGCTAGCTCTCTTATTAGTGAAGGTAGTTGAATTCATTTGAAACTAAAGATATAAGCACCTAATTTCAGCTTCGATAATGTATTGTACTGATTTAATCGGTTGTTGCTGTGAAAGGTCTTTTTATGGCTTTACAACCGAAGCTAATTGCCTGTGGGAATTCGGTCGCAACATTCGCCATGGCTGTCCGATTCTTGACCGGCCCTGCAGTAATGGCCGCCGCTTCAATTGCTGTTGGCCTGCGTGGCACCCTCCTTCATGTTGCTATTGTTCAGGTAAGTAAGACTTACTTTCACGATAAAAATTGATTCTTACATGCACCTGCTGTTAATATTGTGAATTTGGTCGTGAAGTTGCATTATTAATCTATTCTTATCCAATATATAGGCTGCGCTGCCACAAGGAATCGTTCCATTTGTGTTTGCCAAGGAGTACAATGTCCATCCAGCCATTCTCAGCACTGCGTGAGTGAAATATTGCTAGATAGTAGTACTATTGATTATTTTACATCTAAACTGTAAGAATGTGTTAGTGTATAAATACATGTTAAAAAACCTAACTTTCTCTTCCATATTTGTTCTACAGGGTTATCTTTGGAATGCTGATAGCATTGCCAATTACTCTTGTTTACTACATTCTTCTTGGATTATGATCAATTCTACTTAGCAGTAGCCTGGAGGGGGGAGCAGAATGAAGAGAATTTGATTCCTTGCTGATTGCGTGTCCCATTTGGCAGTAACAGTGGTTACTGCGCCAAAATATATGTTCTTGTAACAAGAGGATCATTACCAGGCAGCGAAGATTTAGTATGAGGAATTTCCAAGATTCTTGGAGCTGGAAATATTTTTAAGCTAGTAAAAGGAAGCCCTGATTTAAGGATCATACAATCATTAAGAGCCAGAGTTCGTTCATTTTTCTAAGGTTTGATCAGATGAACAGAGAGGGCCAGTCCTGGAAGGAGGGAGACACCAATGAGTAAAATAAGGGCTATAGAAGGCAACCACTGATATTTTAATTCTCTTCATTTACGCTATGCAGATCTGCAATCACAAAAGGACAATCAACAGTGGATTAACCTGTGGAGATATGAGGAAGAGGAGAAAAGGGTTTTCCTTTACTATTTTTTGTACTATTTAGTGTTCTTTTTTATTCTTTTTCTTCTTGGTGTTTGCTTTGATTGTCCGTATATCCAGCAATTATTTGCGTTTGTCGCCTTTCATTCTGGTTTGTAATTTATCTACGAATATCAATTATGATCGAAAGAAAGCATTAGCCATTTATTCACCTTATTAATATACGAAGATGATGGTGTATTAACTCCAAGGAGTTGGCCTAATGGATGTGGTCTGGGATATGCCGGTGGTACTCCTCGTAAGGTCTTGGATTCGAATCCTGCTGATGTAAACAATTTCCTTTGAGCCATCGGACTTTGACGAAGCCCATGATTTAACCGGTCCATATGCCTTGCCGAGGACTTATGGTCCATGGGATTAGTCGGTTCACGTGGGTCCGGATCACCCATTTCAAAAAAAAAAAAAAAGATGATGGTGTATTCTCATTGAGACAAAGACCTGCTTGCATGTTACTCGGGCCTGCCTCCAAATTAAACCTCCTATATATCAAGAAAGGGCATGTAAAAAAGGTGAGAGAGAAGGGATCTTTTGAGGGAACTCCTTCAAACCGAGGGGGCTTTGTGCCTTTTTATTCCTTGGAACCCACTTTAGGGGTCCTGATTTGAGAAGCTGAGCTTGAGATACTGGAAAATAGATAGAGAGATAAGAAAGAAAGCTGGGGTCAAAAGCAGCTAACCTTACTTTCGCCTTTAGCTTTTGCGCCAACAATCAAACCCTACCTCATTATATAGCAGGCATGAGAATATCTTGGTTCTGTATGCAAAAGTATCTTATAAAAAAATTTATTTATTTTATTTTTTAAATTAAATTAAATTACTGTTTTATATCATTTTCATGTGATGATATCTAGAATAGTTTTTTTTTCATTTTAATGTATTTTTTAACAAAAAAACATTTAAAAAAACATTTTAAAAAACAACTTCAACTACATTTCTAAACAAACACTTAATAGGGGTTGGTCATAGTCTCCAACATTCCTATTTTTTTTAACAAATGACATTGTAAATTTTAGGAAAATTCATAGAGATAAAGTATTGGAAAAATAATATAAGATGACTATTACTTAGAATTATAGTTTAAAATAAGATTTTATCATTTTATACGAGCGAATTTGCCCCCGCGATGCGCTGGGCTTTTTTTATCTATGTAGAAAATTGATTGATTTTATACGTGTTGTATTTTGTTATTTTAATATTTAATTAGTAAAATTCTAATTGATAAAATTTGTTAAAAACATTTTTTTTCCACCAAAAAGTGATTGAATGTTGCTATTGCTAAATTTTTTTTGATAAAATTTATTAGAAAATTTTCTAAGAAGATGAAATGATTTATTAGAAATTTGTTGTCACGGATACCCTAGTTACAAAAAACACAAAGAAGAAACCCGGTTAAAAAAAAACAGGCTCACTTGGATGTCCCGGTTATAAAAAAAATATATATATATGAAAAAAGGTCCCTGTTTATTAAAAAAAAAACAGAAAAAATGAAGCCAGTCATAAAAAATTGCAAGGGAAAGCACATTTCTAAACAATAATGAGAAAAAAATTATGATGCGCGTAAACTAACCCAGACACCCCGGTCATGGAAAAAAATGTGTAAGTGGGAAAACAAACAGGGAAGAAAAATGTTAAAAAAATGGATCTGGAGATTAGTCGTGGTGTGCATAAGTTGCTACCGATACCTCGGTTAAAAAAACAAATAAAAAGCTCGGTTAAAAGAAAAAAAAACATAAAACACCTTTTCAAACAGTGAAAATTACTGTTAAAAAATAAAAAAGGAAGCCTGGTTATAAAAAAAAAAAGCAAGGGGAAAGTATCTTTTTAAACAGTAATGAGAAGAAAAATCATGGTGCGCGTAAACTAAACCGGGCACCCCGGTCATTAAAACAATATATAAATAGAAAGAAAAAAAACAGGGAAAAAATGTTAAAAAAAATGGATCTGAAGATTAGTCATGGTGCACATAAGCTGACACAGATACCCTGTTTAAAAAAAAACACACAAGAGAAGTCTGGAAAAAAAAAACAAACGGAAAGGACCTTTCTAAACAGTAATGAACACTGAAATCACTATTCATTACTGTTTTAAAAATATTTGCAGCTGGAGAGATTTAAACTCTCACTCCCGTGATTTGGCGCCCACACTTAACCACTCAGCCAAATGATTTTGTTGTTCATCCTAGCATTCAAATAATACTTATCTTAGTATATAGTGTTTACTATTCCAATCCACACTGTATATGAGTCTGGGTTAACATTGCAATGAACAGTGAAAAATACCCATTATGTTTAGCTTATAGCGAGCGAACTTGCCCGCGCGTTGCGCTAAGCTTCTATCTATGTGGAAAACTGATTGATTTTATGCCTGTTATATTCTTTTATTTATTTCATATTAGCACCTTAATATATATATATATATATACACACACACACACTAAACACCTTTTGGAATTGCAATCTCCTTTAGATATTCTATAAAATAATAATAGTCATGGTGCGTGTAAGCTTATCCAGACACCCTGATTATATATAAAAAAAATATAAGGGGGAAAAAATAGAAAAAATATTATAAAAAAGTTAGTCTAGGGATTATTCGTGATGCACCAAGTTGGCCCGGAACAAAAGAAATATATACTTGGGAAGAAATAATCATGGTGCGCATAAGCTGACCTGGACATCTCGGTTATAAAAAAACAGAAAAAAAAATAGGGAAAAAAATGTAAAAAAAAAGTGGATTTGGAGATTAGTCGTAGTGCGCGTAACTTGGCCTGTACACCTCCGTTATTAAAAAAACAACAACAATCAGTTATTGAAAAAAAAAAAACCATCTTTTTAAACAAAACCTGTTTTTTAGAAGAAAAAAAACAAAAACAAAAACAAAACAAAATCAGTTTTGTTGGCTTAGTGGTTCGAACTCTTTCGCGCATCATTTTTCAACGCGTAAAGAACCACTCGGCCACAACCATTCATTTGACATTTCTACACTACAAATCCAAACAAAGCAGTCCTGTATAAAAAAAGAAGACCACCGAGCTCATGTAGACGCGAAGCAGTGGATCAAATGTCCAGTATGCAGTGTTTTGTGTGTGTGTGAACAGAGTTGATACAGTAAAAGGGCGAGATATTAGTGGCATGGTAATAAATAGAATGGTCAGGAAGGACTTGGGAGTTTCCATCTCTCCCACGCTAATGCCACGGACCTATCAAAGAAGAAGGACAATCTCAAGCAAGCAATGGATACTTTTTACATGGTACCCGCGTGATGCGCTGAACTTTTTTATTTATGTAAAAATTAATTGATTTTATATGTGTTGTATTTTATTATTTTAATATTTAATCAGTAAAATTATAATTGATAAAATCTGTTAAAAATGGGTTTTTTCCCATTAAAAAGTGATTGAATGTTGCTACTGCCAAAACACTTTTGATAAATTCTGTTAGAAATAATTTTTTTATAAGTAGAAAACTGATTGTAAAATTTATTGCTCATATTATTATATTAAAAATATTTTAGGATAATAATAAATAGGTCATATATATATATATATATATATATATATTAAGGTGTTGATATTAAATAAATATCAAAATATATATTTAGTCTCACATATTGATAAGAAAAAAAATATTACAAATAATCATTATCATTATTTTGAATGTCTTATCTATAATAATAAGAACTTTAAGACCTAACAATATTAAATAAAAAAAAACAACTAAAAAAATAAATAAATGACAAAATTAAAAAGATATTATTCGATTTAAAAAAATTATTTGAATGGAAGAATAAAAAAAGAAAAAAAATAGAAAATATCATTTTTGAAATGATCACGAACAAAAATTAAAATGTAAACATTAAAAAAAATAACCTTCATAACAGTGGAAATAATAAAAATTGGTGAGACCGTAATTATTGTTAAAGAAAAAAATTTCATTTTTTTTTTACTTTCATATTATTATATTAAAAGTTTTTCAGAACAATGATATTAATTTTGTTTTTTTCAAAAAAAAACTTAGGTCATTTATATATATTAAGGCTCTAATATTAAATAAATATCTAAACATATAATTAGTCTGATATATTTTTAAAAAATAAATCTTACAAATAATCATTGTTATTATTTTGAATGTTTTATCTCAAATAATTAGAAAATTCAATACCTAACAATATTAACAAAAAATAAATATTATTATATTTAAAGAAATTACTTAACTTAAAGAATAAAAAAGAGATAAATAATAACAAACATTATTTTTTAAATGATTAACAATACAAATTAAAATTTAATCATTAAAAAAAATCTTAATAACGCGGAATTTAAAAAAATTGGAAAAAAAACTAAGAGCATGTACATATAAACATTGATAGAAATAAGAATTATGTAAGAAATATATAAAAACGATTTTTATTTCAAATAGTAATGAAAAGCAAAAATCAGAGTTCAAATAACTGTTAATTATTGTTTGAGAAAGAAAAAAAGAAAAAAGAAAAAAGAAGGAAGAAAGAAGAAAGAAAAAAAAGCACAGCATAATTAATCAGGCGCGCTAGGCACAGGGGTCGAACCCCTGCCCTCCTTGCTTACTAAGCGTTTTCCATTGAGCCACTAACTTTTCTTGGTCTTTTGCCAAGCAAAAATATATAAATATCATTTAAAAGGCGAAGGGGCGGCAAGGCACCAGACTTTAATGACATTTGCAACACCAAATCACGCACCCCAATCCACAGTGGATCTGGGTGTGCGTGAACAGTAAATTCACGCAAGTTTCTGATACATAATCAATCGAAACGCAACGAAGTTGTGGAGTAAAACAAAGTTACGCACATTTCCCTTTCTGACGCAGCAGAAAATCACAAGGAATACGACCAACGTTGATATTCCGTAAATAAATCTAGGATGAGAGGAACTATCAAAAAAGTTCAAACTTTATTCAATAATTCAAAGATGATTCGGTCAGAGGCTTGCAACCATATTTAAAGCAAAAAACCCAGCCCTAACTATGTTGGATAAGGAAACGACACTAATTAATAAAATTACCAAAAATGGAAAATTTGAGATAAATGCGGAAATTGAAAAGGCTATAAATCCTAAGCAAGCCGGAATTGACGGAAGTCAATTCGGACTTGGAAATCATGAGTTGTGGCTAAAAAAAACTTTCATAAAATGGAAAAAACAATGATTTCACGGCCTAAACGATGGATTTCAGGGCCTCTGGAAATGCCAAGACGCATCAACTAGGTGAGTTTCTTATCATTCCGACTTCAGCGCCCGAACTGCAGAAATTCAGTTGCCTTTGAATTTTGGATGTTCTCTCTTGAGCATGTACGCCTTTCCACTTATTCTACATCGCTTTCATCATAGTTGATCTCTCTCTACATATTTTTTATTTTTTAAAATATAATTTCTATATTTTTTTAAAAAAATTGGATTGGGCCCATCCCAAATTAAAATGGGTCGCCCCACCTTGCTGGACTTAGACTGTGTTGAGAGCAGGTCCAGCCCAACCAAAGAGTGTAAAAAAAACACAAAACGATGCGCAGCGTTCTTCGTGAATTATTCATGAAGTTACTGTTCACGTAACACGTGAACAGTAACATGGACGATTGTGACGAGAGGGTCAATGGCCGATACCGACTGGTAGAGGAGGCCGAGGTGATTCTTCCTATGATGGTGACGTCTGAAATGGTGTTGTGTGATCGGTAGGAGCTCTGGAAGGTTACAGCTGGGGCTTGCTGACGCTGGAGCTTATGGCATGGAGGAGAGGCTGACGATGATGAGGTAGATGATGGTGGTGCCGAGAGCTGTCGATGACTGAGGAGAGAAAGGGCAGCGATGGTGACTCTAGAGAGAGAGATCATCGACTGTGTTGGGGAAGAGAGAGAGAGAAGGATAGCAAATTTGTGCTCTAGCTTGGTTCGTTCAAAAAATTTCATGCAATCATTGTTGCAGCTGAGTTTAATCCCATGCATGAACTGCGACTGAGGTTTTCGAAAAGCATCTCATAGATCCTTTTCGTTACCTACGGCTGGAATGCAATTTTAGATGGGACCTATAACTAAATTTTATTAGCCCATTTGGTTAACATCACGTTTGGCTCTACGGTGAGCCTCAACCACTAGCCACACCGCAGAGCCAAACACCCACTATATTGTGTATAATTATGTTGTGATGATTTTTTAGTTATGAGTTTATTATTATTTTTGTAATATTGTTTTGTCTAGTCATTACTTGATTTAATGTTGGCTTATATATATAATAAATTTTATATTTTTTTCTAGATAAATATAACTTAAAACTATTAATTTATTGGTTAACATATAAATATCACGAACATATTGTTTATAATTTCAAATATTGTATTTACATATTAAAAAAGCATATTGTCATGTTACATTGTCGTCATTATCAATTATCTTTATAATTAGCAAACAAAAACAACCTTTAAAAATTGCACATGTTAATTTAGGTTATAACTAGTTAATTGCCCGCACTATGTTGCGGGCTGAGCATATATTTTTTATAATTATTGGGATTGAAATAATTAATAAATTTTGCTAGTTCAAAAATAAAATATAACATCTATACATGCAAAGGTTTGATATAATGAAACACATCAATACATCCTATTATAACAATAGAAACATCGAAGCCTTAACATCTAAAAATATCATTACTATTACTGCTAAAACAAAAAAAAATATTAATTTACCCCGAGGAAAAAAATCAAAAACATTAACAAAAACGAAAGCAAGAGAAAAAACTAAAATTATTGTTATTGCGTTAATAATGGGAAACAAATTCAATCAAACAAAAAAAAAAGGCCAATAACATTAACAAAAGAGCAACACAAAAAATAATAAAATTATTAGCTAAAAAAATCATTCGACGTGAAAATAAAATAAAAACTAATAAAAAACAATCAAAAGAAAGAACCAAAAAAAATGTATAAGTGAAAAAAAATATAAGCGGGGAAAAAAATGATTCGAGGGGAAAAAACGAGAAAAAAAAAAAGCATAAGAGGTAAGGTGCTAAACATGATAAAACCCATGACTTTCTACTTTGAAAATAAACACTCTATCCATTGAGCTACAAACGTTTCTTTGTATTTTACTGTGAAAAAAATAAGAAAAAATAAGTAAATTGAACGAACCGAATCTATCCGAACCGAAAATTGAGCAACACTATTGTAATCCACAGTAATTTTACATACAATGCACAATAACTGACTCTAATCTCTTTTAGTATATTAGATAACTAATGAACAAAAATGATATTAAAACATCACACCTTGAACTTGAACTTGAACTGTGAGTGTGGTTTGGGGTTAATTTAGAATTAAGGTTTTTAGAGTTTGGTTCGTAGTAAATTTAAGGTTTGGTTTAGGGCATTGTTTTGTAGCGATCCATCTTCAAATGGTTAATTATTGGAATGAATTTCTTTTTTAATAAAACACGGGGTAATATTTTGTTAATATTAAAGAAGGGATAAATACAATACTATTCTTATATAATAATTATAGAAAGGATAATAGCCATAGACATTGAATTTCTATATTTGTAATAAATCTTGTTAACGACAAGAGTTAAAACAATCTTAAATTCCATTAGCAGTAACTTATAACATTACAGACGAGTTGAAATTAATACAAAACAATAAAAGAACCAAACAGGGTCTTATCTTATTAATGAGAGATCCCTCCTCCTCGACGACAATCACCCTTTTTTTCCAATCAACTAGAAACAAACATCGAACTATTACTAAACAGGATAAAATAAACCCCAGCATGCAGAGACCCGGCAAACGAAACTGTCCGTTAATTTATGGGAAAAAAAAGATTCAAATCTAGCTATAATAACAAAATAAATGGAATCTATTTTCTAAAATCCAGATCCCCTTTATTGAGGGAAAAAACACAGAAATAGAAAACGTAAAAGGAGAAAGAAAGAAAAGAAGGAAGAACAATCGGTTAAAGGTTTTTAAATTATTTTTTTATTGATGTGAATTTTCAGACCCATTTACACATATTAAAAAGAAACTAAAGGGTGTGGGGAATTCACTGTAGTTCCCCACAGAAAGCACTGTGGTTCCACAGTGCTTTCCTTTCTTCTTCTTTTTTTCGTTTCTTTCTTTTTTTTCGTTTTTTTTCTAATTATTTTTTTTCATGAAATATTTTTTTTGTTGGTTATATTTTTTTTTCTACTTATATATAATTTTTTTTATATATAATCGGGGTGTTTGGGCTAATTTAAGCTCATCACAATTAATTCTCGGATCTAATTTTTTTTATAGTTTTTTTTTCATTTTTTCTGTTTTTTTTTTTCATTTTTTTCCATGAAATATTTTTTTTCAGGTTATACTTTTTTAATTTTTTTTCTTTTTGCACTAATATATATATATATATATATATATATATATATATATATATATATATATGATCAGGGTGTCCAGACTAGCTTAAGTGCACCATAATTAATCTCCGGATCCAATTTTGTTTAACTTTAGTTCCCCACAATTTCCACAGTGCTTTCCTTTTTTTTTCCGATTACATTTCATTTTTATTTATTTTTCTAATTATTTTATTTCTTTTTTTTGTTTCTTGCTTTTTTTTTGTTTTTTTTTTCTGATTATTTTTTTTCATGAATTTTTTTTTACTGGTTATCGGATCTAATTTAAACACATCACAATTAATTATCGGATCTAATTTTTTTTATCTGTTTTTTTTCCTTTTTTTCTAATTATATTTTTTTCCATGAAATATTTTTTTTCTGGTTTTTCTTTTTGCACACACACACACACACACACACACACACACACACACACACACACACACACATATATATATATATATATATATATATATATATATATATATATATATATATATATATATATATATATTATGATCGGAGTGTTTGGACTAGCTTAAGTGCACCACAATTAATCCCCGGATCCAATTTTGTTTTATAACCAGCGTGTCCAGACCAGCTTATAGGTACCACGACTAATCCTCGGACCCATTTTTTTTTTTCTAAAGTGTTTTCCCGCTGATACATTTTTTTCCTTTTTTTTCTTATACTTTTGTTTTGTTCACTTATACATTTTTTTTTACAACCGGGGTCTACGGGCCAACTTAAGTACACCATGACTAATTCCCGGAACAAATTTGTTTTTAAAACAATATGGATTGCTACAATGCTTTCACACTTATATTTTTTTTTCTTTAACTTATATATATTTTTATAACCATGCTCTATGGGCCACCTTAAGCACACCACGACTAATCCCCGGACCAAATTGTTTTTTGATAACCAGGATCTTCAGGCCAGCTTGCGAGCATCACGACTAATCTTTGGACCAATTTATTATTTTTTAAAATTTTTTTTCTTATATTTTTTTTTGTTCACTTATACATTTTTTTCCCTTATGCCCGAACCAAAACAAAATTTATAACTCAGGTCTTCGGGTCAGCTTAAACACACCACGACTAATTCCTGGACCGATTTTAAAAAAAAAACAATATGGATTGTAAATGGTGTGGTGAAAGCACTGTAGCTCCCCACATATAGCATTGTTGATTGCAACAATGCTTTTCCCGCTACAATGTTTTTTTTCCATGTTTTTTGCCTCTCTTTTTTTTTTTCCTTATTATGTTTTATTTTTATTTTTTTTCTTATTATATTTTTTTTTCGTTTTTTTCCCCAAAACATTTTTTTTGCCTGCTATATATTTTTATATTTTTTTTCTTTTTCCACTTATATTTTTTTCTTTTTTTTAATTAGGGTATTAGAGCTAGCTTAAAAGCACCACGATTAATCCCCAGATCTATTTTTTTTATATAACCACAGTGTCCATGCCAACTTATGCATACCACGACAATCCCTATACCCACTTTTTTTTTCTAAAGTGCTTTCTCGCTGGTATATTTTTTCCCCTTTTTTTTCTTATACTTTTGTTTTGTTCACTTATATTTTTTTTTTATAACCGGGGTCTTTGGGTCAGCTTAGGCACACCACTACTAATTCTTGAAGTTAATTTTTTAAAAAACAATATGGATTACTACAATTCTTTCACGTTTATAGTTTTTTGTTTTTGTTTTTGTTTCACTTAAATATTTTTTTTATAACCAGGATCTCTGGGCAATCTTAAGCGCACCACCACCACTCTCCGGATCAAATTTGTTTTTTGATAATCAGGGTGTCCAGGCCAGCTTGGAAGCACCACGACTAATCCCCGGGCGAATTTACTATTTCTTTCCTTATACTTTTTTTATGTTCACTTATATTTTTTTTTTCCCGGGATCTCCGATCCAGCTTAAGAGCACCACGACTAATTTCCGAACTGATTTTTTTTATAAAAAAATATGGATTGCTACAGTGCTTTCATGCTTATACTTTTTTTTCACTTATATATATTTTTTATAACCGGTGTCTCTGTGCCAACTTAAGCTTTTGTTTTTTTGTTTGTTTTTTTTCTTACTTATATATTTTTTTATAACCGGGGTCTCTGGATGAGCTTAAGCGCACCATGACTAATCCTCAGACCCTTTTTTTATAATCGGGGTGTCCGGGTCAGCTGATGCGCACCACGAGTTGTATAAGTACGTATATACCCCCTATAAGACAAAAACCATGAATTGTTAGTGGGGTGTCTCGGTAATTTTATTTTTGTAGAAACTAAACTAAAAAATAAAAAACCAAAATAAAAAATTATACGTATTAAAACTAGACAAAAAAAAAAAAAAATTAATCCCTGCGGCGGAGCGCGGGCTTATGGCTCGTCTAGATTAATTTCACGTGTAAAAAAAATAGTTTTTGAATCTTTATTTAAAATTAAAAAGGAAAAGGGGAAGAAAGATGGCGACATTGGGGCTGGCCCGCAGGCAACAACCCTAGAAAGAGGAGGAGAAAGGAGACGTGAAGTTTTCAATTTAGGGTTTTGAAACGAAACAGGAGAGATCAATGATTTGAATGAATTAATTATTATGTTGTATCTTGTATGTGTAAGAAGAAGAAAAAGCACTGTATCATGTGTGTAACATTTTATTTATTGGACCAGTACAATTTAATGCAAGTAATTAAAAATAGAATCCAAAACATGATGCAATTTGACTTTCGCCATGGACAAGCTTAAAATGATATCTCTGCATAAGAATTGAACTGCCAGTACATTTATGGAAATGAAGATTGGGATAGTAAAATGATTCTCTCTCTCTCTCTCATAAGACACTTGAACTTTCAACTCAAATGGAAATGACCAATCAATGTTTTTGTGAAGAGAATTCCCAAACAGCCCCTCAGAATCCGAACCCAGGTGGTAAAGATCACAAGGCAAGGCATTTAACCAAATTAATCAATAGCGATGCATCTATAAATGTGTATATATTAAATTATCCTTGATCACTCCATGATAAAATCCAATTAATCCAGCCAAAGCTTGACATGTGGCACCGATATTCTCATCAATCAAACAAACCACTTTGGCAATCAATTGCCAGCCCCGATATTTTATTTTGATGGGCTGTAGCTTTAGAAGGGAGCATACTTTCCACAAAGTTGGCTTTGAAGCTCTAGCCAGCTACCCTCGAAGATTCACCAAGTTTCACCCGCCTAGTCGTAGTTTTTGATAAAAAAAATTATTTTTATTTTAAATGAATATATTTTGATATTTTTATATCATTTTGATATGCTGATATCAAAAATGATTTTTAAAACATAAAAAAATATTATTTTAATATATTTCAGCATGAAAAGCATTTTAAAAAACTACCACAACAGCTCTCCCAATCAGGCAATTAAATCCCATGATAACGAGACTCAGCTAGCCAACCACGACCACCTAGGTGAAGATATTATCCTATTTATTCAATTAACGATTGATTAACCTTGGATTTCTAAGAAGAGCAATTAAAGAGGGCAAGACCAACATGCCATGCCACGGCCAGAAAGCGATGGCTGCTAGCGCCGTGTGTCAGGGAGCCACAGTGGCACGTGTGGTCTCACGTGGGACTGTAGGGAGATTGCAACATACGGGGTTATCAGCCACGCGCGTGGTGAACTGAGCCTTGCTAATCTCAGTGCTAGCTAGCTGCTGAAACGAGAGCCAGTCCTCTGCAAAAGTTGGACCACCCCTAGCTAGGGGATGAGTTAGTAGTGAAATTGGTGTTAAATTCAATGGATTGCTTTTAGGCTTGAAAGTTCAACCATTGCACGACAGGCTGAGTCAGCACAGCTTCAATTGACTTAAAGTGCTCTCTGTCTGAAAAGAATCAGGCTTGTCTCCTTCGTTTCAAGAAAGAACCCGGAGAAGTTTCTTTATTACCAAACCCAAATACAGTGTTTTCTTATTTTGAAGAAATTCATATTCCATTGTAATGTTTTTTTTTTCAGCATCAAAGAATTTGCTGATAATAAAAGACAATTGCAGATAGAAAGTGAACTTTTTTGAAGAGTTTAACCATAATATTTTGTTAATTAAATTGAAAACCTATAAACATCTAGTCTAAAATGCACTATCTGTTTAAAGCACTGATTAAAAAAGAGAGGATAAACTAAGCTTAGTTTATCCCGCTTCAATTTGTATTGTATTTATTATATCACGGTACATCTCTAATATGACATTTTCTCATGTGATATATAATCTAAATTAATAGAAATTGTGTATGTAAAATGTAATTAGTTGCCAAAAAAATATGTTTAAGACCAGATTACCTTCTTCTTCGGAGTATCTTACAAGCATGTTTTTCTTTCTTATTTTGTAGAGTTTGTTTTTTTTTTGGATACGAGAAAATTTCATCCCCTGGAAAGCATATTATAAGGGTTTAGATGAGCGAGTGAAACTCCAGTTGTCCTAAACTCTTACAGGAAATGCACGTCATGAACTCGAACTTGAAACTTGTTATGTAAATTGCAAGTTCTCTACTATCACGCTATGTCTCCTGGGAATTTATTTTGTAGAGATACGAGACAAATACATGCAATTTGATTAAATAAAAGAATACTTCATAAAATCAAATAGTGGTCTAGTTTAAACCTTACATAAATACAATTTCAATAAATTAGGATCACATTAAAATTTGAAAAAAAAATTGCTACAGTTTAAGGGCATGACAGGGCCATCTAAAAGGATTATACTGGAGAGAGTATTTTAAATAGAAAAACAAATTAAATTATCTCCCCCAAGGTATTAAGATATTTTGAATTTTACAAACAAACATATTTTCTACTTACAAACCAAACCGGCTTTCGTTAGAAGGACCAGGGATAAATTAAAGTTGATTGAAGCTAGGCCCAAGAGGTCTGAAGCTCAATAAGCCCATGGTATCAGAATCATTGTCTTTTGGCACGTGGCCATGCCTGCTCCCATCCTATCTTGTTAGGCAGCTTTCATGGACCACCGGGCACCAACATCCCTAGCGAATCGCAGCTCACATTTCCTTTTCTTTTGGTCAACCTTCCACTGGTCTCCCTTTTCAGGAGACTGGGACTTTCGCCCGAGAGACTTTAATACCTTTAAGTTTCAAGAAACAATAAAATAGAGAACATGCTAAAGCAATCTACTAGATAAAAATCATGCCCAAAGCAATATCACGGCCGAACTTCATACTTTATAATAATAATAAAAAACCTAGCAGTTGAAGAAATTTGTTTTCTTATTCTGCACTAGGGTTCAAGTCCCACCATGCACGCCTGTCACCCCCGCAGTGCCTTACATGCTCACTGAGTTTGCAGGATGTTCAGTGAATCCGGTGATTAGTTGTGGTGCGCGTAAGCTGACCCAGACATCACGGTTATTAAAAAATAAAATAATAATAATAAAAAATGACAACCGAACTGAATTCACTATTCTCATCTAATTCAAGCAAAGAAACACACTCAAACAAACAAATTAATGTCGAGTCGGAATCTACTGAAACTGGCATATTCATAAGTACGATCGATCCCGATACAATACATAACGACATGGAAGAACTTATTAGGTTTCAAGTCATTTCTTCGCCATACGAGTTGTTCATCATGATAATCTTTTTTAGCAGAAGAGGTAGAGAAAAAAGGGTTCTTTTCTGCTGCCCGCCCTTGTTAAGTATGCATGTCTCCATCTTCTTGTTTTCTTCCAATTCCGGAATCTCGATCATGTTATCATGAACATTCTTGAGCAGATCATGATCTCCTGATTTGCCAGTTTTGGACTCTTCTTTTTATCTCTTTACTGGCCGCGGCTTTCATTAATATTTCCAGGTAATTAAATTGATGATATATTCTTATTTATAATACTGATCAGACATAATAGTCGGCATGCAGGAACTTCTATCTCTAGAGGTAGGCATCAAACAGAAGCGTCAGCGATCATCCGATCTTTATCCAGCAGATCACGATATTCGGCATGGTCAAGCAAATGTGACACGACGAACTTACAACTCTTCCCTGTTGGATTGAAGTGATCTTGCCTGGCACCACCTTTACACAGATAGCTAGGCATGGTCATCATCCAGGTTAAGCACACGTGGCAAAAGCAATGTTTGCGAGTGGGTCCATGCTCATGTGGATGCCCATACCTGCATGTGGTGTTGGTTTTATGAAATAGTGATGGGAGCCAAACATGCATGCCTACAAGGTGGGTGTATTATTGCAGGTTAGGGGGCGAGAGAAAAGGAAAGGTTGGAGAAGATAAGATCCAACCAAGGTAGGGACTCATGACTGCAAAGGGCTGTGAATTTTCCTAATTACTTTTCTAGTTTTTTCCTTTGAAAAGAAGCTCATGGACCCATTTTAAATTTGAGATCATCAACTAAATGCTCTGATGGGGTCCTATATTTTATTCAAAGAGCCCGTTTGGCACTGCGATCAAACCGCTGTTTTGCTGAAATTCAAATTTATTTATTTTTTCATTTTAAATGAATATGTTTTGGTGTTTTTAGATTATTTTGATATGCTAATGTCAAAAATAATTTTTAAAAAATAAAAAAACATCATTTTAATGTATTTTGATATAAAAAATATTTTAAAAAACTACCGCAACCGCTCTATCAAACGAGCCCAAAGTCTTCGCCCTGCAAGAATTTGTGCGGATGATATATATTAATATATAGGAAGAGTGAAAAATATGCCCCCGCCATCGCTACCATTTTCTCTTTAAATTTTAGTAAATATTGATGCTGAAATATGACCCCTCGATCTTTAATTAATTTAAGGTGTTGAATGAAACACTTTTTATAAAAGGATGTTATATCTTTAATTAATTTTTATTTTTAATATTTTCCCTGGCTGAGAAAAAATTCTGCGATTCAAAACAGCAAATGGGTCAAAAATCATTTAAACCCCACAGTTTGATGACAGAGAAGGAAACAAAGGGAAGGAGATGACAGATTGTTGTTAGTTTTTGTGTTGTTTTTTTGTTCGATCTCTCGACAACTACACAAACGCTATCATCAGCTTATATATATATATATATATATATATATATATATATATATATATATATACTTGAAGCCGTGATTAAGAAGAACCTAAAAGAAAACAAGCTAATTAAACGCACGTAAATGCATGGTTATTACATTTGTGTTTTATTTTAGACAGTCAACAATATATATTAGTTTCGGATCGGCTTGCGTAAATAATTACATGTATTAATTAATGAAAAAAGACTACTTATGAAAGTGTTTTAAAGTTTTATTTTTTTAATTTTATGATGTGAAAATCATTTAAAAACACTAAAAAAATTAAATTTTCAAAAAAACACTTTTGAAATATCAAACAATTGTTCAATGGCGGTCGCTGTTCATATGGGCAGTTAACCGGCAGCCCAGTGTCATTGTTATGAGCATGCCTTCCTTGGTTGAAGTTGCATAACCAATGAAGATTCAACACTGAATTACTTAAAATCAATGTTGTAAAATCCGTTCTGGGTACCGTTCCGGTTTTTTGTTTGGAACGGAACGTTCCGGTTTCGGTGCATTCCGGCGTTCCGTTCCGGTTTTGTACTGTTTATATTTATTTAATTAAATATATGAAAAAAAAATATTAATTTAACAAGTATAATTTTTTAAAATTATTTTTTATGCTAACTATTTTTTATGCTAATTATTATTATTATTATTATTAATATTAATATTATAACCCCTCCCCCGTATATATTATTATTATTATTATTAATTTATAACAAGTGAAACTTCCAAGTCCAGCACCGAGGAATGGACCGAGGATATATGGTTTATCCAATATATTTTATTATTAATATAAATTTTCGAATCAGTTTGAGTTTGAGTGCATATACACTAATTACACAAACAATAAACGTTGTGGCGTTTTTACTGTAGCCCCTCTCACATGTCACTGTGGACTGGAGCAGTGTAATGGCGTATCTGCCCTTATTGAGCTCGCCTGTTTTATTTCGTTTTTAGGGGCTGCTTCGGTTTTTCCGCTTCATTCTATCTGCCCCCGTTTATATCTTTTCCATATTTTCTTTTCATTCTTGCCTCTTCATTCTCTGCTTCTTCTGTTTTAACTCTTTCTCTTTTTCTGTTTTAACACTTTCTCTTTGGAGCGGGGACAAGCTCCTCGCCGAGGTGAGATCCAAGAGCCGCGGTGAGGGACAGGAGAGAGAGAGAGAGAGAGAGAGAGAGAGAGGGAGGGAGGGAGGGAGAAAATCGAAGGAGAAGGGGGGCAAAAAGATCGATTCGGTTTGGACGCTCATCTCGGACAGCTGGTAAGGCTGACAGAGACCGTTTCATAGTCATAAAATTGGGAACTACGATCACGAGGTTGAGAGAATTCAAGGGATTCGCCTCTCAGGTCCGTGGTCTAGCGATCCAGAGGGGAAGTGGTATTCGAAGCCAAAGAATAGGTATGTAATTTTTTTCTTGATTTTGTTGTCTTTATGGTTCTTGATGGGAGAATTGAAATGGGCCTGGTTCAATTTTCGATTTTGAGAAAGAATTTTAGTGGGTTTTTAGGGAGAATTAGGGTTTATTTGAGGGTGATATATTAGGGTGAAAGATTGGATATTTTTCTTGATTTATACGTCATTCAGAAGCTCACCCTTCGGGCTTCCAGCGCAGGAGGCCAAGCATTCTGCCAAACGTCCCGGCCTGGGGTTCGCCTTTGATACTTCAGTAGATCTTCAAAAAAGAAAAAGAAAGACTTCAATCTTTGAAACGGAGTTCTTCTGGTAAATTGTTTTCAGTATGAAGATGTGAAAAAAATCAAAAAAAAACCTTATTGGTGGCTGTGGTGAATAATAATTGAATGGAAAGTGTAAGGTTTTGTGTGTGAGAATGACAGAGAAGAGGAGAAGCTCCTGGGGGTGGGGGGGGCATGGCTACGAGATTTGTAAGGACCAGGTGAACAAAAAGCTTACTTGGTGGGTAGAGTAGATAAAACTATAACAGTCGTTGATGGGTTATTACACTGAAGAGCTAAAGTTCGCAACTTTGAGTGCGAAATCAATAGCTTCTTGCCATAAAAGGAGCTTAAAGGGAGTGGCAAGAGTGAAGAATTATGTGGTTTTTCATTGCAAATTTGAGAGGTGGACATTGAGATCGGGAGAAATGAGAGAGTGTTAGAAGCCATCAAACAAAACCCAATTGTGGGTTTTGATTTACAGGGAGAGAGAGGTTTATGGTTTCTGGGTTTAACCTATGCATCTACGGCATAGGTTAAATTGTTGCTTTTTGGCTTGAACTGTAACAATGATGCCGGGGTTATGAGAAATGGTTTGACGAGTCGTTGAGATAAATGAGGAAATGACAAATTCTCTCTTCTTCGTTTTTTCTTAGTCTTTTTTATATGAATGATTAAGTCATCTCTCTAATTTGATGAATGATTTAACATCCAAGGAGTTACAGGGGAGAAACAAAGTGTGTATTTCAAATTATTTTTTAGTTGGATTATATACCTGTCCATGAACACGTGACATAAAGTCAAAGATGGAATGCAGAAGAGTGCAAATTCTTAGTTGGTTGCTCTTCGACAAGGAAAAATATTTCTCCTTTTTTTCTCTTCCTGTGATGTTATCTGTACAATTGATTCTTTTTATTGGGTGTGTAAGCCTCCCAAAAGTATAAAGGATATGATGCATAAAAATTGCGCTGAATAGGATCCACTGGTGTTTCTGTAAACGGAACAAAATTGTGGTTGTGGGCTATATTTATCATTTCATAAAGAGCATGGAACTTGGAAGCAGAATGCAATCTTGCTTTTGTTATATTTTCTTCTAAACTCAGAAAAGAATCGATGGTTGCATATGCTTAGCAAACAAGTATCAAATTGCATGTTGTCCCCCTTTTTTAGTTTGACTTATTTTGTTTGTGTGTTCGGTGAGGGTTGTTTAGGCTGTTTTTGCTTGGCACATATATTAGAGTCTCTTCGTTTTTTGCTAGTCATATATATTAGGGTCTCTTCTCCTCTTTTTGGGTTTTTAGGCTTCTTTTTTGTGTGGTTTGTTTTCCTGCTCTTTGCTCTCTGTTTTTTACAATCCATTTGTTCTTTCCATTTCAGTTGCTCTTTCAATGTCCTATGCTTATTTTTTTGAGTTTCGGTTCTTCAGGATTCTCAGTGTTAGCTGCTGCTGCCAATATTTCAGTGTGGTGTAATTGTTGGCCTGCTGTTTTGAAGGTATTTTTAAATATTTTTTCCTTTTTATTGCTTGCTGGTTTTTTTCTCTTTGCCTCTGTATATGGTATTATTTATGATGTTGCTGCTGCTTTTGAGTTTTTTTAGTGGTTGTTTCTTTTTGGATTTTGAGGATGTTGTGCATGTGTTCCATTTGCTCTTTGATACATGTGTTTTGTATTTTCAGTAGGTGTTCCATTTGCTCTTTGATACATGTGTTTTGTATTTTCATTAACTTCAGAAAATACCTATTAAAGCAGCTATTAAAATCAATCAATCAATAAATAAATATAACATTCCAAAAGTTTAAAAGGTTATTAAGAATATAACATTAGAATAAATATATGCCTTATTAATCAACATTCTCAAATGTACAAAAAATTTGATTAATCCAATCACATAACTTTCTCATTCAATTTCTTAACAAAATCATTCTTTCTTATGCCTTTTTAGTCAACTTTGTCCTATGATGTTCATATATGTTAACTTTCTCTTCAATTTTAAAAAACTTTTGCATATGTATGTTATAATATGTATTCAATCACATTTCTTGATTAACTTATCGAATGTTACATGATTGAAAAGCTTATTGAATGTTACATTTGTTGATGGAATTCATTAAGTAACCACATCACTACAAGAAAATTTAAGACATAACATACGTTCAAATTATTGCATATGTCTGTTACACTATGTATTGTGATTATTGAAAAGGTTATTGAATGTTATCATGTGTTCTAGGCAGATTTTTATTCGCACAACTACTTTAGCTATTTATTTTTTGCTTTTGACGATTTTTTATTCAGAACTCATCTTTTCCTCCCCTAAATTTGCTTGACTTACTCAAGATAGTTCCTTTCATGCTTCCAATATACAAATATTACAAATTAAGTTCCCAAACCATTCTCTATAAGCTTAAATTCTTTATTAAATTATTCTTTGTTAATCCATGTTTCTTTCAATTTGTAGCAATTGTAATTTAGGTAATCCATGTTTCTTCAAGTCTATAGCTCAAATTCGTTGCTTTATTTTCATTACAATTTTACCGCCTCAAAGCTAAAAAAAGTTTAGATTTCGCCGATCCTCATTCAGAAAAAACGTAAGTTTCGTTTTATCACAAATGTACTTATATTCTCATATTTAATACTTTTAATAATTGCTGAACAATTTCATGCCTTTGCTTTCATGCTCCTTGATTTTGCAGTCATCTAAAACAGAAATCAATCATTCTCAATGACGAAGATGAACCACCAACTAAAAGGAACAAAGACAACTTTTCTCCGTCATCAGAGGTCCCTTTGCACACCAATTATTTCAAAATATTTATCATTTATTTATCAATCATCGTATGCATTTAGTTGATTTCATTTGAATGCATCAATTTAACTTTATATATATAATGCACAATGGAGATACTTGATTTTTGGAAAATCATGCAGGTTGTGTTATGAATAACTTGGGATCTCCCAATATAGAGGAAACTCTGCCGAAATTTCTAACAGAGTTTCTTCCCATGCTTCATCTACTAATTACAAAAATTAAACAAATTAAAGAGATATATTTCGAATTATTACTAATGATAATTCTTTCTCTACTACTCATTATTTTCATCTAAATTTTTATATTAGATCTACTTGAATAGTTTCATCATTCTGTTTTTTATTCTTTGCAGGAAGATTAGCAACAGAATGATATGACTCATTTCACAAAGGGGATCTTGCTTCGTTCTACATGTGAACATCCCTTTCTTTTGAACTTATGTACAAATTGTATAATTATTACTCTTTTGTCATCTTTGATGATGCTGCAAATATTCCAAAGATGTAACCTATGTTAACGGAACAAACTCTTTTATATTATAGTTCTAAACTTTTATATTATAAGGTCATCGTTATTATTGTTATTATATTATATTATATACGCAACAATGCCCGCGGCAACGCGCGGGCATCTAACTAGTATCTTGATATTGTATGTGGAAATCTAATTTTATCTAGTTCTTAACGTTTTAACTTTTAAGAGTTCACAGTCCACACTTTTCCTTCTCTATAATTGGAGGGACCGGGGCTCGATAGATCTAGATAGATCTAGATAATGTTTCGTATATGATTTTACTGGTTTTTTCTTTTCTGTTTTTTATATTATTTTGAAGTGATTTTATTAAAAATAAATAAAATAAAATAAAATATTATTTTGATATATTTATAAGCAAAAATTGTTTTGAAAAGCAATATTTACTATACTATTACTATCAAACAAACACTTATAAGGTGTTTGAGATTATGATAGAAAATATTTTTTAAAATATTTTTTAAAAATATATATTAAAATCATTAATTTAAGGGTGGTTTGTGTTTGCAAAGTGACCGTGCTTTTAAAGAATTTAAGTTTTTTTTTATTATTTTGGCGTATTGATATCAAGAAAGAAATTGTATATTTCATTTTCACATTTATATATATATATATATATATATATATATATATATATATATATATATATATATATTCACCTTTTTCTTTTCTTTTTTTGCCTTTAACATGCAGGAGAGTGCTGAGTGTGAAAGTGTGAACCCCCCCCTAAAGTAAGTATAAAACTAAAAGTAAAACTTTTACTAACCCTAAATGGCCAAATCTCTTTTTCTTCACGGCCGCCGCCCACCTCATCCATCATTTCCCTCAGGCCTCATCCATTTCTAAGCCTAAAGTCATGGAAGCTCACTTTGTTTTTTCCAGTATTCTAATTCCTATTTTTGACCATATCGACCTTCTCCCGCAATATTCCACTTTGCAGCTTTCAACGGGAAATCGAGTCCTAAACTGCTTCAGTTCTCCTCGCATTCCCAAGATAAAATAGAAGCAGCAAGTCTATCCTCTCCTTCTCTTGCCTAAGTTCTTTCTTCTGTTCTTGTTTCTTTGCTATGCTGGGGTTAAGAGATGAAAATTGATTTGGGAATTTTTGAAATCGGGTTGAATCTGTGTGTTTTATAAGAGAACTTGAAACGACGTCGTTTTGGCTGGACCCGGAACGGAACGCCCGGTACGGAACCGGGACGTTCCGGCTGGAAAATGGCCGGATTTTCCGGATCTGGCCGGGATTTTGACCGGGACAAAAACGTCGCCGTTTTGTCCCGGATTTTGCATTGGGACGGGCCGTTCCGGCCGGAACGGAACGGGATCAATAACTTTGCTTAAAATAATTAAACAAACTATTTACTTAAAATCATAAAAAAAAAATCATAAAAAAAAATCATCAATTAATAACTGCATCCAGTCCTCCAAAATAATCCCAATTGTTTTGCACTCTCTCTTTTCGTTTGGAATGAAATATTTATGAAATCCTCATGATCAAGCCTTATTCTATACTATTTACCTCTTTCTTATTCTTAATCAAGTCTATGAAAGAGCTTAATTGATTCGTGATTTATATTTCTTCTTTTGTTAGAAAAAAAAAAATGCAAGCTCACGAGCGTGGGCTTTGTAACAGGGCTTTTGGATTTATTTGGACCTTATGTTATTTTTTTTCCGATCGAATTCATTCATTAGTAATATGATATTTTTATTTAATTTTACTATTCATGAGTTAATGGTAAATTAATTTCTATCCTGTTATTATATAATAAAAAAATAATTAGAATTAGTGGAGTTCATAACTTGGATCATGAATTTGATGAGTTGACCTGGATTAACCCAATTTGTTTTTTTTTCTTTGATTTCTGTACTTGTATTTGTTCAATCAATGAATTAGTGGAGTTCATAACTTGGAGCATGAGTTTGATGAGTTGACCTGGATTAATCCAATTTGTTTTTTTCCTTTGATTTCTCTACTTGTATTTGTTCAATCAATGATATCATGTCGAGAAAACTTTCACGTGATTTAATTAAAAATCCAAGCTAAACAAAGAATCAATTTGAGAGTTTTAAAGTTTGAACCGTTATGCTAAATTCTATGGCAATACCAAAACATTTTGTATTGCTTTTTTTTTTAATGTTTCAAAAAAATTAATCTCAGCCCATTGTGAAAGCACAAATAATAAACTAGTAAATTTATAATGTTTTTTTACAAGTTACCACATGGAATACCAATTGCTTTTTTTCAAATTGCCATTCCAATGGCTAGAAGTCCACGCTGGGTCAGCCAGATATTTGGATACATGCACGTAAACATCATAAGCATGAATTAGCTTACATCTATTAAATTGCAAAACCAGAGAGAGGTAGCATGCAATTTGGCATTCAATCCAAGATTTTAGTTGCTACTCTTGAGCGTGGAATTTGATGTTGATTAATAGTTAATAGCATGGCAGCACGCGCACGTGAATGCAAGAAGATTGCCACCGCTAGAATAAATTACACAGCTCCATACAAAACATGATAACGACGGACCATTTTGCTGGGTATGATGATGAAAACGTCAAAATGATACGAGTAGACCAAACAGAAACTACATATACGGTGTTGTCCTCGTGTGCGTGGCCTCATTCTGCGTGCATGGGGCCATGCTTCTAGTTGATTTGATACAGCAATACTTTTTTACATACAATCAAATCAAATCAAATCATTATAATAATAAACCCTTCTTGAATGGATTAAAAATTGGTTACATTACTTAATTATTCATGTAGGCATCACCATAAATATGTTAAAATCGACCGACTCGGTCATTATCATGTTTCGTTTTAAAAAAGTAATTGCACGAAGAATTTATTCCAATTAATTGAATGCGGTATATATGACATTTGATAGCGGAGTGTTGATATTTTGTTATTTTTAGTGCATCTGGAGAATAAAAATTAAAAATAATTAATCAGTGACTTTGCACGAATTGTTTGTTGAATAATCAAAGTTTGAAAACCAATCGTCCCAGATGGCACAGAATCATCCCGAGTTTTATTTCAGGTGGAAATTTTCAGCATCAATGCTAGCTCGTGTTTCAGAAGTGGTAATTTCCTCTCTCTCTCTCCTATCTATTTTTTTCGCTGAGTAATTAAATTGGGTGCAAGTGGGGTTGGCCCGAAAATATACGAGCCTTGGTTGAAATTAAAGGAAATACAAGCAACCAAAAATTAATGAAGACGTTGAGATTAAAGGATAGAAAGGTCATGATCGCTGCAGGGTAAACTGCAGACACAATCCGGAGAATTCAACCGGCAATGGCTGGGACCATCAATAAGTGGTGAATTGAGACCTTTTGAGAGAGAGAGTGCAAGAGAATGGTTCGATTTACAAATCAGTCAGGACAGTACGACATCTGCGCATCAATTTTTCTCAGGGATGCAACTTGCCAGCGACCCCGTGTCCTCTAAAATCTAAATTGCTCCACTTTTTTTTCTTTTCTTTTGAGCTTTCTGAACTCATCTTTTCATGCAGCCTTGCGGTTTCGAGGGCTTGAATCTGGAAGGGAAAAATTGGGATGGTGCCCTTATAATTGTGGGGCTTTCTGGGCTTGTTTACCAGCAGATGGATTCTTAATGGGTCTGATGATGCTTAGCTCATTCGTCCCTTTGTGATGTGAATGGGTTCAAGAATCTTGGTTTCATCACTGCCACAATGGCCCAACATTGTCATTGCATGGCAGTGCTCATGTGTCCATGTCATATGTGACTCAGTTATAGAAGAAGAGGTTTGTATGAACTGTCTTTTAAAAATATTTTTATTTTTATTTTTATTTTTTATTTTAAATAATTTCTTTCTAGTATTTTTAGATTATTTTGATGTATTGATATTAAAAATATTTTTTTAAAAAAATAAAATTATTTAGATTATATATTTATGAACAATGTTTTTTTCCAAAAACATCGCAAATTCAATGATCGGCAAAAAAAAAACGATCAAGAGTAGTAGATGGTCCCAGTAAAAGAAATTGGAGTGGCTAAAGACGAGCCTTTCCTTTCCAAGTTATTTTTACCACTGAGTTAAATGGATTGCCACTTTTCTTTTCACTTTTAGCGCGCCAAGTTAAAAAAAGAAGAAGAAGAAGGATGGAAGCACGAGACGTTGGAAGAGGAGGTATGAGAGTGTGGGCGAGCTAACTTGTAGGGACGAGGATACTTAGCTGCTATAAAGAGGACTTGATTACCATGATGTTTGATTTGAATCGTGGGCCCACAGTATATTAGCCGTAACCTTCTTTCTATTGGCTGGCAATAGCACCGAATACCAAGGTTGTTAATACTGTTCCGGTCGCTGTTCTGGTTTTTCTATTTGCATGGGATGTTTCAATTTTGGAGCGTTTTGCCATGCCGTTTTGGGGTTGTACTGTTCATATATATATATATATATATATAAAGAAAAAAATATTACCGCAAGTTAATCAAAATAAGGAGGATTTGACGGCCGCAACGGCACACCCATAACGATACTGAGATGTTCCGGCCAGTATTTAGCCGGTATTTCCGGAATGAACCGGAATTAAAACCGAGATGAAAACGACATTGTTTCATCTCGGTTTTTTTATGGCACGGAATGTTCTAGCCGTTTCGGCCGGAATAGAACAGTATTTAGAACCCTGCTGAATGCAGCTCGCTGGAGTTTTCTTTTGGTCCCCTACACATCTTCCAGTCTGCAGATACAGAAAAAGCTTCTTCTGTTTTTTTTCATTTTCCCCGTCACAAAAGAATAAGAAAACAAGTGGCCCAATAAAAAAGTGGAAAGCCCCAGTCATTGGTCGAGCTATTGAAGCCCATGAGATTCTAGGCAGGTATGAGGCCTCGGCCTAGAAAAAGTAAAAGTACTGCATCTATCCTGAACAAAAATTAACAGTACAGGGCTTCTACTGGGCCCATTTCTGGACAGATGGTAGCAATTGGGCCATCAGCCCGTATGAGAGCCCCTTTTTTTTGTGTGTGTGTATTTTAGATGACAGATGGACCTAGACATCACAGCTAGCAACCAGCTGGAAACTCTGCCCTCTCGTGGCAGAAGGTTGCCATCCATAGTCCATACCAATAAAACTTAAAATATTTTTAGAATTATAGTTGAGGTTGATTTTTAAAATGCTTTCTCATTCAAAAAAATTATTAAAATAATATATTTTTTAATTTTTTTAAAATTAATTATAACATAAACACATCTGGAAACATCAAAATGGATGAGTCCAACCATACAAGCATGTCTTCAAATAACTTGATGAAGCCTTGTCTTCTACTTCCAAATAGTTTGAAAAGTTTAAGTGATTTTTATATTCAATTGAAGAAGAAGAAGGTTGCATCCAGCGTAGCTTCATCAAAAACCTTCCTTTCCATTAGATGTCAAAGTGGCTCGTTAATCTAAAATTGGACTCTGAAGCTCAAACACCCAATCAGTTGGCAATGGTTTCTTAACCAGATGACGAGATGGAATCCCTAATTTCACTCAGGGACTTGATTCATAGTGACCAAGAAAAAACTACGGTAGCTATTTCTGTCAAGAGGCCTAAAGACAACACAATTCTCTTGGTTCCACGGGATATTCGTCAAAATAGCTTAGCCATCAATCTCTAAACAAACACATCAATCTTTTCACTATATATAAATTTATTGTCTTGGTTTATCAGACACTAAATTTCTTGATACGGGAGAGAAATAAGAACCATCTTCTTCTTCACAACATGCCTTGGAATAACGAGCGTGGTGACGATCCAGAATTCGATGTCAAAAAAACAGAAGGTTCTGATGTGAGTTCATCAACTGAAACAACTGTTCAAATAATCCAGAAGGTAATAAAAAAACTCTTCTTTTTTTTATTTTTTTTCCCGGATTCACTGTGTAAACTCAAAGTTACCATCTAGCTATATCAAAGAAAATCAAGAGTTGTGTAATTAATAAATCTTTTCATATTGACAGATAATTGCAGAGGTGATAGGCACATTTTTCGTGATTTTTACGGGCTGTGGGTCAGTCGTGGTCGAGAAGATGTATGGCTCTGTAACATTTCCAGGAATTTGTGTGGTATGGGGTCTAATCGTGATGGTGATGGTTTACTCTGTTGGTCATATCTCTGGTGCACATTTCAACCCAGCAGTCACTGTTACTTTTGCCATCTTTAGACATTTTCCTTACAAACAGGTCGATCCTCGTATATATTCGCTGCTTCTTTCTCCATTTCCACAAATTTACGAGCGCGCATCTCATCAGGAGAGGTGTTGATTATGAAGACTGATGAATTTCTTGTTAAATTTGTGTTTTATTTCTTGAACTTGCAGGTACCTTTATACATGGTGGCACAATTGCTTGGATCACTTCTTGCTAGCGGCACCTTAAGCCTTCTTTTTAACGTCCCAGACGAGGCTTACTTTGGGACAATACCAGTTGGACCCGACATCCGGTCTTTCGTTACCGAAATAATCATATCGTTCCTTTTAATGTTTGTGATTTCTGGTGTTGCCACTGACAATAGAGCGGTTAGTAGACAACCTCTGTTGGCTGATTAGAAAAGAAGAACAAATATAGTTATGTTTCTTTTCTTGTTTTGTTTTTGAAGTTGGATAAAACACGGTTTAACTGATTAAAAGCTATAATAAAAGATCAATCAAAATTATAATACAAATCTCTGCATGTTTTTTCTCGGATAACAGGTTTGTCTATCTACAACCGATACTCTTGCATTACTCGCAGAAACTGCTTAAATCACAAACATGCACCAGAAGAATGCCTTGCCTTGCATTCGAAAGATTGATTACTGATATCTGATAGAGTATGCTCAAGATGTTTACGTGTAAAATTTACAAATATATTTTAAATTCTTCAATTCTCAACTCCTGCAGATTGGAGAGCTAGCAGGAATCGCAGTTGGAATGACAATTATGCTGAACGTTTTCGTTGCTGGGTAATTCCCTTGCTAGCTGCAATATATCCAAGTTGCCAGCGTCTTTTTGAATAGCATTTCCTTACGCGACTCTTTTTTTGCCCTTGAAATTGCAGACCCGTATCTGGGGCATCCATGAATCCTGCCAGGAGCTTGGGGCCTGCAATAGTGATGCGTAAATTCAAGGGCATCTGGGTTTACCTTGTTGCCCCGCCAATCGGTACCATCCTAGGAGCGCTCTGCTACAATTTAATTAGGTTCACTGACAAACCTCTCAGGGAAATAACCAAGACGGCTTCGTTTCTAAAATCCAAGAGTTGATTGTCTCTTCTTAGCCCGGCTCCTCTTACAAGCTTGCGATAAGGCCAGTACAAAGTAAATCTGTACCACATAGGAAAAATAAGAAGCGAATATATATATATATATATATATGTATATATATGTTTGAGAAATAATGTAATTTTAATCTTCTCAAATATCGCTGGTAATTCTATCCAAACTTCAATTAAAAACTCTTGTTTGTTTATTGCCGGGTCATGTCTCCTGAGTTCAATGTCTAGGATAGCTCTAGAGACATTCCATGTGGATTGCAGCCGTGAAGTTTTGGATGCATATGGCAAAGCACATATAAATACAGGAAGAAAAATAAATCGTGGAGCATAGAAAATGCCGCTTTATTTCTTTCTTTCTTTCTTTTTCGTATCGTATTATTTTTGAGCCATCGGATTGAATTTAATAGAATAAATGAACCAGTAGCCTGCACGCACAGCCGTTAAACCAATCCTTAAGATTCAGGTCTAGAGTAAAAGGAACCTTTTCATTGGATGCTCAGGTCAACGTTGTCCCCATAGGACAGTGCAAAGTCTTGCACGCAATCATGGAGAGAGACCACATGGAGTCGCATGAAACATGTGCATTCTCTACAAAAACATTACGTTTCAATGTATACTAAGTTTTTTTTTTAAATAATAATTTTGATGCAGTGATTAAAAAATAATTATATACGTTTAATATATTTCTAAACAAAAAAAGTATTTTGAAAAGAAATAACTGCAATATTACAGAAACACCCGTGAGGATTTATCATCTCGTCACATGACACTGTCAAGCTGTCAACATTCACCGTGCATGGCGGTGTCAAAATGTGAATCTTTAAATTAAAGTATGAACAATGCTCACAAGCCCCACCCCCTCCCTTGCCGTGCAAATTTCAAAACTGAAACCACCCTACCTTTCCTTTATTCCTCTAATTTATGGTTGCGGCTATATATGGAATTTTATTTTGATATGGATCTCTTACCACATAGTATGTACAACCGGATGGGAAATATTATTTGGGGGTAAAATGCAAAATCACATGCATGGGTGGTGGGACTTTTGGACGTCTCATGATCATCTTGTATCATTTGTCATTACTAGCAAGTTTGTGCTTTATAATATCTGATATTATTGCTGTCTCATTCATATTTTCTTACAAATTAATGTCGGTATTCGGATCAGCTTGCACGTATTTTGACTAATCTCACGAGTTTTAAAGTTAATAACTATATAAATCTCTAATGATTATCATATAAACAACCATATGACTCAAATAAAAAATTACATAATAACAAATCCTCCAATCTCGAAGTCTTAAGCCTTGTTTGTTTCAAGGAAAGTGGTTTCCGGAAAACCACTTTTCCAAACTTTCATGTGTTTGTTTGTCTTCCGGAAAGTTGGTCAACGAAATACACTTTCCAGTCAAAGAAAAATTTGGCTTGGTTTTCAGGAAAGCGTTTTCCGGAAAATTTGGGCGGAAAAAGCTTTCCGGAAGTTGTGAAAAATTTAGAAATGTCATTATTTGCTGATTATATCAAATTTGATCCTCAAACTTTTGATTGCTATATATAATTTGTTTTGAATATTTATTTTTCAATTCCATCTCTTAAAATTTAATTTTTATATTAATTTTGGTCCTTATTTTTATAATTTCTATTTGCTTTTTTCTTATCATTTTTTTATTGAAATTTTTTATCTATCAAATTTGGTCCTCATTTTTTTTATTGTTACTTATTTTATTTGAAATAATTTATGAAATGTTAATTATTATTATTTTAATTTATTCACCTTTTATTTTTTTTTAAATTTTTAGATTTGATCTCTATTATTTTGATTATTATTTATTTTATTTAAGATAATTTATGAAATTATATTTTTTTTCAATTTCATTCTCATTCAACTTTTTAATTTGTAAGATTTGTTCCTCGTTATTTTAATAAACTTGAAAAAAATTAATTTATTAATAAATTATTTTCCAGTTCATTTTCCATAACACTGTCAAACACTGGAAAATGTTTTTCAGTTTATTTTTCATAAAACTGTCAAACATCGGAATTCACTTTCTACGAAATTCATTTTCTAAAAAAAAAAAATTACTTTCCAGCAAAAAAACGGTACGACATAATAGCTAGAACCATGCATCATAATTCTTCAATATGCAATCTGTGATGACCAATTTCAAGTGTCTATGAGAAAAATATGTACATTCTTCGAGGAGCTGATTGCGTGCAGCTGAGCTGACCTTCCATTCCTCCTTTCCCAACAAAATGTGGCAGTCAAGAAGGTCGGCTGAACGGGATTGTCTGTCCTTCGACGGGAATTGGAATGCTCCGAAGCCATCCAAATTCTAAATTATAACATATCAGTCATTTCATTTTCACCCATCCTTCACCCGTGATTTTTATCAAAACAAATTTCACCTTCACTTATAATTTTATTAAGATTTTTTAGAAGAGTAAAAGTATCATTTTATTGCTCTAATAAAATGTAAAATATGTAAAAAATTGAGGGGCTATCAGCACCGCGCAAAGGAAACTCGGGAAAATAAAGGGAATGACGGGATTGGCACAAATTTATAGAGCCAGAGGGTGGTCCCTCCTGTCTGACTTTGACGATCAGGATCCATCGTGATCGTATCGATCAAGGGGAGAGCTGAGCTCGGATCACAAGGTGATGGGCGGCCCGGAACCATCCATGTGCTGCACACCAGCGGGACATGCACGTGCATTAATAGAATTCAGGATTTGTCCCTATTTTACCGCTTTCCTCCCTTCGGTCCAGAAGCTTAACACACAATAATTAGATCCATGGGCCCCTTGATCAAACGGCTCCAATAATTGCATCAATCCTTGGCTGCATCATTCAGCTAAAAGTTTTAGGGTCCCGCCCTGGAAAACGAGGTCAGATCCACCACTTTTGGGTGGTCCACCTTCTTCTCGCTCTCTCTCTTTTTTCTTTTTTAATATTGTTCACTGGTGCGATCAGTGAAAATCTCCTATAAAAAATAGGGTCTCCTCTGAATTATTACGGGCTGAAGGTTTTGGAGGTTGTACTTTGATCACTTTAAATGTTTGGTGGTACTTTTTGATATTCAAGTTAGTTTTGGTAGGGTTTGAGTTTTTTTTTTTTTTTTTTAATATACAAGCACCATTTTAACATATAATTTTAAAAATAACAAAAAAAAACAATTGGATCCAAATTATATCAATGGTATCGCATGTGGTTCAGCAACGTTCTGACCTACCATCTTTCCTCAGAGATGTTATCTTGTCAATGTCATGTAACAACAAGAAGGAAAAGGGAAACATTGCACTCCCTTCTTCAGTAATCTCCCCTCCTCTTTCATTTTTACTGAAGATACGATGATTTCTGAACTAGCTAATCAATTGCCATTGTAACCCATCCACCGTACTAACTCGCTGAAGTAAATGCAAACTTAATTACTAATCAAGCAACACAAAATTATTATAAATTCTAAAGAATTATTATTATCATTATTATTTGGAAATTTGAGAAGAGAGAAGCAAATAATGACTGTAAATTCACATTACGAATAGCAGCAATTCAAGATGGTATATATCCTTCACATGCAAAACTTTCTCAATTAAAGACAGCTGGAGAGTCAGAAATGGAGTAGACTGCCACGTGCTCGTCCTCATCCTCCGTTTCTACTCCGTTAGATTAACCGCTCCGATTCAAAGCCGAGCCGTCGATCCCCGAATCTGAACGTGGAAACTAACGGCGTATTGCAAGGAAAAAAAAAACAGGACAAAAAAAAAAGAGACAACCGACACATGACATGATTAAGAAGATGGATGGGTGATCATCTTTTCAAGCGAAGCAAAAGAGTCCCCTCTTGCACTCTTTTACCCCAAGTCTTAACTGAAAAGAGGAAAAGAAAGTATCAGATCAATCCATGTCTTCGCTGCTACTGATCTCTTACTGCAAAGCTTAGTGCTTCATCTCAAGTGATGGCGGGAGAATTGCAAGAACCATTAAGCTTTGGCAGTTGCATTAGCTTTCAGGTAACCTATATTGTTCTCTGAACGTTATCTAATCTTAGCGTCTCGTTTTTATTTATTTATCACCCATTAATTTTACTTCGAAAGCTGGTTGGTTATTACAGTGGTTCTAAGTTTCATGTTCTCTCGTTCTGGGATCATGTAAATGATTTTAGTTTGTGATGCTTGAAGTTGGTTTTCTTTCTTTTATTGCTTGCTTGCTTGATGTTCTGCTAGAGAGGGTATATTCTGAATTTGTTAACATCTCTGGATTGGACAGGTAGATTCTCTACACTCCGGGTCCATATCCTTTGGAAGATTTGAGAGTGAAGACTTGTCTTGGGAGAGAAGGTCGTCTTTTTCTCACAATAGGTATCTTGAAGAGGTTGAAAAATGCTCAAAACCAGGTTCTGTAATCCAGAAGAAAGCCTATTTTGAAGCCCATTTCAAGAAAAAGGGTATTCTGCGTCCGGATTCACTTGATGGCCTGAGTGGGAGGGGATGCCAGAACTGCGAAGATGATGAGTATGGACTTTTGGGTCAAGGAGAAGAAGATGATTCGAGTGGAAGCTGCAATTATTCTCACCGTGAGGATGATGTCCTGGAAAGTGTGGACTGTGACGAATTTGATGGTGGAAATCAAGGAGATCAATTTGATCATGTAAATGATGAGAGCCATCGTGCTTGCTTTGATGAGAGCCCTGAGGATTCGGAATATTATGGACAATTAGAAGTCATTGAATGTGGAAGAGAGGATCCTATTGTTCTGTCTTCTGAATCTCCACCAGTGGAAGCTGCTTTGGATGATGCTAGTGTTCTGGTCAAGGGTGTGGATGGCCCTACTGTTCTGTCTTCTGAATCTCCTCCAATGGAAGCTGCTTTGGATGATGCTAATGTTTTGGTCAAGGTTGTGGATGGATATGTTAAACATGAGGAATCACATCAAACTGAAACTGGACTTGACGAGTCGCATCTCAGTAATGACAAACAAGAGATGGAAATGAAAGATAATCTTAATGATAATGCTGCTAAAATAGATGAATCATCTGTGACAATTGCTCTGTCCCCAAAAAGGGGAACTGCCAAGGATCTTGACAACACTAGTCCAGTTCACCAACAAAATCTTTCTCCAAAGGTGAGTAAAGAAATTAAAAAATACTACAGGACTAATAGCCAGCCAAACGAAGCACGTATGCACAGGGACACAACACGAACAACAAGATGGCAGCAATTTAGTTTAATCTTGCATTCTGTTATGTCAAATTCATGCCTATATGCTTTTACTACTGTTATTCTTTCCACTGATGCCGCTTTTGTCAATTGTAATCCTTGTTATCATTTTAAAATCGTGCTAAATTGACCCTGATTTGCGTTTCTTGATATTTTGTCATCCTAGCTGAGAGATTCTGTGGGAAGTAAATCCACGAAGCCAAGGATGAGGTCTCCGCTTAATGGCAATCAATTCCAGAAGATCCCTCACAACGTGTCAAAATCTACTGCAAAAACTCAGAATAGAGGAGAGAGTGAAACGCCACAAAGAGCAAACTCAGAAAAGCAGTCATCACAAGTTGCCACTCCTACTAGACGTACGTTGCATAGAGCTAAAAATGAAGAGGTGAGCATTTGGATTAATTTGTTATAGATATTCTAAACTGGCTGATTTTTCTTTTCAATTTGACTTTATAGTTAAAAACGCTCTTTTTGGTGTTTGCTTTTATTTACTTCAAATTTTATTTTTATGCTCAGAATTCTGAAAGTGCCAATGTAAGGTTACATCCTGCGGGTAGAAGGTACTTTCTGATTCTTGCAAATTGCAAATCTGCATCTTCCATGGTTTCGGCCCTTAAGATGTCTGTATTGTTGCGCAGTGAAAGGGAATCAAGAGTAAAGAAATTTGAATCTCCACCATCCAGATCAAAAAAAGTTGAACCTATTTCTCATCTAAGAGCGAACAGGTCCGTACATCATCAGTTGATGTTCTAATGTTTTTACATGTTTTATTTCCTGAACTTAGATATAGAGTAATTGTGATGCAGAGATAAGCAGGTTGTTCATTCAATAAAGCCAGACACAATGCCATGTGCTGCAGCCTTCAGTTTCAAAAGTGATGAAAGAGCAGAAAGGCGAAAAGAGGTGACCAAGCTTGCTGTTGTTCGGAGTCTAACTGTTCTGTGGCTAGTTATCTAATTTAAATGATCAATCCTTTTCTCGTTTGTTATATGATTCAGTTCTATATGAAGTTGGAAGAAAAATTGCACGAGAAGGAGGCAGAAATGAATCAGATTCAAGCAAAAACACAAGTAAGTAAAACATTCTCCAATGGCTGGCTTTTGTTGTTGCCAGGAAGTGGATTGATATTGTACTTGCTCTTGTGATACTTCATTATGTCAAAAGAAGATTGCTACATTATATGCTGAGTCTTCTATAAAGCCAAATTTTAATAACCTACTGGAATTCTCTAATTGTGCCATGAATCATTCCTCAATGCGAATGAAGCTTGTAATGGACTCAAGGGTATCTTGTAGCAATTTGAATACAGCTTTTCCATAATTCTATCTGTATAAGATGCACGAATTACTGTGTTTGTAGGAACAGAAGGAGGCTGAAATTAAAAAACTCAGGCAAAGACTTAATTTTAAAGCCACGCCCATGCCTTCATTCTATAGTGTTGCTGCACCACCAAGCTCCAATGGGAACAAGGTACAGTGGATTACCAGTTTTGACATTTTGGTGTTGTCTTATTACATCCTGTATTTATGGATACATAAGTAATAAATTCAATCTGTTGCATTGTATGAGTGTGTGCGTGGTTTGCTTCTTGTTTTATTTTAATGCAAGTCTCGTAAACTTAATTTGACATGAATCTCATATACTCAATCTGTTACAACTATTTATGAAGAGAAGCTAATGCAAAATGATAAAGTACATGATTTTAAAGCGCCTAGTTAGCTTCCTACTGCTGTTCAAATCGCATCATGTTGACTTCTTGAAATTGCAAGAACTGCACAGCAATTTCAGTTTTATAGCATTTGGATAATATAAATTGCCACCAAGGAGTTGTAAATGCTGTCGATTTGCCGTGCCGTGCATTCATCTTCATCTTAAGATGCTTTGAAGTGTTGCGTGTTTACTTAATAATTGTCCAAAATATATTTTATCATCTCATAAAAAGTTATTTGCCAAATGTCGAAGGTGCTGATATAATGGTTCCATCTGTTATACCTGGTAACATCTATGACAAACCTGAAGGATGAAACCCTATGGAATGGATGGGTGATCCTATATGAAATTTCTACCTATTGTTAATAATAGCATAGTAAAAGAAAACATGAGGGAAAAAAAAGTTGTTCTCAAGAAGGAAGGTATGTTTCGCCATCAAAATATGGTGATAGAGATTCTATGAGAATGTCATTAAATTAAGCTGGCTTTCATCACCAGATCATTAGTTATATTCTCTATAATGTATTTTCACACTCCTCAATATCTTCATAGTTCAGTCTCAAGCCCTTCTTGTAAGCTCCTGCTTGATCAACTCCAGGTAATTTTGGATGTATGACTACTCTAAGGCTGATAATTGGTTCTTTTACATGAGCAGTTCTATGTTTTGTTATCTGCGCCATACACTATTAGTTGGCCGAAGTAAATTCAGCTTTTGTACTTCTATCTCAGGCTTCATCATCTAAAACGAAACCAGCTAAAGTACGACACAGGTCAACAAGTCCAGGGAGTGGAGCTGCTGCTAGGTCACAATTACTTTCAAGGACTGGAAATGACCAAGCCGTCACTGCGAATGAATCTGTAAAAACTACTAATCATCCGGATCCCTCAGGAAGGACGGATCATCGGGCAACAAATGTTCGTGAGGCTCGCGAGACTTCACCAACCAACAATAATAAGCACAAGCCAGAAGCTGTAACTAAAATTGGTGTCACTGGTAAGAATGAAAGAGGGAAGGGGAAGGATGCTAATTTGCAAAGGCATCAGGTATCAGAACATACCAGAGCATCGAAAGGCCTAAAGGTCGAAGGGAAAGCAAAAACGAGAAGCCACGGAAGTATCAATGAGGTTTCGAGGAAAAGTATAAAACGCATTGGAAATGGAAGCAATACTGGAACGGGTAATCTAGCTGCTGGTGTAGCCTTACTGAATTGAGTGATTTTCTCCATTTCCAGATACACTACACAGTTGTCTATCATGTTACTGTTAGCCTTTCGATGAATTTGAATAAAAGTCCAACAGAGCGAAGGTCAAATCAAGACAGACAACAACTATTCTTTATCAGCGGCAATGAAATGACAAATTGTCCCCGATCAACTGATGGTAATAGCATTTTCCGTACTTGTGTGCAGCGAAATCAACAATGTAGCTGGAAAAGGTAAGAATGGCAGCTTGTTGTCCGAGTTCTTAAATTTTCCATTCATTCTTGCTACCTCGCCAACTGAAGTTAGTCTAGTTTGTATCAGGTGCATTGCCTTCTGCATTATAATCTGTGCTGAGTGTCTGATATTTATTAGTAAATCATATAGTAAAAACCATGATCTGTATTTGATTTTCTTATTCAGGCACAATGAACCATAAGATAACCCTTATTTATGCGGTGAAGCATTTTTTATACTAAATTCATTAAAAGAAAAAAATAATGCATCCATATTTCTGAAACTAGATTATGTCCAAATCCAACCCATGAATGTCTTGAAATAGGGGAGGCTTGATTCCCCAACTTGCATCGATGGCCTGTATCACGAAATAAAATGCTACAAGAAAGGGCAATAAACTGAACGGACAAAAGATGGTATGTCAGGAAATTGTCACAAACCTCGGACAAATCACCCTTGAGCAGAACTTCTAGACTGTGGCAACAGGATCGCCCTTGTGCAATAGAGAGGCTGAGTGATGATGCATCCCATTAAGTCTAAAACATGAGGTATTTGCACGCTAAAACTAGGCTTTCATGCTTGTATTTGATCTGTGGGATTAGTCAACTGGTAATTATTAGAAAGGTTGACCGATACCTCAAAGAATTGTTCTTTTCATCGATAGAAATGGTGGCCCAAAAATATTAAAGTGCCTTTATCGGTGCCGAATGGTGTGCCATTATGCCAGAGAAAGTGAGATTTCTGCTCTCGCACAGCAATCAGATTGAAATTAACCCTCTCGTCTAATGTGCGCTTCTCTTGTTAATGGAAATCAGGACCCAGGAGAGTTATCCCTTACAAATTTAAGGATCTGTTTGGCATTGCAATTACTGAGTGTCCGTGTGAATAGTCTAACCGGCAGGATTACTTAAACTAATTCCAGACTTTATCAGATTGACTAATATTAGTGTTTGCTTGATCTTATAAAAGAGAATATGGTATTCTTAATATTCTGGCATGAGAAATGATGCTCTTTACTTGAAGGGAATTCCATCCTGCAGACCATGCTGTCGCTATACCTCGCATGAATCATGAATTGTGTGACCTATTTTATAATTCGCCAAGGAGTAGCCACCAGTAGAGAAAGGATCGTGCTGAAAATTATATGGATCTTTTGAGAATTAAGACAGGCTAAGAGCTCGCCCCCCTTCAACAGTTGATAAATATATGAAGGGTGCCGTTCAGTTGTAAATCCAAGAGTTGGTGTAAACTTCCGATGTCTTAACCACTTGGAAAGAAGCTAATAAACAAATGTTAGACTCCATAGTAGAGTAAATATTCTTAGTTCCCAAGTCTCCATAAAAAAAAAAAAAAAAAAAAAATTGCTAGTGTTTTTGAAAGTGTACATAGCCCTGTTTGGCAATGCATTTCAAAAACAATTTTGAAAAAAACAATTGTTTATCTTAAATTAAATATTTATGATATTTTTAGATCATTTTCATCTGTTAATGTCAAAAAAAAATTAAATTTCCTTTTTAATATATTTTAGAATAATTTTATTTTCAAGAGTAATTTCAACCACACTTCCACATAATCAATAATAATAAATGCCTGATTGGGAGTGTGTTTTTGGTTACTTTTAAAAGTATTTTTCGTTTAGAAATGCATTAAAATAAAAAATTCATTAAAATATTTTTTTTTTTATTTTTAAAAAATTATCTAAAAATATCATTTTTTAAAATTTAAAATATGAAAAACATAATTTTTTTAAATACTTTTCAAACACATTGTCGACAATTTCCAATAACGAAAAGAGCGTTACCCCTAATGATGATTTTATGAAGATGTTAACCATCGTAAGCAACACCTACTTATTTAAGCCCATCTAAGACATCAGGCCTCCGCAAGTTCTTTCTATAATCATGAATGTTCTATGGCTAGGAGCACTTTCAATAATTTTTCAGCCCCACCACTATGGTTCATATGTTTATAATTAAATTTTCATCCTAACAGAACAAATGATATAAATAATGTCAAATAATGAGTTCTAAGATGAGTTCTTAATAAATTATAATTTATAATATCCTTTAATAAATTATGATGAGATGAGTTCTAAGATATAATTTTGTATTATTTTATAGTGCATATTTTTAAAAGAAAGTCTTTTGAATTCAATACTTAATTTTTATTAATTAAAATAGATGATGAAATTTAAATTTTTGACCGTTTAATTATAAAGACTTTAATAATATATTAAAAAACTATCTTAATCTAAAAATTTAAATTATTAGTGGTTTTAAAATATTGTTTATTTTATCATTTGACAATGGCAATGCAGTGGTTACAAAGTCCCAGAAAAGTTAGGAAAAAAAATCTTTTCCGGAAAAGAAAAACAAAAGAAAACAATACCATTAACAATAAAAAAGAAAGGAAAGCAAATTACTTTATAGCTTAATTAAATATAACCAAACGAATAAGCAAACTTCTTGGACCACCTCATCTGCATCTTCCAGCACTTTATAACTTTTATATATATATATATTCGAAAAACTTTCATACAGAAAATGAATCTAAGTTTTTACTTCCCATAGGGTTTGACTTTCATTGACCAAGGAAGAAGATCCCTCTAATCGTCAGACCAATCCCTGATGTTTATTTTCCCAGCTAAAACAAGTAAATACCACATCGTATTTTCCTTTATACTAAAACATCAAAGTTCTTGCAATACAAAATAAAAAATAGGAAACGAAAAACTAAACAATTCACCTGCAATTAAACCCTAGCTAATAGCTTTCTACAACCAGAAAAGACTTGGCAATGAAAATGTCGATGCTGTAGGTTCTCCATCACATGACATAAATTCAAAATGTTACAGCTAATTAAACCTAATTATATATTTATTACCATACAGGCGATAAAACTACGTACATCGATATATTTCAATCACTTTAATTAACAACCAAAAACAAGATACAGAAAAGCAAAAGCAATAAAGCTGTGGCCATCATAAGAGTAGTTGACCTTGGAAGACTGCTTGCCGAAGACACATCGCCTTGATGAGGAGGCTTTCTGTAGTAGAAGGGAAAATAAGGCAAGATAGGATCAGGAGGGGGAGGACCATTAAAGTTGTTACCAAAAGCTGGGGGAGAGTAGTATGGTAAATCCCCAGTTGGAGAAGGGTATAAAGGAGGTGAATATATTCCTGCTGACTGAGATGGCGGAGACGGTGGTGCTGTGAAAGTTGGGGTGCCAGTCCCGGTGGGGGGAGGATAACAGGGATAAGGACACTCGCCGCCGTCGGACATGGTCAAGCTAGGAAGATTGACAAGAATGGATGTGAAGAAGAGGGCGGGGAGGATTAGAGATAGGTTAAAATCCATGTGGCGAGGGGAGGAGATAGCAGGGAGGAAAGGATAGACAAGAGTGACTGATGAAAAGAAGGGGGTGGGTGATGATGTTATGGGGTGCGACTGATTATAAACTTTTTGTTATCTAGAGTTTTGCGATGCTCACAAAAAGTTATGATTGAGAATTTTTAAAGTGTTTTTTATTCTAAAATATATCAAAATAAATTTTTTATTTTTTTAAAATAATTTTTGACGATAAAACATTAAATGATTTAAAAATAGCAAAAAAAATTAATTTAGAATAAAAAATATTTCAAAAATATTTTTGAAATCCTTTATAAGACAATGTTAAAGTCAGGAAAAAAAAAGACAAGGAAAAGGGAGCTAAAGGAAAGGAGGCTTAGAAAGCAAGTTTCTCTACTTTTGAGCTAGTGTCTTTAATTTGGTGACGAGATTGTTAAACCTAGGCACGATGAAACTCCGAACTTGACCCCACCCCAATGATCTTAGCAAGAAGGCATGAATGGGCAAGTGGAGTTTTAGCTTAGCGGTTGAAGGGACTTGTTTTTTCATTCTGTATCAGGATTCAAATCTCATCATGCACGCCTATCATCCCCGCGGTGTCTTACATGCTCATTGAGTTTGCAGGATGTTCAGTGAGTCAGGTGATTAGTTGTGGTCCGTGTAAACGGGCCCGGACACCCCAGTTATTAAAAAAAAGGCATGAATGGGCTGCTGAGATGAGGATACAGAAAGCTTGCCTCAAAGATGTGCAAAGTGTCATCTAAGTATTGCTAATGAGAAAAAAAAAATCTTTTTTTTTTCATGTTCTAGTCTCAGCGCCGTCTTAGTAGAAGCTTCACAAGATGTGGCCTAATAAAATTAGCTAGATCTTTAATGTTATTTTCTGGTTACAGCTAGGCTTTCATTCTGAAATGTAACAATATATTTGTCCTCTAACCATCTAAAATTTTTCATTTGTTTATAACTCGGAAAGATTCCCTGGTTGTGATGTCATTTTCTATCAACTACTTCTTTTTCTTGGAAAAGTAGAATTAATAATGTCTCATCTACTTCCTGATAGTGAATAGCAACGACAATGGATGGCTTAAAACACTCTCAAATCGCTACTCGTGACTCGAAACCCTTCCTTACATTGATTCTCTTCCTCGCAAGCTCTGTCAAAATTTGCTGAAAACAGGGGCTATGCACTTAACTGTCTTGGCATATTGTTGATGTGCTTTGTCACCGGCAGGACAATGATATAAACAAAAGATTATATGAGCGTCTATATATATATATATATATATATATATATATATATATATATATATATATATTTCGTCAGCAAACCATAATAATGAACATTGATCTACAAACGAAAACAAGTTTCCATGACGATGTTAATTTGAATAACAAAGTCTTAATTGCCAATGAGTGATCTACTCGGCTCAACGGTACTCAGCTTGCCTTTTCCTCTGGAATCTGGAGTTCAAGACTTCTCTTTGTAAGGACAAAAAACAGGAAGAAGAAGATACCTCTCAGCTTGAAGGATAGCCATGGTTTAGATGACTAAGTGTATATGTATTATATACTAACAGCTTCTACTCTTGCTGATTTAAATTATTTAATTGCAAGTCATAAGCAAACTTTAGTTATTGAATTATCGAAAACGAATATCTTTTTCTTAAAGAGAGTGATTTTTTATATGGCAGAAGTACTTTCTAGTTGAAATTTGTGTATGCTGTCTTGGATCGCCACACACTCTGTCTTCAATATTTAAAAACACATGAATTTTGAAGATCTCAATTTATTTTTATTCGAGTTCTTATGTGGGTGTGGCTGCTTGGAACTCATCAAAACTGTACTCTCCTTTTCCCTCTTTAAGTTTTGATCTTGAAACGATATCGATTGATGACAACTTTAACAAAATGCGTGGATAAACCATACACTAGCTAGAAAAACGCGTTTCATTTCTGAAACATATGTTCTGAAGAGAATTTATCATTAAAATTAAAACTTGGAATATAAATTTCCATAAATATATCAATTCATCAGGAAGATAGTGTCTGAACGTAAAATCACAGAATAAATGAGTGCTGTTTTCTTTAATTGTCACCCAAACAAACCCATCGGAGCCATGGGAAACAGAATTTACAATTAGCTGTGAAGTGTGGTTTTAGTTAGAAATGAAATTCCATACCTACTTTATGATCGTGTCTTCTTAAAGATTGCGGTGTTGAATTAATCAGCGAGCCGGTCGAGAAAGATAGCAACCAGTTAAGAGAGTCCGATTTGATGATTTATTATTTTGCTGAATTTGCAAGTCTGATTCCAATCACTACAAACTGATTCCTCAGGCAATAAAAAATCATGGGGTGGGGCTGGAAAATAAACAAATTGAGTGATTTTGACGTCTTGGTTAACTACTTCCACCATAAAATAATCACTACGACATTCCATGACCTTATTGGCTTCCCATGTACGATAATTATTTATAAAACGCTGCGAATAACCCTGATAATGCACACCCAGAAATCCTTTTCAAATAAATAACCACACCTTACATCCATTCAGGACATTTCTTGAGAAAATTAACGAATATCGCTTTTCCTTTTTTGGCTGCAATTAATCGGATTGCAGGAAGTATCAGGTTAGGTGGAGTTTTTTCCCTAAATTTCATCGAGCAGATGGATTTAGCTTTGTGGTGGTTGCTGTCTTTCTTTTCTTTCCCTTAAATGAACACTTCTCTTGACTTGTCGAAGGGAGGGACGTAGTAGTTAAAGCTAAAAAATACAAAAACAATGATTCCAACTTCCAAACCCATTGAACATTTGACAGCTTTTAGTGTGCGTTTTTCGTTTTCGTTTTCGCCCAGAAACCGCGTGGCTGAAATGAATTGCTGCAGGTCAAGGTCCTCAAAAGCACAGACACCAACCTGTCATCTCATAAGCTTTATAGGATAACCTTCTTAGGGCTGTTTTATTTCTCTGGCTAGATAGCGAAATCCTTGATTTAATTTGCAAACTGAAGAAAATAAGATAAAAAGCTCATCGAACCCCAAAAGGGTGACAGAATGACTAATTTTCTTTATCTTCTCCCAACAGTTTTTATTATTATAAACTCAGCGTCTCTCGAGGCTGTCTATCTATTATTGTCTATAGTCTATACACCCATTTTAATCAGTGATAATAAAAAAAAAAAAAAAAATTGTGAGAAGAATATTGAGACCTTACCTTCTCTTTTAAGTTTCAATCCGATACACAGAAAGGATTGAAAATTAAAAATAATCATGCGCAGACAATATACTTAGTTACTCAGAATTCCTTTTTTTCTTTTTGTGCAGCAGTACAGGCTGTTGTGCTCTATTATTGTCGACCGAAAACAATTCATCATCATAGAAATGAAAAGGGTGCACGCTACTTTTCTTCTCCACATTTTCTACAGGAGAAAAGTCTTAAATCTTACATCCAGATACTAAGCTATCCTATCATGGTCAACTTTGTACAGACTGGAATCCAGACCTTCACCCGAGGCATTTGTTAACTAATGGCATGGCATTTCAAACATATAACATTTAACCAGTCCGCAGCCCAATCTACGAAAAAAAAATCTTGGTATTACAAAAAAATTCAAGATAGCACCAACATGTTTTAAAAAAATCAAGAAAAAGTCCACCTTATGACTTCTGATGAACAAGTGAGATTGAACGGAGTGATATCGAAAACATTTCTTATGCTTAATTGATGTTCGGTTTGTAGAAATATTATATTAATTTAGAATAATTAGGGCTTCAGAAATCCAATCTAATGCTAAAACAAGCATGGGAGACTAAAGTTAATGGACAAGGTGAGATTGACTAGGGGTGTAGCCTACTTTGATGGTTGAACTCTGCCTTCCTAGCATCATTAAAATCCGCTTTGCCCTGTAAAAATGTTTTAGTTGTACTCTCATTCTGTTTTTATTTCATGCTTGATTTTTATTTTTTACTGTTAAATTTTTATTTAAACCTTTTTTAATTTCACTCTTTCAATCAAAAAATTGTGGTTTGCCTCTTATTTTATTTTTCATTTTATTTTTTTAAATTTGATATCCTTTTATGATTTATTTTTCATTTTACTTTTTTAATTTGATATCCTTTTATGATTTTTTTTTTATTTTATCATTTAATTAAAAAAAATATAAGTTATCCTCTTATTAGTTTTTATTCAAATTTTATATTTTTTTTTTATATAAATTTGTCTTTCAATTTTATCATTCCACGTGAAGTTGATTGAAAATTAGGATTCGTGTTTTTTTCTCTCCAATTGGGTGAATTTAATTGAATAACTTGTATCACTGGTTAAAAACTCAATATGAGTTAACTTCAATCTTTTTTTAGGATTTGTTTTTCTTAAACTAGTTTTTTTTTTTTAATTTCATCTTTTCATATTAGATTTTTTTAAATTAGATTTTGTAATTTTTATTTATTTCTTTTATATTTGGTTATCCTTATCTCATTACTTGAACCACGAGTTTATGTTATTGGCCATATATATATATATATATATATATATATATATATTTGCTTTCATCCAACATTGGGTTATTTTAGAACCAAGCTTAATATATTTTCATGGTTTGCCTTTATTAGATTATCTTTTTGCATGACTCGGGGTGCGGGGTTTGGTGGGCTTGCTCAGTTTGCTGGGTTTTTTTTTTCTTTCTTTTTAATTGATTTTTTTTCCATTTTTTTCTTGTATATTGAATTTGATTTTGTTATTTTTTTATTCATTTTCTACTTACTTATCCTTATATCATAATTTAAATTATTAATTTGACATATTATTTGGGTTATCATAGATATTTTTTCAGTTTTATTCTTATTCATTGGGTTAAGTAGAATAAAAACTTCATCGTTTTTTTCCTTCTAGTAGACAATTTCTTTTTCAAGTTCTCATAAGTTTTTTTTATTTAACCCAGTCCGTTTACTTCATTATTACTTTTTCATTATCTAATAAAATAATATTAATTTATTTGGCTCAATCGAATTCATAAGCCAGGTCGTATATTTTTTTATATTTAAAATACACTTGCATTATCCAAACATTTTTTTAACTTTTTTTTTTCTGCCCACGGTCTAATGGGAGTCCACAGTCCTGGTTAGTTGCTACAAGCCTACAATGCCACCATTAATTGATTTTATAAAAAAAAAGGCACTGAAAGCGAGAATGGACACTTGTAGTCTAGTCAAAGCAGTGATTAACAATTTGAGCTTGATGTTTCGATACCTGCTAACAACTCTATTCAAGGTAGTCAAAATCAAGATTTTGACAAGAATCGAAAAGGATTCTGAAAAATCGGATCGTAAGATCGGATCGTAAAATCGTAAGATCGTATTGGAATTTTTCCGTATAAAAATCGTAAAATAACAGCTAAAATCGTGTAGGTAGAAAAATCGTAAAATCGTAAGTAAAATATTTCCGAATATAATATAACAAAATTATGGCCATAAAACTTCATTAGTTAAGGTTCATGCATGATTCAAAATAATTGAAAAATACATTACAAAACAATTATGTCCATAGAATTTCATTAGGTAAAAATTAACAAACTAAAAATAAATATTTTTTTGATGTGAAATATAAATTAATTAATGTTATTTATTATCTTAAATTAATAGGATTTTTTTAAAAAATATTTTTTATGCTAACTATTTTTTATGCTTATTATTATTATTATTATTATTATTATTATTATAAACCCCAAGATTATTATTATTATTATTATTATTATTATTATTATTATTATTATTATTATTATTACTACCCCTCCCCCGTATAAACCTATTTTATTATTATTATTATTAATTTATATAACCCCCCCCCCCCCCGAAACCTATTATTATTAAAAAAAAAACCCAACCCTAATTCCCTTACCTAGCCCCCACAATGCCCACAACCCCACACCCATCTCCCTCCCTCCTTGTGCCGCCGCTCATCTCCCTCTCTTTTTTGTGCAGGTGCGTGCGTGTGCTCATCTCCAGATTCTCCCTCCCTTTTTTGTGCAGGTGTGCTCATCTCCCTCATCTCCCTCCCTTTCTTGTGCAGTTGTGCTCACTGCTCATCTCTCTCATCTCCCTCCCTTTCTTGTGCAGTTGTGCTCACTGCTCATCTCCCTCCCTTTCTCTCATCTCCCTCCCTTTCTTGTATAGTTGTGCTCATCTCCCTCCCTTTCTCAAATGCAAAATTGAAATTGAAGAAAGCCCTTCGCTAGTTCGCCCGTGTTGCGCACAGTAGAATATGATGAACTCGTAAAATCGGACTGATCCGGTCCGATTTTACAAGTCAACCCGATTTTGACCGAGTTTGACCGGTTTCGATTTTTCTTCCGGTTCAACCAGGTTTGCTGAGCCAACTCGCAAACTCGTACGAGTTTGCGAGCTGACTTGCGAGTTTGACTACCTTGACTCTATCTAGACGTGATGATATTATGAATCAACCATCACATGGTTCTGAAAAGTTATCTGCGAATCAAAACTATCACACGTGTTGATTAGCCAAATATTTTTAAATTATGGTTGAGATAAAATCAAATTTTAACCATGTTGTACAACACTCCTAAGCGTGCAATTAGATTAGTCTAAATGATTTATTTAGTAACACCGTGCAAAATATTTTTTTGAGCTGTTTTTCAATTAAAAATATATTATAATTTTTTTAACATTAATATTTCAAAACTATTAAAAATCTTCATTTTAATGTATTATTAAATAATAATAATAATTTGAAAAATAGATTGACGGAAGAAACTCTCACGTAAAAAGGCCAAAGCTAATCAGTCAATCACGTTGCAAGAAAAACTAGTCATTGGAGGAAACTCCCTGGAAAGCCATCAATCGGTTGATGCTCCATGTCCAGGCCGCCTCCTTGGAAATCGAACCCCATCTTCAACAGTTTCTCGCTACTGAGGTCTTCTTATACAGACAGAGAAGTCAATTTTGGGCATATCACTGGTCTTTTTAACCTCGGCTACAAGCCATCTTCCTTGTCTTTACATTCTCGGTGACCTGTTTTTAATATAATCTCGTTAATTGTCATGAAAAAAACTATATCAAACATGATGTATTATATCTGTGAAACTAAGGGATGCAGATGAGAGTCTCGGCTCCTCTAATATTTAAAAATAATTTCATAATTAACAGGGGAAAGAAAGAACAACTTTTACAATGAGTTAGTTTGAGGTTTAACTATCATTACTGCAAGCAGAAGGTATTTCGAGTGTTTTTAAAATTACAAGTATTTTTTACTAGGTGTTTGTTTGACATCACGTTTTAAAAACATTTTAAAAATAAATTGATTTTTTTTTAATTTTACTTTTAAATCATTTTGATGTGTTGATATCAAAAATAACATTAAAAAAATAACAAATATTATTTTAAATATTCATGAATGAAAATCCTTTTGAAAATCAGCGTAAAACACATTCTAAAACAGTTTATAAATGGAGCAATCAGAACCATTGATTTACTGGAGAGGATTAAAATCAATAATAAAAAAGGGGCCTGTTTCACAGGGGGAAGCTAGTAATTACCTCAGCAAATGCAGTTAAGAGGGTCAATCTTGTGATGGTTTGTCTGCAAACTAGAGAGATCCACAATGACCTTAACCAGTGTAACTAGCAAGGCAATTTTGAAGAGATTAATGATAAAAATGAAAACCAGAAGTAATATTAAAAAAGGAAGGGAGAGAGAGAGATTAGGCTAAGAGCAACTACAGGGTAAAAAATTACTTAGAAAAAAGAAATTAGTAATGGAGTTTTGTGAATAATATAAATATAACATTTTTTTATATATGTACTTCAATAAAAAACTATTTAGAAAAGTTAATTCCATTTTAATATACAGATATAACTATTTATTAACTAATCAAAATCCAATCAAAATCATTTTTAAACTTAAGAATATATTAAATAATTTTTTAATCTTTTTAATCAATACGTAAATAACACGTAAACTTAGAAATATTATTTTAATTATTTAATATAACTTTTTACTTGAAGTTATCAAAATAAAAAATAAAAAAATAAAAAAGGTTAGAGTTGCTATAACTGCAAGCTGCCAGACTTCACCAACAATGACCCACCAAACCAATGTATGTGTAAGGATATGAATAGTTACTGGGTCCTACAGTTTGGTGAAACCGAAGCTGATCACAGAAACTGTACCTGACGACATCTGACACATTGTGATCAGAACTGATTTCATCCACTGACACTGAATCTGATGGGTGTCATCTCCTCCTTGATTTCGAAACATTTTTCTAGTAACCAGGATTCGTGGCATTTGGGGCAGCCGGCTTTGCTGGGACAGATGGCGCCTGCCCAGCTATCCAAGCTCTGCAATGAGTGTTATATAAATCTTAATGATCGTTTAATGTTATTTGAAATGACTTGGGTTAAAAGTACTAAAAAAGGTTTATAACTTTTCGAATGTTACAAGTTATTCTCGTGTTGCTGGGCTACTTTTCAAATTATTCTTTGATTTTGGTGTTTCTTGGCGGATACCACTGTCCCCATCTGATGGCCATTTTGTCCAATGAAACCATTTTGTCCAGCATGTATACCCAGCACTAACCATTGGCAGATGATCAGAACAAGCTGATTTTTCCGACAAACTAATTAACCAGGGTATCCATCAAGAAGTTGCAGCCTTATATTTTAAAATTGGAATCCAGGATTAACAATGAGGTGCCTAAAGACGTCGCAAACTAATGGTGGGCCTGGCTGAGGGCAAGTTTTTAATTGAAACAAACCAGTGTGGAGGTGCATGCTGGTGGTGGATCCACTATACCACCCACAATAATCCAAGATAAATATCACCTAATTGTTCTTGTACAAGTTTTCATTTAATTTATAGACCCAGAATCCAAAATTGATCGTATACTTTTCTCCCATTTATCAAACCATAAATCACGATCAGATTAGCAGCATCTACATGACTAAAAGAAAACAGGATGGATTTTTTAAAAAAAAAGTTGCTGAAACGAAATTACGAAGAGGGAAGAGAAGACTGTTATTCGAGATATTGAACAATTGAGAGATGATAAAGCAAGAAACAAGTACATCTTAGCTATGAAGTTATATCCTTTTGGAAACGGAAAATTCTTTATCTTGCTGTCCTTTGATCACACGATCTGAATTAACTTCTATAAACTCCGGCCTTAAACGACGAATCTTACAAACAATCCTAACAATCCACATCCGATCAAAACTTGCAAACCCACGGCCCGCCGGCTAGCAGCCGAGAAATAATTGTCAATCGGGTACAGGTTCCCGGGTGGACCGGTTACGTAGATAAAAGATGGTGGGGGCGGGGGTGGAGGGCAGTCAGCTGATGGTGGCTTCTTTGGAGTCGGTGGTGGCAACACTGGTGGAGGAGGTGGCGGGGGGCACAATACCGGTGGGGGTGGTGATGGTGGTGGAGGACTTTGAGTACATGGCGTGCACTTCTCTCCAGCTGGTACAGGCACGGTGGTCTCATCAAGCTTCCTTGAATCCAAGCCGTGAACGGGCGCCACAACAAAAAGAAATATGCTTAATAGCATCAAAGAGTTGAAAAAACTAGTCATTCTTAACAGCATATTGCGGCTAGCTAGAGGTTAGAGAATTGCTAGAGTGATCAATTTGGTGGGTGAATTGAAGGAAAGGGGGTTCAATAAGAGCCCTTTATTAGGGTCTTGGTGCATGGAACTGTGATATAGCCAGGCTCACAAGGTTGTCAGGGAATTTGCTGGTATTTGATTATTAGAAATTAGAAGTGGAGTGAGGGGTTTTTTTTGTTTTTATATATATATATATGTATGTACCTTTTTTTCCTCCTTTGCTAGGGTGTTGCCTTTTTTCATACGGCAAGCCATATATTGCACGTGGATGGTGCAATATTTGGGGCCCACCATCTACACTTTCGATATCGTTTTGATCAATATATTAATCTACGGCTACGGATTCTCATAGTTTCTCCCTGTCATTGTATGAAAATGCGTGTATTTTTTCTCTCATGACAAGGAGAGTCAATTAAAACTAATTTCAATACTTTTTGCATGTAATTTACAATATTGTTTTTTTATATATATTTTTTAAAAATCAAATTAATTCTTTTAAAGAAATCAAATTTTATTGGCTGCCAGATCAAATATATCTTTTAATTTTTTTTATATGATTCTTGATGGATAATATATAATATACACCTATCAATAATTGATCAAATTAAAGGAAGATGTAATATAGTCCCTTCCAGCCTGTGCAACTAATCTTTGTAATCCAAGAATCATACGCGTGGCAGCACTATCCTCTAATGGTTAATTAAACTTTTCTCATCCAGCAAAGATAAAAAAAGAAAAGAAAAAAAAAGACATAGTTGCCAAGATTATTGTAGCTGTTAAGGAACCATTTCATCTAAAAATTTAAATAAGATTCTAGAATATGATTTATATTTTTTAATATACCCCTCAAATAAAAACCTTTTGAGTTTGAAACTTGTCCATACTCATACAACTTTGTGCTTGATTTTTATCAAATAAAATGAGAATGGTAAGATTTAAACTCGTGACCGCTAGGTCAACAAGGTTTTGATATTATGTCAAAAAATCATCTCATCTAAAAGTTTAAACTGCCATATAAGATTCCAGAATATAATTTATATTATTTAATAGTGGCAATTAACATGATCAAAGCTATGTATATTAAGATTCTTGATTATCTCGATTGATAATTACCTTTTCCCCCCCTCTAATTTTAACGCCTATACTATGAGGTGTTATGCGATTGTGACTCCATTATGGTTGATTGGAGTTTAAAGAAGTGTTTTTGATTTGGGTGCTCTCAACCAACGGTCAGCTTATTAAATTAAATTAAAATAAAATAAAATAAAAAACAATTTGAGTGATATTGTGATTTGATCAAGAATTGTTTTCATCGTACCCACTTAACAGAGCAATTGGGTGGTAGTTAATAACTGGTCCCAATTCAGCTGATTTTATAAATAAAATAAATATTAATTACTTGCCTAAGAGAGTAGGAATAGGAGTAGAGCCAAGGGCACTTTCATTTGTCAAGGAAAAGAGGAGAAAAAAAGAAAGCAACCGGTGGCTGTTTAATATTCTTCCCTCCGGGAGACGTTGAAGTAGCCAACGTAATGGTGGTTGAGACGGGCTTGACTTTTCTGATGCCATATAGCCACCATAATTGATTTTAATTGAGCGATAGAACCCCTGACGCTGCAAGCATGCAAGCCACATCCACGTGTCAATCCAGACCGTTCGATAATCTAAACGGCCCTTTTTAATACTGTAATATTTACATCTACCAATTTTATTTACTCTTATATACTCTCCACAACTGTTTTGCAACATTTGTTAATTATGAACAAGAAGTTATTGTGATTGACCGAAACCCCAACACAGGGTGCCAAATCAATTGTTTACATAAATATAAGGACTAGACTAGATTATTAATGACTGCGAGTGTAAGTGTCTGTTTGGGAACGTGATTGTCGTTGTTTTTCGTTAAAAAATACATTAAAATTATATATTTTTTATTTTTTTTAAAATTATTTTTGACATCAATATATCAAATTGATCTAAAAACACCCAATTTTATTAATTTAAACTTACAAATAAAAAAAATCATTTTTTTTCAAAAGCACTCCCAAACACTCCCTAATATGAGAAGAAAACAAGTGAAGAAAAGGACAGCCCGGCTTTGAAGAACGATTAGTGATTATATAAGATTTTGGTTATTGTTTTGAAAATATTTTTTTGTTTAAAAATATATTAAAATAATATTTTTTTTAAAAATTATTTTTAATATCAACATATAAAAATAATATAAATAATCAAAAATATTAAATAAAAATACTTTCTTAAAAAAATATTTTTAAAACACAATATCAAACAACACCTAAAAAAATCCCAATAACAAGGCCATGAAACTCCAAAGTATCAATCAGCACGCCGCACAAATTCTTATGGTCGTTTAATTTCCAAACCATCGTTAAGAAAAATAAACGGAAACCAAAATTCGGCCCGCGATTTAAGGAAGAAAAATCATTTTCTTTGACTCTTCTTCCACTTTTCAATCGTCATTGCTCCAAGACTATGCTAAGTCATTGAAACGTAATTTATCATACTATGAAAAATCCAAAGTGGCGACTTTCAAAACATTTTCCCTTTAAAATTATTAATCATTTCTCTCTAGAGAAAAATAAGTGATAATTTTCAAACAATTCCGACCACCTAGAATTCAATCGATACCTGGAGTTTAATTAACATATATCATGTCATTACTAATTTGGACGGGGCTTGATGTGGTAATTTTTTTATCTCCAAACAATATATTTTAACCTTCCCTTGAATTATTTTTATTATAAAATAAATCATGAGGGGTGTAGCGATGTATTAGCCTCTTCTAGAAAAGATGCACATCGTCCGAACACTAGCGGATGTGCTAAGGAAGCAACGCAAGGAAAATGCGATTGCGTGGACTTGACCCTGAAGAAAACGGAGATTAAACAAAAAGAAAAAGAAAAAAAAAGGCGTGGGGGGGGGGGGACAAAAAGTTGAAGAAAACAGAATCCGAGCACAATCATGGATGAGTGAGGAGGAGAGTAGTTAACACTGCCCACCGGCCCATTTGCTCGAAGCATCTTCCATCCCTTTTCTTCTCGTTTTTTCCAGTCAACTTAGGGATCATGCAACCTTAATTTAGATTTAAGCAATCCTAACTTAAACCTTCCTAACTTAAACCTTAATCACTGTTCCATGTCAATAATTGATGCAGTGTCGGTCGAAGACAAGATTGGCTCTCAAATTCCACGTCACCGTTTGGGTGCGTCTAGAATTGAGACACGTCGTCTTTTGAGCCTATAATGAACATCGCTTCAAGGTAAGGGTGTTGAAAATAACGACTCGTGTAGAGTACTTACGTTATATATATAAACTCATTTAATATTTTAAAATCATATAATCTGGATATTATATATGGAAATACATAAAATATCATCTGAAATAAAATTAGGATCACGAGACAAAATTTATACTATGATATCCTTTTAATATATTTATTTATATTTTAATTAATTTTTCAGATTTTTACATTATTTTAATATTAAAAAAATATAATAAATAATAAACCCATATCACTCCCCCCTCTCTCTCCATAACCAACCCCGCGTGAAGGGTGTTGTTCAGTTTATTATAATTCATCACAAGCTGAGAAGCCATGAAAAACAGCTCTTTAATTCTTTTCATCAAACGCTGTTTAGTTGATTTTTAAAGGTGGAACCCAACAAAAAAACTATGATTTTCATCTTTGCAAACACTAAAATATCAATTTTTTTCAAATCACCGACCGGACCACACTACCAAACACCTTCTTAGCTATTATGCTATGTCTAAATTATTATTTTACATCTTATAATAGATTTTGGATTAATTTATTACATGCAAATGTTAGTTAATTAAACTCAACCCTGAAAAATAACAATATAAACACAAACTTGTGGATATCTATAACATGCATGCATGATAAATTGAATCTAATTTGATATATTCAACCCACCAGAATAAATGTTTTTGAATAAATTAAATTTATAATCTATGAAATATTAAAAGTTGAATTTGTTATAATTATCAATTCAACACAATTATATTAATAAACGCAACGCTTATTTATATAAATTATTGATCCAATTTAATTCTATCTTTGTAATACAAAATATAAAAATTGAGAGTAAATTTTCAAACCTTGAAACATGTCTCATATTATAAACCCTTACCTGAAAAAGAAAATACAAAAAGGTAAAGAGAGGAAATAGAGTTCCCGGCTGATTAGACACCGTATTATTTTTATCTTTACCATCATTTTTTTTAACCAAAAAAATTATAATCCAAGCAACCGGATATTTGCTATCATTACCCTAACTTGAACTTGCACTCAAAGAAAAATCGCCTTGGAATCCCTGCTTGTAGGCATGTGTGTTATTGGATATAGACGAGTTAGGTTAATGTTTATAATTTAATCTAACTCGATTTTTAATATTTTATAAACTATAAACCATTTTATTATTTTTTTGTGAACCTATAGTGGGTAAAATATATTGGAATGGTCTAGGTTTCTTTTTGTAATTATATAAAAAATATTATAAATAATTGCATTACTAATTTTCATGAACTATGCTTAATTAAAACTAAAATTCAAGCTAAATAATTTACCCAAAAATACATCATAAAGATTATCCAGGCTCAACACATCAGCTGAAATGATTAAAATAAAAGAATCAAATGAAAAAAAAAAAGTTTATCATATCAGGTTTTAAAAATCTCAACATCTAAGACACAATATTCATGTCTTGAGTTTTTTTTACCCATATATTCTAACATCCACGATATGAGTCGATTTATTTTTACAGCACTACTAGCCAGGTTGTAAAATCCATTCCGGTTTTTTATTTGGAACGGAACGTTTCGGTTTCAGTGCATTTCGGCGTTCTGTTCCGGTTTTGTACTGTTCATATTTATTTAATTATATATATGAAAAAAATAAAATATTAATTTAACAAGTATAATTTAAATTCAATATAAATGAACTTTAAATTATACAATACAAACACAAAGTCAAAAAAATATAATCTCAAAATTAGAAACATCTCTAAAATTCTAAAATATTATGAAAGTAAAATGTTCGAAAATAAAAGAAATATAAATCAAACATCTTCTACATCATTAATAAAAGAACCATTTTTTTTATCTTATTTTAAATAAAGTTCAAGTATTTTATATATAGTTTAATGATACAATTAATTATATAATAAATAGGAGTAAGTTATATAATTAAATAATTGCTTTTGAAAAATCCTCCAACAATAAAATTATTATTTTTAATTATATTTAAATTAAAAAAATAAATTTAAATATAATTAAAAGACCCACAAATTTGAGATTTGAAATTTAAAATAATATTTAAAAATTTACCCTCCAAAAAAAATATTATTCTTATTATTCTTATTATTAATTTATAACCCCCCTAGAAAGTTAGAAACGTATTTTTATTTAGTTATTTATTATTATTATTATTATTATTATTATTATTATTATTACCCCTCCCCCGTATAAAGTTATAAACCTACTTTATTATTATTATTATTATTAATTTATTATTATTAAGAACGGAACCAATAAGCCTGCTAGTACTAGCATGTATACCACTCGTTTTAAAGTACTACACACACGTGTATTCGTTTTATTAAGGAAAAAAATGACCGCAAAGAAAGAAAAAAGGAGGTACGAGATTAAGCCATGTCGTTTTCATGTGGCGTCGGTGATAGCCCAGTGGAAATGGGCTCATATCACAACAAAACCCATAGCCTCAGACTTAAACATCTTATACAGTCTGCACCCAAGCCCAGAAGGCCCAGACGTCTATCAAAAGTCAAAACACAACATTTCACAGTTCAAGAAGACCAGCACTGAACTCAAACAGAAAGAGGATTAACAGTAATTCCTTGGAAAATCCTGGTGGCACAAATATATACATCTCCTGCCAACGAAAAAATAAAAAGGATTAATCAAGAAACCAAACCATTCCACCGTCCACTTCTCCGGTAGCCCCAAGCACCAGTCCAGCAATTCAAGCAAGCAACATCACGGCCATTTCTTTTTCCGAAGGTTATACCAATCCCCACACTGGTATCAAAGTTTATACACGGAACATGAAGAGCACGAGTTCATGTCAGCGCAACTCAGAAATTGTTCGGGATTTGAGAAGAGACAATGCTGATCTCTCAGCCACAGCCACACACTCCCCATCCTGAAAGACTGATATGAGAGCCTCCACTGTCCATCTTTCGATTTGCATCATACCTTGCCCTTTTCGAATTTCTAGGTTCTTCAAGAATTGAGGGTGTACGGTGCCACTATGAAGTTTCAAACCCTCGAGCCATTTCCAGGAGCATTGTCTGCAGCTCCTCCGTGCTGTAACTCTTGTCCTGTGCGCCATTCATGGAGATGCTATTAAAAAGAGAAGCACAAACTGGCATAAAAATTGCCACAAACAAGATTTCCACAAAACCCGAATGACAAAAGATTCATTTTCCCTATCGTTAAACGTCAGTTGATTTTAGAAAGAGGAGTTCAATCCTAGAGAAAGGATGTTTCAGAACTGGGGTTTTTTAGCATCCGAGTACGTTAGCATCCTTTCGAGACAGCACAGAGTGCTTGCGGAGGGACATTGGTTCTTACACAATGGCTTTTGACTTGAAAACTTCCGAACTCTTCCCCCATTTAGATAAACTTTGCACATTCTCTTCCACCATAATTTTAGCACGCTAGTGATGGTGATAACAGGCAAAATTCTTATCCCATCTTTTTTTTTCCTCCTAAGAACCAAAACCAGAACAAAAACTTTCATGATTTTCCCTGCTCTCAAAAGGAAGATGCTTCTCAAGGCACCAATCTCGTTCACTACAATGATAGATTATTCTTTATAACAAATTAAAAAATAAAAATAAAAATGGATTGGTTTCTGATTCATTGAAAGATCTAATTCCTATTATTGCTCTACAACAACATAACCATTTTTTTCTTCTACAAAGATGGAATATTTCTTATTACAAGAAAAGGAAAAAGAAAAATTGATTTCTGATTCATGCGAAGATCTGGTTTTTAATGCTCTAAAATATATTTGCACTTTACATTGCAATGGGTTGATCAGAAGATTCAGCAAAGAAACTATAAATTTGCAAATTAGGAGACTCAATGGGTAGTAAATAAATAATAAAAACAAAACATCATAGATCAAATTCATACCTGTCTCCTATCCTGGGCCATGAGATTCAACATTTCTTGCACAAAATCAGAAAGGCCCTGACAGACACAAGCAAGCAAACAATAATCAGTCGAAGCGAGCGTTAGTGAAAAAGGAAAACGTATTAGCGAATTAATGCAGTGGATTAACACTAAAAACAAATTTTCATTAGACACCCATCACCTACCTCATCTTCTTGGTCTTCTGGGTCATATAATCCTGCATCATACATTGCTCTTTTTCTATGGTCGGATAACACTGTCAAAACGAAACATCAACTAATTAAAGAATTGAAGAAGTAAAATTTCTCAGCTTAGCATTGTCAGTGGTTAGCCGCTTTCAGAGAAGCTTGACCAATTACCTGCATAGGCTTCTTGAATTCGCTGGAATTTACGGTTGGCTTCACCCAAAATAGAAGGTGTTCTAGTCAACCTATCAGGATGCCATTGCTGCACCAACAAACAACCACCCATATATAATACACCACGCGTCTTCAAAAGAAATATCAAACCAAAATCAATTGATACATACCATAGCAAGCTTGCGATAAGCTCGCTTTATTTCATTAATAGAAGACTCGGAACTAACACCAAGAATGCTGTAATAACAAGGTAACCCTTGCTTATGATCAGCTCCCATAAAAACTTATACGCTAGCTAGCCAAGCTCTCACAATGTATTCAACTCTACCAAAATCTTGGGAGCGCTATGCTTGTGTTTGAAACAAGATGGTGGCTTGAAGAGAACTGGTGTTCGAACACTTATATAAGCAAGGTAACCCTTGCTTCTGAGATGTGACATGGAATGTTCGAGAAGGCTGGCAATGAAAAATATCTGGAGTGTGGAAAGTTCGGGAACTAAGATATTAGATACTACACTGATATCCTGGATTTTTTTGGGCTTGGAGGCTTCTCGTGTTCTTTGTCGATTTGTTATGGACGGTGATGATGAGATGGCTACTGGATTGATTTTTGTTTTAAGAGAAAGAGAGATCTCAGGTTGTGACACGTTTGTTCTGAAAAATCAGGCTAATGATTGACCTGGCGACTTCTCCGCCTTGCAGCGCTTGATTTTTAGCATTCTAAATCTTGAAAAAAATACACAAGTTAAAAAAATATTTGAAAAAAATAACATATTTAATTGACATATATAAAAATTAAACTAAAATTTAATAAATATTCAATAATAGAAATAAGATTTAAAATCCAATAATTAAAAGGGTGCTTAAAAATATAATGCAATTGAGTGTGATGGATTTTTTTTTTCCTAATGCATAACTCATCTAATGCATAAGAAGTCACCATCCAAAACAAGTTTTTATTTATTTTACCTTGTTATATTGGGTTCCATCAGAAAAATAAATCACACCTCACCACACATTTATATCAAACACACCTTGCGAAACAAAAAGGGAAACAATGCAATGTGATAGAAGAGAGAATTATAGAAAGAAAAGAAAACGAAATAAAGGTGAGTCACTAGAGATACATTAATGCTCTATTTTTTAAACACTTGATACCATTTTAAAAAAATTAATTAGATGATTATAATTACACTTTGAAAAAACATATAACAATATAGTAATTGGTTAGCAATTTTATTGAAGGTTAATCAAACCTAGAGCACTTTAGTCTCAAATTAAGACAAAAAAACACATGACTAATTATGATACTATTTGATGGTTTTTTCATGGTGCGATTAAAATTATTTATTCAAGATATTTCTAATGATATCGAGTATGTCAAGATCTTTCTAACAATATACCCAAGTTTGATTGATTAATCACTTGTATTAATACACTTCAATATGCTTGAATTTGAATATTTTTGAATGCATTAATCCATATATTTACAAAGAGATTGCATCTCTAATCATCCTAATCTGACTAGGCATTTGTCTCTTGAAATTAAATTCTTCAAGAATTTTCTTTAATCATATTGCATGACACATACATGAAGTCGGGATCATAAATTTAGCTTCCACGATAGATAAAGTGATAATTAATTATTTTTCTGAAGACCATGAAATAACTCTTGAACTAAGCTTAAATATACCCAGAAATGTTTTTTCTACAATCTTAATCTCCTGCAAAGTCTCTATCAAACTCATTGCGTATACTCATCAAATTGCAATTCTTTATCTGAAACTTCTTTAAACTTTCTTTGATATTTGATTATACTACTTCAAAGACAAAAAAAAAATGTAACTTTTCAAGATTAAACATATTAAATTCAATCATTATGGACCTTTTAAATTTTCCCAACATGGCCTTATCTTTACAAATATAAATCATATCATCTACACATAGGCATAAGTCCTTCATCTTCAATTTTAATATAAAAGAGTATACTAGTTTATATGAATATCTTTTAAATCCTTCTTTTAATAAATAACCATAAATATAATTATACCAAGCTCTTTGAGCTTGTTTTAACCCATATAAACTCTTTTTAATTTTTACACCTTATGTCCATTGTCAATTTTCACATAACCATGAGATTGATCAACATATACCTATTTTAGCTATCTATATAGAAAAGTTTACTTCACATCCAACTAGAATATAGGTAATGCATTTTGAGCTACTAAAACAATAATCAATATTATACCAAGCATTGGAATAAGCTCTTAGAACTCTCTTTTAATCAATACCATACTTTTGCTTGTAACTTTTAGCCATGAAGCATGATTTATATTTATCAATTTCATTAGTCTTCTTCAATTTTGTCTTATCTATTTTACATTAATGATTTTGTCCTTTTAAAAGCTTCGTCAACTCCCAAGTGTTGTTTTTCTTAATAACATTAATTTTATCATCCATAGTTTTTTGCCACTTTTATTTTTTTAACAACATCTTTGAAAGTCACAAGATAAAAATATAATAATATAGCAAAATAAGCAAGTGTATCATCAAATTGATTAATTTCAGATACCTCATAATCACTCATTCATGCAAGCTTTATTCTAACACATGATCTTTGACATTAAATGTGCTTTTATTATTTACTAGTTGTGGTGCTTACTCCATAAGCTTTTCCCTTGCCTTATCAATCTCAACATCTAAATCAAATGGAATATTTTGTTCAACATTATCATTACTCCTTATACAAAATTTAACTTCATAAAAAATAACACCTCAACCAATAATAACCTTTTTGGTTTTTTGGTGATAGAACTATATAGTTTATAAGTTTTTGAACGATCATTAATACTAAGAAAAATATATTTTTCTCCTTTGTCATCAAAGTTTTTTTTATCTTTAAATTGGAATATATGCATAGAAAATGTACCCCAAAAATTCTAAGATGATCAATTGATAGTCTTTGTCCTCTCCAAGCTTCCTTTGGTGTATTATCTTGAACAGAAAGTGTATTACTTCTATTCAAAATATAAATGCTTTAATTTATTGTTTTTGTTAAAAAATTATTTTAGTAAGTCACTCCTTATAAAAACCTTCTCACTATAGCCATAATAGTGCAATTTTTCTTTTCACAAACTCTATTTTGTTGAGCTTTATAAATTACGATAAGTTATATCTTAATCTTATGGATCTCATTAAAAAAAATACAAACTCTTATGAGTTATACTCTCCATCAAGATCTATTTGAATAACTTTTATTGGTAGATTAACTTCATTCTCAACGAGTGTTTTACACCTCTTATAAGCTTTAAAAACTTTTGATTCTTCTTGCAGAAAATAAAGTTAGATTTTTTGACTATAAGATGACTATATATCTTTTATCTTTGTTAGATAGTGGACTTATTGTCCCATAAATATCAGAATAACCAAGCTCTAATGACTTTCTTGCTTTGATACCAATTATTGAAAATAAAATACATAAACATTTGGATGAACCTCCCAAGTTTTATTGATTAATCATTCTTACAAACACACACTTCAACATGTTTAAATTCTGAATGCATTGACCCTTATAATTACATTAAGATTCCAACTCTTACTACATTAATTTACTAGGAATCTAACTATCTAATTAAACAAGAATTCTAAAAAATTAATCTAACACATTTTTTTTTATCATGAATTTCTATTTAGACTAGGATTTTTTTTAACATTCCCAACTACCTGGGTTGGGGCTTTCATTCTATCATACCATTGTTTTATACGAAGATTGTTGTTATAACAAAATCTTTAATCGTCTACCAATTAATATAACATAAATATAACTTCAACCATACACTAGTAACGAAGAAAAAAAGGTGCCAAAACATAAGATTGGTCAAGATTACTGTTTGAATTTGAATATGGATTTTCAGAGATCTTTTAAAATCAGTAGAAGTCCTTAAATTTAACAACGAACCTTAAATTCCTTGAGAAAGGATACATGATGAATATTTTCACCATCTCCCATTCCCAAATCCTCTTGTGGGAACACTCTTCTCTTGCAACCTTACCCGTTTCCTTCCATCATTCTCATATGTATGATGTATTTATTAGAGTTTGTGATGATTTACAGAGAATAGGAAGACGAAGAATATTCAGATGATAGGAGAGAGACAAAAAGAGGCGGAGAGAGAAAGGAAAATTAAATTTATTATTGTTCTCAATAGAATTCATATTTCATATCTTTCATATGCTTACAATACCTACCACATAATACGTATTGCCATACTCTATCCCCCCTTAATATCATTCTTGGATAAAAAAAGCATGAGATTACAATAGTGAAGATGAAACAACGAAGCACTTAATCCTTTTGATGGAAATCAGTTTGGAAAAAGAAAAGGAGAAAAGAAGAGAAGAGAAAATCAGAAGGAAAAAAAGATGATGTCGGGAGGATTGGGCAAATACACACACACATTGATAGAAAAGATTTGTAGAGAAGTAGAGAAATTAAAAGGAAAAAGAAGAAGAATGCTTAAATGGCAAAGAAGAGTGAGAAGAGAGGGGGAATAAAATTTTAGAAGGAAAATTAGAAGATGAAAGTGGTTCCTTGAAGCATTAACTCACAACTTCAATTGACCGTGGGAACAAATTGTTGATTCATCTGCCGCACCTTGTGAGATGAAAGAAGTCAAGACTGAAAATGAGCTTAGTGGTGGTCTTCATCAGACTCTTTTGCTTACCATCTCTGAGAATATTACACATCATCGAAGGTGATAAAGTGAAGCGAAAATAAGCATGGTCACGGATCCCAAACAATCTAAATATGCATCTAATACACACCCCGATGAAGTGCAGGTCTTTGACAGCGTGAGAAGGCTATTGAAGAATTTATTTCCAATTCTGCTCATTCTTGTTATCTTTCCTTGTTCTTTGTTTTGTTCATCAATCAGCCACAATTTCCAGATTTGAATTCAAACAGTAGCTGTTTGAATTCAATAGAACAGTAACTATGACCTTGGTTGACTTTTTGGTTCTTTGTTTTTTTTTCAACAATTGGTATCAGAGCTATTAGGATCTTTGAAGGGATTTTGTGAAACACAAGAGTTTAAAAGTGAGGTTTTAAGGGAAATCAAAGTTAAAGGCTTTGAAGGGTTTAAAAACGAGGTTTTAAGGGATATCAAAGCTAAGGGCTTTAAAGGTTTTTATAAGGTAAAAACCGAGAGTGTGAGCATAGTATTATTTCAATGGAATCGATCACAAGTTTTCCTACCAAATCACCATCATTCACAGGCTTGAATTATGGTATTAGAGCTGTAAAAATGGAGACATACCTGAACGCTTTCGATTTATGGGAGATAATGGAGAGTGACAATCAACTCCCACATAAAGACAAATTTAAAGAGCTAAAGGAGAAGATAGATATGTGTAGCCTTGGAACCAAGGAGGCGTGTTGAAGATTTTGGTTCCAATTCTGCTACAAATTAGTGATAAGTTTTTTTTTTATTAATGTTAGTCATTTAATTCCATCATTTAGTGATGTGTTTTGATTGTTCTTTTCTACTTCTATTTTAAATCTTATCTATGATAAGATTAGTTTAAGAGTTTGTGTTTGATAAGGGTTCTTGTAATGCCTTTGATTTCTTCTATAAATACAATTAGAGGGATGACAATAAAGTTATCTTGGGTTTTTACCCCTTGATGTCTTTGTTCTTTGTTCTCAGCTAAGGGCTGAAATATTTCAATTAATTCTTAGCTAAGGGCTAAAATTTTTCAATTGAAATAGTGGACACCTCTACATTTCAACAATTGGTGTTAGAGTTTTTTCCAATTTTCCAACAAAGACAAAGAATGAACAACGTAAGGAACGATCAACGTCATTTAGGTGCCATTGCTATCTTGCACCTTTTCAATCTCTCTAAACATTTAAAACGAGCTCTTCTTCTCTTAGTGGCAGTCTCACTTTCGCTACTCTCCGCTCTTTGGATTCTGGATCTAGAATAAAAAAAAAAAAAACAAATCCAAAGTTTTTTTTTTTTGAATAATGCATAGAAGGATTAGATTGCAGAAGTAGAGGATTGAATCATTCAATTCATCTGCACAAGCATAAGAGCTCTGATACCATGTTAGAATTTATGATGATTTGCAGAGAATACGAAGAAGAAGAAGAATATTAAGATGATAGGAGAGAGGGAGAGAGAGACAAAGAGAGAAAAGAAAATTAAATCTGTTACTGTTCTCAACATAATTCATATTCATGCCTTTCGTATGCTTACAATACCTATTATTTATACATACTTTATAATACATATTGTCATACTCTAACATTATTTGGTTGCTCATGTTGCCTTCATACGCTTACTTGGATATTTTATCTATCACTTGAAAATCTGTGTGTGCATCAAGAAAACTCCTCTGAAAGACGTTCAAGATATCAAAATAAGGATCATATTCCACACAAGGAAAGTTAGTGCGCCAACCCTTCATCGAGGGGAGATCATATATGGTATGCCGATGCCACATTATGGTAAGAACTGGACATTCCCAAGAAAGATGATTATGCACACCTTCGTCGTTTTTTTCTTCGGTGCTTTAATATTCATCATTTTATAATAAAGCATTGTGAAATTAAATGATTGAATCAGAGTCTTTGCAAGCTAGGAAATCAAATTTGCTTTTATATAGCTATAGCAGTAACTCTAACAAATATGTTTTTAAAAATTATAAACTGTGCTCAAATCTCTTGAATTATTGGTTAAAGTGTAAATAAATTCTTTTTTGCTTGTAGTTCCTTAACAAAGTTGAAGATTTAATTAAATTTCTTCATTGTTCCACCAAGTTGACATGATATGAAAGGAAACACGACAGAGATCTCACCTTCAAGTGTCTTGGTCTTCCATCTTTTTGCTAAAGTTTTCTCTTGATCGAAGCTTCACAAATCAACTGAGAATATTCATCGGAGAAGCTTCAGGCCTTTAAATTAGTTGCAATTGCTTACATCGAAGAAGCCTTCAAAACTTAACAAGGGCGTTAAATTCCATGCAAATACTTGCCAAATAAATAGTCCCTTGCTTGTGCCCTCCATTCGTCATGTGTTCGACCTTGAGGTTCTTAAACTTGTATAACTATCGATTTATCATTCTTAGTTTTCCTTTTGGATAAAAAATGATTTGCTTTTACTTTGCCTTTTTGTACGAACCAATTCCCAAAACTTTTGCCGTGTTGTTCTTAACAACTAAGTTTTTCTCAGGAAAAAAACTAAACAAAAAATAAAATTAACAAAAAGAAACAAGATAAATCGAGTGTTGGGATATGGGTGATTTCAATAACTTTTAGATTTTTCTCATTCAAATCCTTACTTAATGATCAAGAAATTAAATCGTGATAGAAAGAAATGCTTAATTAGCTTATTATTAATTAATTTGTCTACTGTCTTTTTTAAGTTTTTAAACATAGTATGCATGCATGCATGCATATATGTATGTTTTTGGTATTTATCTATTACCATAATAGAATGGCACAGCAAAATAACACCATTTGTAAGAACTTCAATTTCAATCATAGGATTGAAGAACTACCATAAAACTAACAAATACAAACAAAAAAATCAATGCAATTTTTATGTCCATAAATTATGGTGGATTTTATTGACAAAATATGCCCTTGTTGTAACCATCAATAAACACCGATAAAGAAATATCTTGATATATATCGAGGGAATTACAACGTAAAAAGAAAGAATGAAAAGAAAAGGTTTAAAAACACGATTTCGTGTTATTTTTACAGAAAAAATTACCGATAAATTTAAATTTATCAGTTAATTTCGTCAATAAATTCTGTAATATTTAATTTATAACCTAACGAGCAACCCTCCTCTCTCCCTCTCCCTCTCCTTTTTCTTTTTCTACCTCTACTTTTCTCTGCAACAAATAGCACACCCCTCTTAATTTTTATCATAAATCAACCTTCTATCATAAATTTAGTCACCCCAACACTCAGGTTTGTTAGCATCCCTATTTTGATTCAAGTTTTATTAAGGATTCCCCATTTCAAGTAAAAAAAAAGAACCTACTTTTTTATTTGACCTCAATTTAAAAAATGTTGAATTTTTATTGTATATTTATGTAGGATATGTATTTTGTTTAGGTGCTAACTTATTTTATAGATTTTTCCCATAAACATTTATTGTATAAATGCATGATTTGTACATGTTATGGTTTGTTTGAAAATTTATAAAATTATATGTTTTTAAATTAATGAAATTTATTTTGAATTTGTGACTTATATGTTTTGTGATAAAATAAATAATGGCTTATTCAATTGGCTCATTTTATATTTTATCAATTTAATGATTTTCCTGCATATGGAATAACCTTTTAATGTAATTTTCCCCTTCACAATAATATGTTATTTTTGAAAATAAATTTCAATTAATAAATTCAATTTCAAGTTTACAAACATTGAGACTGTCATAGCCATAAAATCAATGGTGAAATTATCGATAGAAATTCTATTATTTCAATAGAGTCAGGTTTCCAAACATCCTAAATGAAAACCTATAATTGATGGATGGTTCAAAAGGTTTGAAGTTAATATTAACTAAAGTATTTTTTTTATTATGTTAATTTGGTTAGTTTGTTGATATTAATTAACATTTTTTCTTACAGATTTTAAGTACAGGGAATTTTTTGAATGAGACAGAGCTGACAACGCTAATGCAACACCATTTGTCTAATGCATGATATTTTATTTTGAGTTTGTTCCTTTTAATATAAAGCATTTATCCTTAAACTTTCTCATTGCATATCTTATTTGAGCACCAAAGATGTTTTCATCATTTTTATCAACCTTTTATCATTTTGTTTTTTTGCACGTATTCGATATGAAAGTTTATAAGTTAAGAAAACCAATAAAAATGTCATTATGTTCATGATGACCTATTTTACAACAACAACAACAATAATAAAAAGGATTTGCAAATAGAGTTTTCAAAATATTTCATGTTGCAAATTTCTCTAGTGTTATTTTTTTTCTTGTCAAATTCATTATCATTTCTTCAAGTTTTGGTTTTATGCCTACAAATTCTCTTTGTATTCACAAATGGACATGTATAACAATCTAGATGCTAAATTCATTAGATCTGATGCTAAATTATCATGCTAAAACTTTAAGAGAAATTATTGTAGTAAATTGAAGTTTATTTTCTCTTATTTGCTTTTGTCTATTTTTTTATCATTACCCTAAAAAATATTCCAAAAATCATTTAATTTTGGAATTGAATTCAATTCCAAAATATCTTAAATCCAAACGGCCTAATAAGGGATCTAGGGCAATGGTTTTGGGAAACATCCAAAAAATCGCGAATACCCAAATGAAATAAATACCTAGAAAGTTGAGTTAAACTACCAGTACGACCATGTTTCCATTAAAGAAAAAATCTTCTTTGCACGCAAGTATTTGAGAACTTGTATGGTGGGTATCATTTCTCTGTTATCTTTCATTACCATTTTTGACTGTCAGCGTGCAGATCGGAGCTTCCGTGCCACGCCTTTTTTTATTTAAAAAGCGATTGTTTTACACTATGTTTAAAAACAAAATTGAAAAAAAAAAAAAAATTTAGTTTAGATTAATTTTTTGAGGGTTTAAATTATTTTAATATGTTAATGTTAAAAATATTTTGTTTTTAAATATATTATTTTAATAAATTTCTAAATAAAAAATATTTTAAAAAACAATCGCAAACACAATCTCAAATAATTATTTAATAAAATGAACCAAAACAATTACCTAACGCCCTTCTCATCAGACATATATAAATATAAAAATAAAATATTTCTGAAATATTTTTAAATATCTCATTCATAATTTTATCAAGACACACTTATTTATCAGCTTGAATGCAGATTCATTCGGCCATACCATGCATTTGAAGCTCGTTTGAGATCGTGTAAACTTATTAATTTCTGTCATTTAACTCATGATATTTTTCAAACCTATTATTATCCTGCGGTAGATTCACCATCTGCCGAAGGTTGATTCCACCTCCTACTGGTCAAATTTCTTCTTTCTCCTTAACATACGTAAATTAATAATCAAAACATTAGACATTCACCATCTACCGAAGCTCGATTCCACTTCCTACTGGTAAGATTCCCCCCCCCCCCCCCCCCCCCCCCCCCCAACGTACGTGTGCAGGCAGGAATATGAGAGCAAGATCTTATTGAAGCGTAAATTAATAATCGAAACATATAAAATAGAGAGAGTTGTCGGCCATTATCATGTTTAAATCAGATCCTCAAGGTTCTTTTTATATTATCAGCTCAAAGATTACACCTAACATATAAAATAGTACATCGATCCTATGTTCTTGCATATAAAAGCACTTCTTTGGATTTATCTAGGGCCGGGATGATCAGATTAATTAGAGGACCTGAAAACCAAATCTAATTATGGGTATATAGCTTTCGTGCGTGTTTACTATCCACAACACACATATATGGATACAAATCCTGTGTAATATTTGCTAGACTGTTTCTTCATGATCACGGTAGTTTTTGTTGCATCATGCTGGAGCAAAGAAATTCTGAGCTAATTAGGGTTTTTAATTAATGAATAGTCCTAACCATGTCTGTGTGTTCAAGGTCGAACAGACAACGAAACAAAGGCTGATATGCAAAAGACAACTCACCTGGCAAGCATAGCATGGAATACACTAACCCGGTCGTTGACCATTTTTTATAAATCCTACATGTATATTCTTTCTTGCTGATCAGCTGCATGGCTCCATATGGTACTGAACCCACCTGAAAACAGCGCTCGATTCAAATTACTCATTCAAAACAATCAAAAGCCATAACAAATCAATCACCTTAATATCATTTAGAAATTAATTAAGCTCTCATAATGACCGCAAGATTCGGAAATAAGATGATATATAGTACTATATAAACAAGACGATGATCGGAAAAAAGTGCATACCTGCGGCGAGGTTTCTTAGGCCGCAAATCCAAGCTCATGTAGAGTAGCTGGCGAAATATGTTATGGCACCAGGTAGAGTTTTATAGAGATAAGAAGCAAGGAATATGAAGGGTTGAAGCGTGTGAATCGTGTCCTATTGTATACCTGCTTCCTTCGACACGTGAGAAGCTTTGACTAGTGGATGAGACACATTTGTTGGGAAGGATGCATGCGTCCATCAACCTAACTCGATAAAATGATTGAATTATCAACAGTGGTCAAAACCCAAGAGAGGGCAGATAGAAACGAGGATACTTACTAAGACTAGAATATATAAACACACACCCACACCCACTTGTAGGGTTGAAAAAAGAACCCAAGCTTGCTTGAAGGAAGCGATCATGGTTAGTTGTGCTCGTGGTGTGATCCTTGAAATGCTGATGGAGGAAAATATTAGAGATTGATATGACCGTATTTTCATCTACCTTCATGACCCCTTTGCTCAGCATTCTTGCACGTAAGGCTTGGAAATTACTAATGCGTGTGCTTATTTAACTGAAAAACTTAAATACAAAGATGTGATGACACATGAAAAACTACATAAGTATTTTATACAGTGCACATATGTCTATAAATACCTTATAACTTAGATGTTCATGCAATATTTATATAGGATATCTTAGATACTTAATAAAATATTTATTTTAAAAAAATCTATATAAATAAATAAAGTTCCATCCCTCTAGATTTAAGGCTTGTCAAGTCTAAGCGGTTAGAGCTCATCTCTCTAGACTTCAAGTTTAACACAATATAAGTCTAATACAGGACTTAAACAAGGCTTAAGGAACAGTTAATCATAGAGAATACTCATTCTCTTTGTCACTTAAACAAGCTTTAGAGTGTTTTTCTTGGAGGTGTCGTCAGGCCTCCCTTTGATCCCAATTTTATCAGCCCATACAAAGCGTCAATTTCTTCTACTGAGGATATATTTCATTCATATCAATTGGCATAGTCTATAGGGAGTTAAGCAAAAAGTCAGCTCATTCTTGTTTCTCTAAAACTTTTTTCATGGCTGAAGAAACCTCAATGAGCTGTGTGGCCCGCACCATGTGATGGTGGGACCACCATATTTAAATTAAAAAGTGACATTAGGGTTTTAAACTTAACAAGAGACAAAAAGAGAAAAGTGAACCGGGATAAAGAAAAAGTGGTGGCAGCTGAATAATCCATTTTTTTTCTTTGATTTCCATCTTATTCACCGTTGGATCGAGCTAAGTTTTGGACAGTGCCTTCTAGACACATTAATATTCATTCTGAATGGTTGGATTGAAAATTGGTGTTGTGGAAGTTGGTTGTTTCGACAACAAATGGGGCTGTCAGTATTGTGAGCCTTTTCTCAAACTTTGTTCTCTTTAATCTTGTTGTATTCCAAGAATAAATTATTCTTGATGATATATGTTGTAGCCCTTAGTTAAATCTGGCGAAGAATATTGTGAGCCCATTATTTGTGATAGTGGAAGTTTTAAGTGGACTACGGTCCCGTAGTTTTTCTCACATTGGGTTTTTCACATAAAAATCTTGGTGTTGATGTGTTTAATTATTTGTATTATATTATTAATTGTTTGATCATATTATTTGATTGCACAAAGAGGGAAAAATGATTGGGACTTGTGAATGTTAATCCGCTAAATTGGTGTCTGATTATTGAGTTCTTTTCCCAATACAATGCAACAACAATTATGCCTAGGTTATGTCTATAGATACAACAATAACATTTTAGCGGTTATGCATAGGCTATGCTCCACATGGCTACGCTAATGGCTATACAAGGCTACACCTATGGTTACGCCGACAACTACACATATCCTTAAATATCTTTATAAATATCCTATATATTTATATTAAATATATTATAACTTATATATTTATGAGATAACATAACATGTTTTTATTAAATATCTTAGATATTTAATAAGATATTTATCTTTAAAAAGTCTCTATAAATAAAGTTTCACCTTTCTAGACTCAGCTAGAGCTTATCTCTTTAAGACTCATCTCTCTAGACTTCAATTTAACATGATATAAGTCTAATACAAGATTTAAATAAGGTTTAAGGAACATTTAAAGAATACTCATTCTCTCCATCACTTGTATATAAACACTATACTGATTTAATCTTTAGTGTGTTTTTTCTCGCTAATATTGTCGAGTCCATCAAGTTCTCTAGGTCTAATTTTATTAACCCATTGAAAGCGCCTCTAATTTTTCTATTGATAAAATTTCTCAAACTCGTCAAGATGTAAATGCATTCGTACATATGTGTTCGTGTTTAGAAATCTATATGTATAAAAAAAATTATGTATACCTTTCTCTACTTTAGCAACTCTCTAATTATCATAATTTATTGATGTTAGATATAGGTTTTTTTGTGTCCATCTCAACGAAGAGGACTTTGTAACTTAAGATTTAAGTTTCAAGTTAATTGAATTGAACTCTGGAATTCTGAGTTAACTAACCACTAACTCTAAATTTAATTATAAACTTATTCATGTAACTCCAAACTTTACAAAGTTATACAATTATCAACATACTAGTTCAATTGAAGAAGCAATAAAATAACTTCAATATAAAACACATTTAATAATTTAGAAAAGAATTACTTATATTCATAAAGTTTTGATTACATCCATGAATTAGAATTGCTGGATAGTAGTACATCTTCTTGGTTTTTTGTTTTGTTTATGGAATTGAAATTGCAAGCCTATTGGTTACAAAAAAAAAAATGCAAGTCTGTTTGATTATCACCACAAAGTTATAAGTTGTCATCTATAAGATATGGAATACTAGTTTCAAGTTTGAAAGATCCTAAAAGCTTAATAAAACTACAATGCAGTGATTTAAATTTGAACTATTGTTGACTTGTCCCCTTTCAACAAATATTTGTGGATATTCGAATTCATGAAAATCAAACACCCGTCAATATGCTGATACATTTAAATATTTGTTTTCATATCAACATCAAGGTTCCATATGACTAGGATATGAAAGTTCAAGTGTTCTTAATTAATATATTAGTTGCGTCTCTTTGGGTATTTAATCTTGTTTGCTAAATATATATGTTTCTCACATCGTCATCTAGGATTTAAATTTTAGGGAAAAAAATCACAAATAAAAAGTTGTACAATACATTTACTTGCATCAAAAATAAATAAAAATATTTATAATATGAGAGAGAAAGTTGATTGTTAGTGAAATTGTTCGATACACTTAGTCAATATGCTCTCAACATAGATGGCATTTTTTTAACTAAATATTACTAAAATATCATTAATAAAAAAATTCTCTTTATGTATTGGAGAAATAAACATCAATTAGGTTTTTTGTAACCATCCAGCCAAGGGGAAGACGATCGCGACGGGGAAGACGACAGTGACAGCAAGCCAAGTGTCCGAGAGAGAAGGAAGAACGGGAGAAGAGACCAAAATGCACAAGGAGGAGGTCTTCAGCTTCCTTAGCAAGCCATCCTGCACAATAAACAAGGGAGAGTTAGCGTGTAGGGCTGAGATGAAGGAGAGAGAAACTTACGTGGACGGCTGGGAGGAAAAGAGGAAGGCAGCGTCGGATCGTCGACACGCGGACATAGAGATAGAGGCAAACGATGATGAGCAACACGTGGTATTAGAGATAAAAGGAATGAAACGGCGTCGTATGAAAACCAGGCAAGAAATAAGGACAGATGGCAGTCAGAACAGAAGATAAACATAGACAAATCAAACACTGAGATAAATACGTAGAGACGTATTTATACAAAATACCACCTACGGGAAAGGGTATAAAAGCGAAGGAGGAACAGACTCGAGGCATCCGATTGAAATTGCTTTAAAGCAAATCATTTGTCCAAGGAGGCCCGGGCTACCTCGAATCTGCCCAGAAAGATTGCAATTCTAGATTTAGTTAAACCTTCTTAGTTCTTTCATTTATTTCAAGTATTTAATTCCGTATTGATAAACCCCAAAATACAAAAAGAGTTGTATTTCCATTTTTATTCGCAATTATATAAAAATTCCGAGAGAACCTTTTTCTCTCACAAAAAGAGGATTAAAGAATTAAGTTCGTTCCATTTTTCTTTTCGCTTTTTCATGTATTATTTATTCATAAATTGTTTTTACTAAAAGGAATACTTCATAGCTTATTTGGGTTTATTAAGGCGGCATTGACTTTGATATTTGTTTTCTACTTATGATGAGGGCGGCTTCGTATCTTTGAAGTACTGACTCTCCGATCCAAGGTTTATATTCGGGACCAGTCTCAAATTTTCTATTTAAGGACCACAGAATTGCCCCTTGTTTAGGCTATTTTATTTTTAGCACCCATAATTAAATGTTTTGATGAAATAACAATGTTAATTATAAAATGAGTTCCGGTTAAGACATGTATTTCTTATAAAAATTTAAGATGATCAAAGTTTTATTTATTTATTTATTTAAACTAATAAAATATATTTTTCAGGAAATGAGATTTTCTCACATCTAAAACAAAAATTTGGTGAAGTTATACCATTTGAGTTTACCATGTTTTTAAAATACTATATTAAAAAGAGTTCGTGATTGAAATACATGACATCAGTCAAAATTTACATTTCAAAATGCAATTTTATTAATATCTTGGTTCTCCATGGTGACTTCATTACAACTTGCTGTTCTAAATTGTAACATCCAATGAAATGCTTAGTCAAATCCTTACAATACAACCAAATTTATATACCCATATATCCCCTTTACATCTTGTTTTCATGTCGTATAAATTTTGAGATTTTTTTTCAGAGAAAAAGGGGTTGGATCGGGGGAATGAGCTGAGAAAAAAAGTTACATTTCGTGTTAAGTAGTCGCTATTCTAAAATATGATATTATAGTTGTCATTTTCTGTAAAATTTAATTAAATTAATTATTCTAAAGAGCAACATGATGATTGCCATGCTCGGGAATAATGACATTAATAAATATCACGATTCTGTAGCGCTACAAGCCTAAACTTTATTATTTCATCAAAAAAATAAAATTACATTGTGTTATTCCACAAAAATGTGCTATTTTTTTTATAAAAAAAAAAGACCCTAGTTTACCCTTATTATAAATTCTTCATAAGAGAGGCTAGAAACTTTGAACTCAAGGATCAATCTGTAGCGCACCTTAATCAAATTAGAGTTAAGTAGTATATTCATCCGAACTTAAAACTAGATAATACCCAATTTCAATTCATGCCCAATCACCTACCTAAATCGATTGTCAGGTTGTCATTTACATGCTGGGGTGACCCATTCATGTCAAGGAAATTCACCGCCAGCTTTATCGGGCAACCCCACCAAACTAGATCTATAAGGTTACAATAAACCATCAATCTAGAAACAAAAGTTATAGAACCTATATAATGTGCTTGCTGGATCCTTTTTTCCTATATACATTTTTTTTTTACTAGGATTAAAACCCTTTCAGCGTAAAGATAAAATAAAAAATAAAAAAAAGGGGGGGTGGGGGGATCAGATTGAATCAAAGAAAAAAGAAATCAAACAAGGAGGCTTGAGAAATGTTAACTCTCTATTTTGGTAGACATCATTTTCAATGTTGAATCATCTCGTCTCAAGCTTGTTCTAACAAGTTATTGTACAACTTTCTGATAATCTTGATGAGCAAACGAATGAAACTAAACAAAAAGGAGTCCAATCCTTGGAAAAATCACTAAAAAACAAGGGTAATTACGGGCATATAACATAATCCTCCGCGTGAGATGATTCACTCTGACTGTAAGGATCAAGGCTGTGATGGCATGGAGAAGGTCCTGAAGGCGGCACCGGACCTCGCGGAAGCAGGTTATCAAGCATGTGATAAAAATTTGCATCCTTAATCGGTCTTGTGCATCTTCCTGTGGAGACCAATACTGCCAGGACAGTAACGAAGAGAAGAAAAGCAAGTCTCAAGCCCGCCCGTAAAGAAGACATGGCCACCTTTTTCTGTGTTCTTGCTCAATTGCTCTCTCTGGTTGGCTACTTCAGCTGTCTTATAAATTGAAGAAAAAAATGCATAATAGAGAGAAATTTGGAGAGGAAGAGATAGCGGGCGAATTAGAATGCCGTTTTTGTTGGACTATAAGGGATGGTTGGAATGTTAATAATCAATTTGAAAGTAAAGAAATTAAGGGCAGAGTGGGCTATAATTTGCATCTTTGAATATTACCTAGTTCAGTGCAAGTCATAAGTCGAAACCAAAGCATTAGCAGCCATTTTAGAAACAATGGAATCATTGATTCTGATATTCCGTAGCTTTCATGTTTACTTGTATACCGTTTCATGGTGTGCAGGAGTGCTTTTCAAAGTTAACTTTCCACCCAAGTATATATTTTGAAAAAAGAGAGTAGAAATTGAATATATTTATATGATGTGTTTCGCTGCAGGAGTGTTGGGATCTCTTAATTTCAATACTGTCTTGATCGTGATAACTACATCATCAGCCCGTGAACCTCGTGTCCCTCGTATGGATGGCTCTGATCGATTCCATGGCGCCCACTTCAGCTAGATTATGATTAGTTTGGTATTTTATCC